>JAKWJD010001757.1:8454918-9054918 GCA_027705065.1 Solanum peruvianum | reverse complement strand
CAAAAGTTGAAGTGTTTTGCAACGGGACTCACGACGGTTCGTCGTGGATGTGACGGCACGTCCTGCAGGTCCGTCACAATTTACAGAGAGTCGATTTTCAGTACCCAATTTCAAAATTCTAAGTGCCATGGGACGACACTCCCTCGACGGGCCGTCGTGACAACGACGGTCCGTCGTGACCCTCGTCGTCCCAGCCAGTTTTTCCCGAAATGGACTCTGTTGCTCAAAACGACTAAACAGGTCGTTACAAAATAAATAAAGAAGGAAAGAAATAAAAAAGTAGCAATTAAAGTCAAAGAAGGAAAGAAATAAAAGAGTAGCAATTCAAGTCAAAGAAGGAAAGACATAAAAAAGTAGCAATCCAAGCCAAAGAAGGAAAGAAATAAAGAAATTACAATTCAAGTCAAATAAGGAAAGAAGTAAATATAGAAAAGTTCAAGAAGGAAAAGGATTTGTAATTCCTTTCCTTGTAGAAGTTAAAGGCAAATCAAATCTATAAAAGGATCAAGAAGTTGAAGGAAAAAAACGTCTTTGCAATCACAAAAATCGAGAGAATTTTTCCAGCAAAGTCAGAACGATAGGTATTTCATATTCACGAAATATATCATCTTGAGAGCAGTATTTTCTGGAGAAAAAATGTAGGCCTTTGTTGCAGAAACGCAAGGACCAGTTCACCTTCATCACAACAACATAAGGACCAGGTTCACGAAACCTGTTATACTCAGAACTATTGGATATTGAAGTTTGATCAATTAAAGTCTAGGGTTATTAGTCTTTATTGATTTGTTCTAGGTTTATTATTGAGTTGTAATAATTCCTAGATTTGTAACAAGAAGTGGGTTTGACTTCTTGGGAGTTGAGTCTTGAGAGAATTGTAACAAGAAGTGGGTTTGACTTCTTGGGCGAGAGGTTGTGAGAATTGTAAACAAGAAGTGAGTTTGACTTCTTGGGTGGTTAGAGGTAACAAGAGTTGAGAGCTTTTGTAAACAAGAAGCGAGTTTGACTTCTTGTTGAGTGGAGAGTTTTCGATTATAGTTAATCGAAAAGGGTAGAAGTTTAGAGTTAGATTCATTGATTAACTGAGTTGTAAATCTTGAATTAATAGAAAACTTCGGTGTGGTTTTTCCTTTCCTTGAGTTAGGAAGGTTTCCACGATAAATCTTTATTTTATTGTGTTACGACAAAATTACAAGAACCTGGTTCTTGTTCTAGGGGTAAGGTTTCTTCAATTGGTATCAGAGCAAGTCTTTTCATTAAAAGACTAACATCTTGAAAAGGATTAATGGCTGCACCACCTACACCACAGGAAGGAGCTTCACAAACTCGACCACCACTGTTTAATGGAAAGTATTATGGATTGTGGAAGAATCGCATGATGGATCATTTACTAGGAGAAAATCCAGACCTATGGAGAGTCGTGTTGGACGGTCCAACCAAACCCATGAAGAATGGAATTGATGGAACCACTCAAGTACCAAAAGATAGGAAAGAATGGAATGCTGCAGATAAACTTGCAATTTAGAACAATGCGAAAGCAAAAAAGATCTTGATATGCGGAATAGGTCCAGATGAATACAATCGAATATCATCATGTCAAGATGCTAAAGCAATATGAGAAATTTTGCAAACTGCGCATGAAGGAACAACTTAGGTAAAGAAGTCTAAAATAGATAACTTGAGCAGACAATACGAACTGTTTCGAATGACAGAAGGTCAAACAATCCAAGACATGCATACCAGGTTCACTGCTATCATTAATGAAATCTACTCACTAGGTGAAATAATTCCCAATGGGAAAACAGTCAGAAAACTTTTGAGTGTTCTTCCAGAATCTTGGGAAACTAAAGTAGAAGCCATTACTGAAGCCCGTGATCTAGATAAGTTAGCTATGGATGAACTCATTGGAAATCTCATGACCTATGAACTCAAGAAAAAACAAGAAAAGGAAATTGGAGGCAAAAGAAAAGAGAAGAACCTGGTTCATACAGGCACAACACCAGAAAATTTTGAGGACGAAAACATTGCGTTAATGACCAAAAGGTTCTCAAGAATGTTAAAAAAGGGACAGGTGTACCACAAAAGGAACTCTCAAAAAATCACTGAAAATCCAATAGATCAAGTATGTCGCAAATGTGGAAGTCCGGATCACTTTGTCAAGTTTTGCCCATTAAATGCTCTAGAGAAAAAGAGGAATAGTTCAGAAAAAGAAAAGGAAATCAAGAATGATAAGTACATTCCCACAAACAGAAGAGCCTTTGCCTCTATGGGGGACTTATCTGAAGAAGAATTTGAGGATGGAGGGTTCGAAAATCAGTCACTACTTGCAGTAGAACAATCAAATAAATATGATTTTCTTGCACTCATTGCTGAAACAGATTCTGAAGATGATGAAGAAGATGAAAAACAAAGCAAGGTAAGTTTTCATCACATCAAAGTAAATATTGAATCATAATCTAAAAAGGAACTAGAGTCCTTATTGAGTACTCTTATAGATGCATATCAGTCTGTCAATTCTAAAAGAGAACAAGTGTTGAAAAACTATGCATCTTTAAGAGAAGTCAATGACAATCTTGAGAAACACAATCAATTTCTTCAAAATAAATTAAAAGAACAAATTAAAATCTCAGAGTTAAGTCACAAGGGCAAAAACTCTGCTAGTGAATTTCAATTAGCTCTAGAAGAAAAAATAAAATTGTTAACCATAAAATGTCAAGCTTTAATAGAAAAGAATAGGTTGCTACAAGAAAATCTTGATCATACCAAACTGGATCTGGAAAGAAATCTTAGATGGACCAGGTCCTCTGAAATTTTAAGTACGATTCAAGAAAGGCAAACCACTTGTCGAAGTGGGATAGGTTTTGAAAAACAAAATAATCTTGTGTCACACACTATTCACATGTATAAAAGTTTATGCACTCATTATGGAAACTTAGGTCATTTAAAGAATCAATGTAAAACTTTAGTTGAGGCTTTTCAGAAAAATGTTAAGTTCACCAAAAAAGAAAAGACTGATACGGCTAAGAACCTGGTTCGAAATAAAAATGCTCCGAATAAAAGGTTTTCTTATTTGCCTTTATAGGCTAGAAGAAATCTTATTCATCCTTTTACTCACATAAAGGGGCCCAACCTAATCTTGGTTCCCAAGACTAATCTTTGACTAGTGTTTCAGGTGAAGGTGAGAGGGAAAAGACCAACTTGGTACATGAATAGTGCATGCTCCAAACAGGTGCTAAAAATGGTAGAAAATTTCCTCTCGCTCTTTGATTTTCAAGGAGGCAGTTTATTCCTTGAAAAGGATGAGAAAAATGAAAGAGACAAAAAAAAGTTGAAGAAAGTGACATGATATCAAACATCTTTTAATGATGCAAATTTAGGGAACACTGCATATGAACCTGGTTCACAATTAACAATCATTGATGGAACTGCAACATGAATTACTACTAATCTATGGTTCTGGAGATTGGGGGAATAATAGAGAAATCGGGACAGTAACAGTAACAGTAACAGTATGCTACACCTTTAGGGGGAACTTTGTTGTGTGAACATGGTCCTTGTTGTTTATTAGAAGGTATTAAAAATTGACAAGGGTTAGTTCTCTATGACAGCTTGAGATTCGTTTGACCTTGGAGAATATGATGATGCGACATTCTCATGAAGGCCTTGAATATGAAAAACTTGAGAAAAATCAGTCAAAGCATGGTCTTATCGAAACAAGTTGATGCATTATCATGATTTCCTTTAATAATTGGCTAGTAAATGAAGAATCTTATGCTTGAGTGATTATACAATGAATATCTGCTAACTCAACCTCGTACTGTAACAGGTACACACTCAAATCACATCTCAAACAATGTTTAGAAAGTCTGCGGATGTTATCTCTTCTCTTTGCTAACACCATTATGTAAATCATGAAGAAACACCAAAAAAAGGGGAACCTGGTTTCTCTGTAATACTCAGGTATGTACCATCCTTTTTCAATGCATTAATTTCCTGAGTTTGGGTAAAACATAAACACTTTAAACCTGGTCGATCATCAAAAATTCAACTTTCTTAAAGATCACCAAGAACCCTCTTTGACAATAAGCATCGTTCAATCTCAAACTGCTCTAATGATGAAAATCTCAGTATTGAAGTTACTCATGCTTTAATTTAGGGGGAACTTTGCTTTACCACCCACATCTGAACCAGGTTCACAAATTCCAAATTGATATTTCATCCATTCCAAGTGTATAACCTGTCTATCTCATAGGGGGAACAATTCTCACAGAAATAAATTGTTGCTTGCTTTCATTATTGATAAACACATCTCTTTGTGCACCAAAATGTGATGAATCTCTTACTGGTAGTTGGTACTCCTTCAAAGTTGTAATCAAGAAAAAGGCTATCAAAAAAAAAAAGAGAAAAAAAGAAAGAAAATCATGGAGGAATGAAAACGTTACGGAATAGAGTTAAAAAAAAAGAAAAAGGGTGATGATGTACCTCATGTTTCTCTTGATGAAATTTCACATTCAAAGAAAACTGATTAGAATAAAGAAGCTGGTGCACAATGGGCATACTGAACTTTTTTTATCTATGGCAGTAAACTTCCCTTTCTTCCTCACTTTAGTAATCTTTGTCCCTATCCTCATTCTCAAATTTTAGACTCTTTGACTCTTTGATGTGCTTATGTCTATCTCATACTCATGATATCATATGTTTTTGATTAAGGGCATAAACTGGTACATATTTGTTTATTTCGTTTCCTATTGAAGATCTTAATTGTGTATGAGTTTAAGATGACTAATATTCTCAGATTAACTAACCATTTTGTTAGCAGAAGTGTACTTGAAAGTGTTGCCTAAGTGGCTATGAGTTAAAAATGATATTGCACTCATTGAATGTTATTCGAGTTCTTTGGTTAATGGTTTTCAATGATGCCAAAAGGGGGAAATCATATAATGTTGATAGACATATGCATAGTTTGTCATCATCAAAAAGGGGGAAATTGTTGAGGAATGAAAAAACATGAAGTTTGTAGTTTTGATGGATGACAAAGAATTGAAGTCTTGATCACTAACAAAGAGTCTTGATGTGTAACAAATCATTGGGTATCATCATGAAAAAGGGGGAAAATGTTGGGAAGTAGGAGAACAAATAAAGTAGTTTTGATGATTGATAAAGTGAAGGCATGATGTCGTATGTGTACAATTATGAGAGATTGCGGGAAAGAAGAAAAAGTATTGAGGCAAAGAAGAAAAACTGCAGAATTTTAAAGAAGGAAAAGAAGGAAACAAATATGGAAATAAATTAAGAAGGAAAGAAATAAAAAAGTAGCAATTCAAGTCAAAGAAGGAAAGAAATAAAAAAGTAGCAATTCAAGTCAAAGAAGGAAAGAAATAAAAAAGTAGCAATCCAAGCCAAAGAAGGAAAGAAATAAAGAAATTACAATTCAAGTTAAATAAGGAAAGAAGTAAATATAGACAAGTTCAAGAAGGAAAATTATTTGTAATTCCTTTCCTTGTAAAAGTTGAAGGCAAATCAAATCTATAAAAGGATCAAGAAGTTGAAGGAAAAAAATATCTTTGCAATCACAAAAATCGAGAGAATTTTTCTAGCAAAGCCAGAACGATAGGTATTGCATATTCACGAAATATATCATCTTGAGAGCAATATTTTCTGGAGAAAAAATGCAGGCCTTTGTTACAGAAACGCAAGGACCAAGTTCACCTTCATCACATCAACATAAGGACCAGGTTCACGAAACCTATTCTACTGAGAACTATTGGATATTGAAGTTTGATCAATTAAAGTCTAGGGTTATTAGTCTTTATTGATTTGTTCTAGGTTTATTATTGAGTTGTAATAATTCCTAGATTTGTAACAAGAAGTGGGTTTGACTTCTTGGGAGTTGAGTCTTGAGAGAATTGTAACAAGAAGTGGGTTTGACTTCTTGGGAGAGATGTTGTGAGAATTGTAAACAAGAAGTGGGTTTGACTTCTTGGGTGGTTAGAGTTACCAAGAGTTTAGAGCTTTTGTAAACAAGAAGCGAGTTTGACTTCTTATTGAGTGGAGAGTTTTCGATTATAGTTAATCAAAAAGGGTAGAAGTTTAGAGTTAGATTCATTGATTAACTGAGTTGTAAATCTTGAAATAATAGAAAACTTCGGTGTGGTTTTTCCATTCCTTGAGTTAGGAAGGTTTCCACGATAAATCTTTGTTTTATCGTGTTACGACAAAATTACAAGAACCTGGTTCTTGTTCTAGGGGTAAGGTTTCTTCATTTACCATTCACAACAATTCAATCAATCAAGCAAAAAAATAAGCAAGGAAATTATGTAAATGGTAAAGATGGACTGAGCATGATAAGGGATGTCAGATAAAATATATACATGTTCATATTAGTTGTGGAAATATATATATAAAATAAACGGAGAAGGATCAAAACTACCCTTAAACTATTCGAAATACAGTAAAATCTCTATAAATTGATATAGGTGGGACGCTGAAATTGTATTATTTTATATAGATATTAATCAATCGATAAATTAATATTTATTAATTTAATGAATGGTTTAAAATTTAATGAAGTTTAATTTTGATTATATCAAAATCATTGTATCTTACTAATTTATGAATCAAATTTATTGATTTCATCTAAAAAAATAATACATAAAGTACAATGAGTACATCAATATATATATATATCTTGTAATTTCTACATTATTATGTTAGGATAATAAGAGCATTATTATCGTAATAAATTTTATAGTAGGATATTAGAAGACTATGAATTAGGACAAACTGATCTAACAAAGATTAACATTTTTGATGCTATCAGTAATCCCTGCTTGGACACAAATGTTCAACAAGAGACAGTAGAAGATTGATTATTTTTGACACTGGAAAATTCGTTCGGGAATGCAATCTCAGAGAATTTGAATGAAACCAAATGTGAAAATGTCATTCATCAACTTGGAGTCATGATTAATAATCTCGGTTACCACAATAAAATGGATGTCAATAACCTGTTGGGTTATCCAGGTGAAAATGATACATGGTTAGAGGTCCAGAGCTTAGAAAAAATTGTGGATACCATCAGAAAATGCAATGTTGATGATGAAGTTGAAGATGATACTATACCTTTGAAACCAGTTACACATAAGGAAACAATTATCTAGAACTCTTCACAATTTCATGGAGCAACTGAAAAAGACAACACCATAATTCTTGGATGCAATAAGAAAAGTTAGAGATCAACTTCAACTAAATTTAAATTTTAAGAAAAAAATAACACAATAGAATCATATTTAATTAAATTGTCTTAAATATATTTTTATAACTTATAAAGAAATATTAATTTATGACATTAATGGGACAATAATTTATATAGAGGTCTTCTAGAAATATATCATCTTATTATTTTATAGAAATTGGTAATTCTTTCCTTCGGCAAAAGTTGGAACCGGAGAAAAATATTATTTTAGAGAGATTCTTAATTTATCGAGTATTAATTTATAAAGGTTTTACTGGAGCTTATATATATTCTTAAACTATACTTCTGCTCAAAAATACCCTTTCTGTCAAACTATTGGGTAAAACCTACCTTTCATGTTAACAGAAGTATTCATGTGTATGTTAAATACCACATGGATTGTCGTGACCCAGGGTTACCCCTAGATGTAACATGACATACTTAACCCCGAATTGGGTCTCATACAAGCCCTTACCATAATCATAACATAAAGTAATAGAAATAATGTGTAATTTAAAACTTTTACAATCGAAGTCAACTTCATTTTCATAAACGAATATAAGTGTCTAGACCTTGTCTCAATCACCATCTAGTACATTAGGAAATACAATTAGGGTCAAAGCCCTTTACAATAAAGTCTCAAAAATAGAAAGTACTGTAGAAGCTAGAAAAGATAACATCTTGACCTCGAATCATGAGGACTCACCAAGCTTGGGGAATAGCCAACCCAAGTTTCACTTGAAAAGAGGAGTACGTCCCAATGATCGGAACCTAGACTCATAGAAAATATAAAAAATATGTGTTAGCATAAACAATGTATTAGGTATGAAAGCTAGGCATAAAAATCCTTGAAACATGCATAAAGGAGACATTTACTTGAATCATGCATTTATCAAGTTTAAAACCCATTACGCACCATTATAATCAAGCATACCATAAGCAACCTAAAGCTATACTTGTGCAATGCAAAGGAAAGATCTCATAATCCTACCGAATGCTAAGTATCACTCTTAGGTCACCCACATCATACATATCATACCTTAACCTCAGTCATACACAATAGTCATATACAAGCAAGCATTCATATTCATAATTTGTGACACGTAAACCAAACCTTAAATCCATACATGTCTTATATATATAATCCATAAACCATCATGACATATGAGAACCTCACCACAACTCCTCTTAAAGCCCACTTGTGCAATACATAGATGTAGTCTCATACCCTCATCCATACTAAGTAGCTAGTAAACCTTAAGAAGTCATAGTTAAAGTCCATGTTCTTAACATGATTCATATTCTTATCATATAAGGAAATTTAACCTTAATCGACATAGAAATGTGAGCTATATGGAATCCGGTGTCTTACCTCAACATCGGAAAGAGGTCTACCTGCCTAAGGTAGAACTAACATATTAGCTTTGTAAGTGAAACATAAGCTCATACACAGTTCCGATAAAGATGTACGGACTCTCTTACTTTTCCCTTCAAGGGCCGTGAATCACAATCAACCCAAACATATACGATTACTACATAGTATAAGAGCAATTTCATGACTCAATAACTAATTCATCATAAACATATCAATTCACATGTTTCTAATATTAACCAACCCACATCATCAATTTATATCAAATTGGGGGAAACATGGGTCCATTGGTGATTTTAACATAAATAATCAAAATCAACCATAATTTACCATAATTAAACAAATAAAATCGTTTTGGAAGAAGACCATGTCAAAGAGTGAAACCCTAGGTTTTTTTGGGGATTGTAAGTATTAAAAACATAGTTTGAAGGGGCTCTTTGGGTGATAAATTCCCAAAAATGAAAAATATTCATACCTTAAGTTGATTTCCCCAAGAAATTAGAGAAGCATTGACCTTGGATAATTCTTTTCATGTACCTTGTATTGCCTTGAAGCATAGGCAGTACCTTCTCCATATTGCATAAGGACACATCCCAAACCCACTTGAGAAGCGTCACAATATACCACAAGCCCTCCGGTACCCTCCAGTAAGATTAACACTGGAGCGTTAGTGAGTCTATCTTTCAACTCTTCGAAGCTTTTCTCGCAAGCCTTCGACCACACAAATTTAGATTTCTTTTGAGTTAGTTGTCAATGAAGAATCAATAGAGGAAAAACCCTCAAGAAACATCCTATAATAACTAAACAAACCCAAAAAAGTTCTAATATCGATAGGAGTTAGAGGTCTAGGCCAACCCTTGACCATATGCGTCTTCTTGGAATCTATTTCAATACCCTTGTTCGACACAATATGACCAAGGATGGAAATTGACCTTAGAAAAACTCACATTTACTAAACTTAGCATATAATTGGTGGTCTTTATGGACTTACAATACGATGCTCAAATGATCCATATGTTTACTTTACTCCTTGAATAGATCAAAATATCGCCGATAAAGAATATGAAAAACGAATCAAGATATTGTCGGAACACCCTATACATTGGGTCCATGAATGCCATCGGGACATTAGACCAAATGACATCACAAGGAAATCATACTGCCCATACCTAGTTCGGAAAGTCTTCTTAGGTATATCAACCCCTCTCACCTGATGGTAACCCGAACGAAGATCTATTTTGGCAAAATAGTTATCCCTTTGAAGTCGATGAAACAACTCATCAATTCTAGGGAGGAGATACTTATTTGTTATAGTCACTTTGTTCAATCGGCGGTAGTCAATACACATTCTAAGGGACCCATCGTTCTTTCTCACAAATAACACCAGAGCACCCTATAGTGAGATACTCAGTTGAATAAAACCCTTGTCTAAAAAATCCTTTAATTGCTCATTTAACTCTTTCGATTCACCCGGAGCTATTCTCTAAGGAGGAACGAATATAAGTTGTGTATTTGGAAAAATATCAATGCTGAAGTCTATTTCCTGTTCGTAAGGAATGTTGGGAATATCATTGGGAAAGACTTCTGAACACTCACTTACCATGGGACAGACTCTAATGAAGGAGTTCTGAACTCAAGATCCATATAACCCTAATAATATGGTAAATGCACCCCTTGGAGATCATTTTCCTAGCTTTAGGACAAGAAACAAATTGACCTCTAGGGATAGAATTTCCCCCCTTCCACTCTAAAGTAGATTTTATGGGAATTGGAACTTTACTACTCGAGTCCTACAATTAATAGAGGATTAACATGCATGGAACCAATCCATACCCAAAATGACATCAAATTCTATTATGTCAAATTCTATCAAATCAACCAAGTGACTTTCTAAGACAAAAAAATAGGACAACTAATGTAGACTCTTTTTGCCTCTACCGAGTAACCAAACGGGGTAGACAACAAAAAAATCTCTAAGAACACGTCAGGAAGTATTTCAAATTTCATAGCCATAAAAGGTGTAACAAAGGAAAAAGTGGCACGGGGGTCTAAAAATGCATAAACATCAATAGAGAAGACTTTTACCATACCAATCACCACATCTAGAAAGCTCTCTTGGTCACCTTGGGATTGAAGAGCATAGAAGAGGTTCTTCTTGGGAGCATCAAGATTTGAGCTACTATGAGGGGCTTGCTTTCCTTCTCTCCCTTGAACCTTTAACATGGGACAATATCTTATTATATGGACTCTCTTTCCACACTTATAACAACAATCATTCTAACTAGGCACTACCATTATGCTTCTTACCACATTTTTCACAATTAGGCCTATCAACAGAAGAACCACCACTATTTCCTCCTTGTGGCTTAGGGTTAGACACCCTATCTTTGTTGACCCTTGGAGTGCTATAGAAGCCTTGGTTGGAGAACCTGTTTTTGAACCTTGGTCTACCTTGACTCTCCAATTTACCCTTGGAAGAATTTCCATCATCGGTCAACCTCTTTTTGAACCTTTGTCTACCTTGATTCTCATATTGACCCTTGGAAGAACTTCCATCATCGATCCTAGGCCTCTTCACCTCGCTATTCTTTTCTTGGAGTTTATCATGCTCCCTTTGTTTATCATACACAATAAGACGGTATATATCCATGTTATCATGAATCATAGCTGAACGACATTCTTTTATCACCAAGCTAGACACCACTGTCACAAACCTACTCATCTCATCCCTAGGTTCTGCCACCATAAATAGAGTATTTTTAGACAATTTGGTGAACTTTAGAGAATATTCTTTAACACCCATACCTCTTTGGCAAAGGTTGATAAATTCTTCCACTTTTGCTTCCTTTTTCTCCCTTGGGAAAAACCTATCAAGGAATGCTTTCTTGAAAACTTCCCAACCTATGGGGCCCGCTCCTTTAGGCCTATTCCTCTTCCATTTAATATGACGTGCTTGGGCCACACCCTTCAATTGATACGCGTTTAGCTTTTCTCTCTCTATAGAAGTCACCGCCACGACATCAATTATCTTGTGGATTTCTTCCATGAACTCTTGAGGGTCTTTACCCACTTTCGAGCTTAAGAAGTAGGAGGGATCATTCTTGTGAAGCACTCAACCTCGAAGACATGGTTCTCTCAATAGGGTTCACATGAGCTCTAGCATTCCTAGTGACTTGAGTTGTTGAAGCATGGGTCAAATTTTTTGAGAGACGACCTTATTTGTACATTAGTCATAGCCCTCCATCATTAGGATCTTGATGAACTTGAGGATACACAAGAGAAAGGTTAGGAGAAATACTTCCTAGAGTTAAAAATCCAAGGCACGACTAAAGAGTAATGAAAGAAGTGCAAGTTCCTAAATAAAGTCTCTCAGTCATAAGTGTGGTACGCTTCACGCTCATGAATAAGACTCTATTACATGTGGTTCATGAGACATCATCCTAGAATCATTCTAAACTCTATGTTTAAATTACAAAGTTAGTCATGACCGAGGGGTACCCCTTAGATCTAACAAGGTGTACTTGACCACAAATGGGGTCTCATACAATACCTTTGCATAATAATAACATGGAGAGGAATTTAAAACTTTTAGAATTGAAGTCAACTACTTTTTCATAAACAAATATAAGACTGTAGACCTTGTCTCAATCACCATCTAGTATTATAGAGAATTCAATTAGGGTTAATTCCCTTTACAATAAATTCTCAAAAATAGAAAGTACAATATAATGTAGAAAAAAATAACATCTTGTCCTCAAACCATGAGAACTCACAAAGCTTAGGGAATAGTCAACTTAAGCTTCACTTGAAAGGAGGAGTATGTCTTAACGAATGGAACCTACACTCATAGTAAATGAAGAAAATATGGATTAGTACAAATATTGTACTAAGTATGCAAGCCATGCATAAAAATCCATGAAACATGTATAAAATGGACATTTAGTTGAAATAATGCATTTATTAAGTTTAAAAGCCATTATGCACCTTTACAAAGAAACACAAGTCAAAATATCATAAGCAACCCAAAATTATATTTGTGCAATGCGAAGGCAAGATATCATAAACCTACCAAATGCGAAGTATCTCTCTTAGGTCACCCAAATACTACATATCATCCCTTAACCTCATTCATAGCCAACAATCATATACAAGAAATCATCCATATTTATAATTTGTACAAGTAAATCCAACCTTAACATTCATACATATCTTAAATACATAATCCATAAATTTTCATGACATAAGAGAACCTCAACACAATCCGTCTTAAATCCCACTTGTGCAATGCATTGATGGAGTCCCATACCCCCATCCATACTAAGTAGTAACCCTTAAGAAGTCATAGTTAAAGTCCATGTTTTTAACATAATTTATATTCTTATTATATATAGAGAAATTTAGCCATAACCGACATAAACCATATGAGCTACATGGAATCCGGTGTCTTACCTCCATATCGAAAAGAGGTGTCCTACTTGCCTAAGGTAGAACTAACATATTAGCTTTTAGGTGGATCCACTATCTAAAGACCTATGTGGGCACATAGTTATGGGATAAGGAGATTGCTACTAGAAATTTGGACTTTCTAATGTAAAAGGTTTTCATCTAATAAGATATTTACTTTAGGAATCCAGACTTTCTAGCATAAAAGCTTCCATCTCATTTTTATATCCACTCGGTACTAAGCATAATTCCCCATAAAATCCATATTAACTCTTTACTTAACTTCATGTAGAAGTAAGAATACACTAGACACTCATGCTAACATAACATCATAATAGCTCTTAGATTCATTAGGTGAGAATGTCATTTCAACCTTAGTGTCATGCCCAAGCCTACACCCTGGGTGGGACAGGAACTCGAAGGCCATTGTTGTCCTCGAGCAGACCCTTGCCTGGCTTGCTTACTCAGTGAAAGACTTAAGCACAAGAGATATAGCTCATGAGATACCTTAAAAGATAATACCTTAGCCAAAACGATAACTTAATTCTTAAACGTATACAACTGAAATGAATAAGACAAAAGAAATAATGCTATATGTCTATAAAGCCTATAAAATAGAGATGGATGTTGGTACATGACTCCTAATCATTCTAACAACTGAAAACTACAAAATGAGAAAGAAAAGATGTCCTTTGAAATCCAATAAGGCTCACCAATAGACTCTAAACTGCTCCCTGATCAACGATCCGCCAAAATTCCGATCCTAATTACCTTCCTATGCATCATAAGACGTTGCAGGCCAACTAGTATCAATATATTGAATGTACGAGTATGCGATTTGGAATGCTAAACACAACTTAAGCTTGAAAAGAATATGCAGGGAACACGTACCTTGACTCTTCTCAATTCATGCATAACTTAACTCAATATACAATAATAAGACAGATACAAAATATATAAAGCTTGTAAAATAATGGAAAACAACTTAGTTCGTTAAAGAAAATGCAATAAAAAACTCAACTTTACATATATAATGAAGTAACATAGTTTCAGTGGGAGATTCTATAATCAACAACCACCACTATGAGCCTAAGTGGTGATACAACGTCTTGCTTACACTGCTAGAACTGTTCCATAATTTTTCATCACATAGAACTACTTAACTTAGTGGATCCACTAGTTTAATTTAAGTAATCATCTAAAATGTATGATCCATTAACACTGAGGATGTCTACATGGTTTATGGAGACATAGTTAATATGAACTTGCATCCCCATTTCGCTGCTCAATACTACTCCCAAAAATATAATTAGCTCATGTATTTAGAAAAATAATTCTTTCTTTGGTGTGAGATAATTACTCAAATCTTATCTCAAAGGCTCTCTTGGCATCAATATTCTATTTCTTGCTCAAATGTGAAAACATTTATGAACTCTTAGGGAATACTTATGTCCTTTATATATTTTTGAGAATGATCTCAACTCTTTACTCTTTCCGTAAATTGAAACTTGAGTCTTAAAAACAAAGTTAAAACATTTCTAAAGACTTAAAAACTTTTAATAACTTTGGTTTGACTTGCTTCTTAACTTCAAAACTTGACTCTTAACTTCTTTGACTTTGATCTTAACTTTTCTTGAATTAGATTATGGATCAAGGTTCATGATCTCATGTTTATGGATAATTTCATGATGTTTAGATGTACCTTAGAGTGTTGAAATAAATTAACAAACATAGGTAAATCACTAAGGAACTAATACATAAAGATGGGGAAAGAATGGGGATAACTGGTATCCCTAGCGCTCTGAGAGGCACGGGGCGCCAGCTCTCAAACTCTAGAGGGCTGGTTGGGGCACTCTGGCTGGCACGTCTCCCCATATCCCTATGTACAGAGGTTGCTTTGGGGAACGCTGGCTGGCGCGACGACCCACCCCCTTCCCCAGGTAAACTCCGAGTTTTCTTGCTCGTTTTTCATCTCTAAACCCTCTAAACTTCAATTTTTCTTTCCCCAAAAACTTAGGATCATTAGTAATATCAATATACAATAGATTCAACAAAAAATTACATCCGGAAACATGTATCAAACCATCAATAAACTTCAACAACACAATCATTAAGAACTCAGCAAAACTTTCAACAATGTTCTTTAAGAACTCATTTCTTAACATTCAATACTCAACTTCGCTGATTTGAACATGGTTGGCACGTGGCTAAACTAACCCAACGCTATATTATGTCACATACCTTTTTAGGATGACCCCCGATGAATTCCACACAGAAAGCTTGAATGTTATTGGACATTTCTTGATTTTCTCCTTTTTTTCCCTTTCTACAAGCTCTAGCGTGATTTCTAAGTAAATCTAAACTGAATGAAGTCTTATTTTCCCTAATTCATCCCTATGAACGAATTAATAAAACTAGGTAAGGAAAATACAAATTTTCCCTTCCCAAATCTGGATTGGACTTATCTTAATCCAACAACCCAACTTCCAAAAGGCATAACCCACTCATACGAACTCGGAATTGCAAAAACTTTGCGGCGTTAGAAAGATTATTCCAAGGAATTTCCAACCATATTTGGAACTACACCTAACTCACACGGGTCTAGAGTTATGGTCGCTTGAAGTTGGCCAAAAACTCATTTTTAACTTAAAATTCCCAGATTTATACTTCCCAAAAGTAACTATTTTCATATTTTAAAACTCTTTTCTAGGTCTTCCTAGTTTCGATATGTCACATTTAGAATTATATTCATGTGATTAAACCTTTCACATATTATTCATAGTGTGTTCATGAGAATAACCTTTCAATCAACACAACAAACTTACCATATTCATATTCATTCATACATAGTCATGTGTAAGGGTAGTGGAAGCATGATCTTGCAACATTACCACAATTACACACAATAGTCATTGGGTATTCACTTTCTAAGTGATACATAAGCTTATACACAATTCCCATAAAGATGTACAAACTCTCATACTTTACCCTTCAAGGTCCATGAATCATAATAAACCCAAACATATACAATTACTACATTATATAAGAGAAATTTCACGATTCAATAACTAATTCATCATAAACTTAATCAATTCACATGTAGCCAATATCAACGAACCTACATCATCCATTCATACTTTATCATAGTGGGGAAACATGGGTCCATGAGGGATTTTCATCATAAATAAAAAATACTTCATTATTCAAATCATAAATTATCACAATCAACCATAATAAGCAATAATTAAACAAGTGGAATCGTTTCGGAAGAAGACCCATGTCATAGAGTGAAACCTTATGTTTTTTGGGGAATTAAAAGTCTTAAAAACATAGTTTGAAGAGGATATTTGGGTGATAGCTTCCCAAGGATGAAAATAATTCATACCTTAGATTGATTCCCACAAGAAATTGGAGAAGAAAGATTGATTCTTGGACCCTTACCTTGACCTTGCTCTTCAATGAAATCCTAGAGAGAGAATTTTTGGAGAGGAGATGTAGTTTCTAGTTTAAGTCTTGTGAATTTTTAGGGGTTTCAGGGGTGAATCATGAAACCCCCATCCATGCACTGTGAGTGGGGTCACAACCTGTATTGTTAAACCGTCGTTTGCTTCAAAAAGTGGGAGCATCAAGGGAGGCCAAGCCTCTACCCATGACCCCTACCTACGGGCTTGGGTCTACCTACAGTTCGTGGTTGCCCGTTCATAGGTCCTGCTATTTTTGCAGCTTTTTGGACCTGCTCTTGGGTCCTTTTCATGACCCTTGAGGCTTTCATCGGGTCAATGCCTTGACGTTTAGGGACTAAAACATTAATACTAATTTAGGGGACACTATAATCTTTACGTTCAACCTCATTTAGGCTATTAGACTACATTTTAGGCTCTACCTTAGTTCATTAGATTTCCGGAGTGTTACATGGATGCTACATGTGCACGCCAAACAGACCTCATGTAACCATCTGAAAATAATAATAATAATTTTTTTTTGAATAAATAGGCACTTAAGATGATTTAATTATTAATTAAAAATCTAAAATTTTAAGGTCATAATGGTCCTCTCACGTGTTAATTAAAATAAATCAGATTTGTATTAATCTAATTTAAATCCTACTTGACTAAGTCTTGAATTAGTGTCCTAATCCTAATAACACTCTATCTCTCTCTCACGTTCTCCATATCTCTCTCTCATTGGTTTCTGCCAAAAAAATAATTTCAAGAACTGAAAATACATCAATAGTTATTCACACTTGAAGAACTCACATGAATTTTTAGGTAAAAGACAAAGTAATCAAAACGTCAAGGCTAAGAGAGGTTCGTTGATTGAGGTGTACGTTGAAGTGAATTGGGCGTGGGTTGGAAGAGTTTCAAAGCAGCAACATCAGCGTTTGAACATCGATTAAGGTATGGGTTTCTTCTCTCTTGGTCCCTTTCCCAAAAGATCCCTTAAAGTTCAAGATATTATTTCCGAAAACTAGGGTTGTTCCCCATTGTATGTCCCTGTCACTAGCTCCCACTGAATTATAGGTTGGGTATGTTTGCTGGCATAAAGTAAGGATGAAATGCGTTTTCGTGATGTTTATGTTTAAGTATGCATGTTCGGAATTATGTGAATATTGAATATGTTGTCCGAAATCATGTGAAAAAGTGATTTGTGTGTGTGTGATGTGTGGCAGTGAACTTAGTCATTGTTGGAGGAGTGAAATGGCATGTTTAATTTTTGTATTTTATGTACAAAAGTTGTACACAACGTGATATTAATCATAATGAATCATGGCTGATTGAATAACAATCTTTTAGCCAAACAAACCTATGAAAGATGCACCTAAAAATGTGTTAAAATGGTCTACAAATTTTCTTAGGAATTCAAGTGAAAATGTTGATAAAAATGAGTTGAAAAATGACCAAAATATCCAGCAACAATGCAATGTTAATTTAGACTAAAGTTTAATAAAAGAATCTGGAAATTTAATAAAATTTTAAAGGGGTGAGGCCACCAGGATTTGAACTTGTGACCTCACCCGTGTACCTGCTGTAATTCGTGAGAAAACAAAAAAAAGGGTGCTAAGGGATTCGAAATCGGGTTGTTGGAAGAGAAAAGAGGAATTTTTTTTAAAAAAAGGGGAGGCGTGGGATTCGAACCCACGACCTCTAGCTACGCGCGGCGAAGGGAAAATAAATGAAGAAAAGAAATTGCGAGGCGTGGGGATCGATCCCACGACCTCAAGGCGTAAGGGTAGGCGAAAAATAAACTATGGGGTCGTGGGGAATCGATCGCCCCTCTGTAGAGCCGTCAATATGGGCTAGGCGCGTTGGGCCGGCATTGCCTAACCCGAGCTTTAATAGGGTTGGGCTAAGATTTTGAAGCCCATTTGAGAAAAGGGCTTTTTAGCCCGGCCTGAATAAGCTTGCTCATTTGGGGGGCTTGAGAAATATTGGTAGGGCCGGCCCGTGAGTCAATAAAAATTAATTTAAAAATATAATATAATATTAAAATTTAAAAATAAAGCGAGTCCAAAATCAAAAAAATTAGATTAATATTTCTATTTATATATTTATAATTTTAGTTGAAAAAAAAACTTAATAAATATTAAGGAAAATGCACAAGCCCCCAGACTATGACCAAAATTCTAGAGACACACCTTAACTAAACTAAGGTCATATTACCCTGAACTTTTTTTTTTTAAAATTTTATGCACCTTTTGTCTTATGTGGTACTCTATGTGACTCCATGCAATTGAGGCGCGTCAGAGATATTTGGATGCCACGTAAGCCAAAGAGGTACACAAAATTTCAAAAAAATAAGTTCAGGGGGGTAATACGACCTTAGTAAGGTGTGTCTTTGTGATTTCGGTCATAGTCTAGGGGGTACTTGTGCATTTTCCCTAAATATTATAAAGATTATTATATTTGTGAATTTGATTAACAAGTAGTGACAAGGTCTCATTAGTTTCCATTAAGATTAAGACGTTTGCATTTGAATACACATTTAAATATTAAGATTTGCATTAAGCCATAGATGTGTAAATCTGAATAAACATCTGAATATTAAAATATTGTCTCTGAATCTGAACACTAAATTATTGGGACAATTTGTAATGCGGCTGGATCAACAGACCTCGCGACGGATCGTCATGGTCACGACGGACCGTCATGGTCTCCGTCGTCCCATACTTGTGCAATTTATTCTTCTGCTCTCTTCATTACCCTCGACGGCAGGTTTGACGGATCGTCACCGGCACAACGGTTCGTCGAGGGTCTTCGTTCCAAAACACTTGAACTCTTGAAATTTGGATACTGGGACTACTTCTCTGATCTTCATGACGTACCAGCAGGACGAACCATCATGGCTACGGCGGTCCGTCACGCACTCCATAACCCCACACTTGGTCAGACTTTCCCATCTTTCTTCAGCAGCTGCACTACGATGCCACCTACGGACTGTCATGGGCACGACGAACCGTCACAAGCTCTGTAGGTGATACTTTTCTGTATTTCTTGCTCAAAAACCTCCGCATTCATCTTTTAGACAGTTTTTCTTGCAAATAAAGAGAAACTTACATAAAAATTAGTACGAAAAGGCTTTTGGACCCACTAAACTTAAGGAAAAAGTATTAAAAATACTGTGAAACCACGGTATATCAACACCCTCAACTTAAATTCGTTGTTTGTCCTCAAGCGACGCACTATGACTCAATACAAAATCTTTATACAATAGTATCCATGTTTTATCCTTCGCAATCATTTGGCTATCAATCCTGATCAATCTCATCATATTTATGCATGCTATCACTATTAGGCTTGAATTATGTGTAATCAAACCATTACACAGACTCACCATGCACTAACACCTATCCTCTTAAATTTCTCACCAAGGTGCTAATATTTCCGATATTGCAATTAGTGTCCTCAATTCAAAACAAAATCCTCATTTTCACACAATGATTTCAGTTGAGTATAGGGATTACTTTTCAACACTCACTCTCAGAACAAATTCACACTCATTCATACATATTTCCATAAGCTTACCCTTATTTTCACTGCTTTAAGTTCGCTATCCAACTCTTAGGATCACGATAGGACTTTCTTAGCTTGTAACATAGGCTCAGGGTCATGTAGGGTATATGTAGGTATACTTTAGTGACTTTTTGCTCTCCTTGACATATCGGCGAAACATACCATTTTCTATCATTTTATTTTGCCCAGTTTCTCATATTCTTTCACCTTGCTATTTTCCCTTCTTTCTTCATTTGTGTAAGTGACTCTCTTCTTTTCTTGCTTGTATTTCTTTATATATATATATATATATATATATATATATATATATATATTATATATATATATATATAATATATATATATATATATATATATATATATATATATATATATATATATATTATATATATATATATTCTTTTCTTTCAACTAATTCTTGAGTCACCTAATTCTTGAGTCACTTTACTTTTGTTCTTTCTCTCTCTTTGTTCTTTCAACCCCACTTTCCAGAGCATTCCTAATAATAGCCACCCTCAACTCATGGCTCCATGAGTCAAAGTACATAATACCTAAAGTTGGGTCAGAGCCATAAAAAGGGTTGTTTACTTTATTATCCACCATCAACTTATGCTTTTGCCTTAAGTTGAGGTGCACATGTCCAAGGAGGAACCAGGGCCAACACATTATGCTCAGAAAAGATCAGTTGGGGTAAAAAAGAAAGGTCTAGTTTAAGCTCAAATCATTTGTATCAAAGAAGGATAAATTTCATTTGGTTTTCTTTTATTTAGGCTAAAAATGGGCTATATTGAATAAGGGCCTATGATCCTTTCCTAATTGTCTTTTACAACTTACTTTTAGCAAGACTAACCAGGCAAGTTCTAGCTCAGTACAAATAGTGGACTATCCAAATCTTCCTCACACTCACTTGCACTACACCATTTTAGGTCTACGGCAACACTAAATCTTGACAACGCTTATAAAGTGTTGCCTAAAATGCTTTTGGGAACACTTTTAAAGTGTAGCCAATGATTTTGACTTTTAGCTACATTAATTTTAGCAACACTTCTAAAGTGTACTCTTTAATGGGATAAACTACACTTTATAAGTGTTGTTAAATATGATATAATTGACAACACCTATTTATATATATGGCCACACTTCTAAAGTGTTTTATTTTTACTATTGAAAATACAACACATTATAAGTGTGGCCTTAAAATTTTCACTAAAATATTATATTCCCTCCAAACATTTTTAACTCTACCTCCCATTTCTATTTGAAAAAATTATTAATAAAACATTAAAATTCTTTTCCCCAAATTGAAGAACACGGTCTCCATATGGAGTTCCTCGTCGGACTTATGTGTCGGAGCTTTGGAGGAAGAAGCAGTCGGATGTTATGAGGTTCTTACAAAGGGTGAGATGCTGGGAGTACCGTCAACTACTTTCTATCGTCCGTGTCACCAGGCCTACAAAACCTGACAAGGTACGCCGCTGGGATACAAGGCCAAGAAGGTACATTTGTATTTTGTATAGTAATTTACTCGGTATGTTCTTAATGGTAGGATTCGGATATTGTATCTTTTTTGCAATATTTGTCCATAAAAAGAGTAGTGAGTTTGGGTATCTAATGGAAGTGAAGTTTGAATCATGCTCTCTTTTGATTTGTATTTGTGTTTATTGGCTGCCTATGGGTTAAGTCTGTCTCACTGTTGGGTCTTATATTATTGTATTTGTGTTATGTTGGAGACATACATCTGTGATTGCTGAGTTTCTTGTGAAGGCTATATTGTTCATCATTTATGTCAATTTCTATATGCAAAAGATAGAAACCCTTATATAGTATACTATCTTTCTCTTACTCATTCGAGCAATAGTAAGAAATCTTTTCTTCTATCATGTTAAATGCTACATTTTCCATTGTAAGACTAGTTCTGAGTTATGATTAATACTATTTCTTTCTAGGGCTATGTGGTCTACCGTGTTCGTGTGAAACGTAGTGGAAGGAAGAGGCAAGTTTCCAAGGGTATTGTATACGCTAAACCCACCAACTAGGAAGTCACCCTACTGAAAATGCAGTGCAACAAGCGATCTGTTGCCGAGGAGCTTGCTGATAGGAAATTTGGTGGTCTTAGAGTCCTCAACTCATACTGGATTATTTAGGTATGTGCTTTAACATATTACCTATTTCTTCTACTTCCTAGTGCATTTTATGTTCTAACATGCTAGAGTGCAAAGCTATTTAAATTTGTAATTGAGACAGAACTGTATTTTATTATCCACTTCCGACTGTTAAATTTGAGATCTTTATCCCTAATATGGTTTCCAAGTTGGTTGAGTTTTTTTTTTTCAAAATTAGCAAGATAGTTTGACGTTTTTCTAAATTTTTCACATTCCTGGGTTTTCACTGCCTACATAGGAATAAACCTCATATTTTTCTCTTTGTTCATCAGGTACAAAACAAAATGCTTCACTTAAGAAGAAGATGTCTTGAAGTTTCATCACATTGAAAGGATTTTTTTGGAATAGAGTTTATCAGGTAGATATTTCTACCTTCAAATGTCTGAATTTATTTTAATTTGGTTTGTGGATATTTTTTTGTGTTGTTGATACGATTTGTGTTAATTGAAGTGAGTCCAGCTTGTAGTAGATATACACACATAAGATTCTTTGGCATGGGCATTATTCATTATATAAGAATGAGAATTTCTTTCTTATTAGACCAAGAAACTGGTTCGAGCTAAAATCGTCTATGACAATGTAGGTTTTCATGTAAATCTTATTTGTAGCATACGATTTGGGTTGCTTTGTCTGTATTAATTTATGAAACTCAAGTTTCTTGTATTGGATAGAAAGAATTCTAGGTTGTAGTAGTCTTAAACCATCATATAACAAAGCATATCTCCTTTTCACATAGATTTCTTTTTGACCAAAGAAAAATTAGACCAATCAAGGGTCTCCTTTTATGCAACTTTTTGATGAATTTCACATTATTAACAGTTTCTAATTTATCAGCTAAATAAGATCAAAATGTTGCTGTTTTCTTTACCTCAACGGACTTATGTATCCTCTATCTAAAAGGTATTATCAGGTAAATCCAAAATTATTTGTATCCCAATTCTAATTGGTTTAAAAGGTATCCAAATTTATAACTTTGTGTGTCTAAAAGAGATTGTACGTTATGAAGTAATACTAAAAGGAATCATGTCTTTGTTTATAACGACAAGAAGTGATTAAAATTTTAATAACGAGATAACTCTCATGATTATATTTAATCAAGAGAGTTTTGAATCCTCGTTTTTGTATTCATTGATTATCTTTGAAAGTTAAATGTTGTTGTCAGCACATAAAAACGAACAACAAGTAAAAAAGTTTAAACCAACATAAATGTCGATAGTAAGTAAAAGAATACTTTGACAAAATATTCTTTTTAGTTGATGCAAGTTTTGATATAATCATTGTGATTAACCTTTTAAAAGAAAAGTATTTACTGTGATGACTAGGAAAAACTTTTCCTGCAAAGAATAACTCTGTTCTTCAGAATTAAGGAATCCTTTGAAAATATTTGTGGTTTCTATTTAGTTGTCTCACGTGACATTCCATCTCATGTTTCTCTGTTCATGTTTCCCTATTGGTTTCATGAAAATTAAATAAGACAACTATGTCAAGGAGCTGCTTAAGGGGCCATTATGTGTTGTCTACATGCATAGTTCTGTCCAGAAGGATAATAACAATCCTGGATTGACCATCTTGAGGTGGATCTATGAAGAGCTCTCTTCTGACTGTAAGGACAATCTTCAGGCTGTATACTTTGTGTATCCTGGGCTCCCGTCAAGGCTTGTTCTTGGAACTCTAGGCAGATTTTTTTGAGTGGAGGGTAAGTAGTTTCTTCGTTAGTTCAAAATCTGAACATGGTAATTGTAGACCTCACATTTTCCCCTGCATTTTTAGTCGAGATTGCATATATTTTAGTTACATTTTTTACTATCTTTTTAATCAATTTTTTATTAAAACTTACTCTAAGGGCTACCAAATGAACATGTTGAGCTAAAATTATGTTAGTTGAATGAGTTAAATTAACAAATGAGCGTGTGGTAACCCTAGAAGCTCATATGATATTTTGATGGTATTCGATGGTGACTTGATACGCAATGTGGCATAAATTTACCTATAACGCGCATGGTTTGGTTTAGTATCTTTTCATTGGCAGATGTTTTGTCCATAATAATTATATGCCTTCTGTTTTACATTGTTTTATGGCATCTAACAATTCTTCAAAGTCGTAGAAAAATATAAATAGTAACACATAAGAGTGAATTACGTTTTGGACTACTAATCTCAGAGAAAGAAAGCTCGGTTTCACCAGGTCACAGCCAAGGCAAGCAATGGTTCTTGGAGGGCCTTCAGTCCGTTTCTCATTACAGTTGGTAGAAACAACAAGTGGTTTTCTATTTGTGTGTTTAGTTTGAACAATATATGATTTTTTTTGTTGTGTGAAGGGATAAGTTTACTTCCTATTTATAGCAGTAGAAAAAGTTGAAAGGTTGTGACAGCAGAAACTTTGGTTTCTTTTCCCTCTAATCTGATCCCAACTAGATGAGAAAGTGAATTCTGCATTTCCATTGGATTTCCAGATTGGTTGATCAGAAACCATGAGTTTGTAGTGAATTTGAGTTGCAATAATGGTAGAAACTTCAAGCTTTGTAGACACAAACTTTTTCTGCATCTACTGTTCCTGCTGCTCCAGTCGATGTTCCTACAGGGAAGCAACCTACTCAGCCCATCTTTAGAACCATACAGGTGAAGAAAATAAGCTTGGTGCGTTGCAATTAGAAATGAATCTTTGAGCTAGTATGCCTATGATTTTTAACTAGTAACTTACTGATTGGTGAAATGTGAGGTCCTGTGTTTGAAAGGTTCCACCAAAAAAATGCAAACATGATTTGATATGAATTGTTGCACTCCTTGCTTCCATTTGCATATAGTGTATCTAGTAGTATTTACATTCATTTGGTTTAGATTACTTGGATGAAAATGCCATTATGGAATTGCTATATATGATCCTTTATTGGTTTGTGATCATATTTGTTTTTCTGCAGGCATTATCACAGGTAGCTTACATAAAGAGACGCTCGTACGCATGTCAGAAAAATACTTAAAATGCTTTCACATTTCTCCTTGCTATGGAAACTCATTTTTGTTGTTGTACTCATTATAAATCATATGGATTGAGAACATTTGCAGGCTGCGTGGAACATATTATAGCTACCATAAGCAGGTAACCAATTTACTCTATATAAGTCTGCTTGGTTGCTATCTCCGCCCTCTTCAAATTCTCTTAACTGAAACTTGATTTATTAGCGAAAGAAAATAATAAATTGATTGTTGTAATTTTAGTTGTTCCTTCAGAAAATATATGAGAAATAATCCTCAAGCATAAGGGCTCAACTCAAAGGGCTCATCTGGACTTGTCTCTCTTTAGTTGTTGTTAATATATTTGGTTTAAATTGAGCTAAGGTCTTGCTTCTTTTGTTTCACTGTTTTTTTGGCATTTGTATAGAACATTGGCATGGTATGGAATCTGCAATCTGTTAATTTGTTGTTAATGTTTTCTGTAATTGCTAGATTTCTTGCCTCTCTATATTGTTGCAATCTAAACTTCTTACCTCTTCTATATAACTGCCAATATCTTATTTGTGTAGGGAAATGGAGGTGATCAAATTTGAAGTGGATGATGAAGAGTTTTTGAACTATTGTAAAAGTTTAAATACATATTTGATTTATTGTGTACACATTTAGAATATTGATGTATAAGTATGGGTATGTACACAACACATACTATCTTTTGGTTGTACATGAAATATTTCTCGAAGTTTATTTGAAATATATAGCTTCAATTTAATGATTAATAAGTTCATTTTGTGTTTTAGGTCACATGTATGTATGTAAATATATTATATATATTTGCGCTACATGTAGGCTTATAAATGTTGAAGTTACACTTTGTAAGTGTTGCTCTAGGTAGATAAAACGTTACACTTTGAAAGTGTTGCAATAGATGACCAATAAAAGGCAACACTTCTTAAGTGTGACCAATAAATCTGAAAAGGCAACGCTTTTAAGTGTAGTCTAACAAAAAATAGGTGTTGCTAATGTACGTCTTCAAAGCATGCCCTTATACCTATTTGGCTACGCTTTATAAGTGTTGACAAAGATGGCAACATTTAAAAAGTGTTGCCTAATGTCAAAGGTTACGCTTCTTTTGGGCAGCCCCTAAAAAGTGTTGCTGAATGTCCAAAAGTGTAGCCTTTTATCAAAGGCCACACTTTTTGCTAGTTTAGGCTACACTTACGTGGTGTTGCTGTAGGCCGAAAATGGTGTAGTGTTGACATCTCAATACTCTATCAAATTATCAGACACCTAGTTCAAATTTTAGACTTAGGGTCATGCAGTGGTGTACCTCTATGTCATGCTTAGAGCCACACATTCATCAATTACTATGCCTAGTCATGCATCATTTTCCATTTTATCAGGATATCATTTTAGCCATCATGCTTCAGAATTAAACTATGTACACAATATATAGACATGCCGGTTCAACAAAAAAAATAATCAGTCTCTTGGTGAAAAAGAACACAGGCAAGAAAACCCCAAAAGAGGATAGTGAATTGGGCTAATCACACTTCACCCTAGCACTCACTTTACATTTACCCCACCCCCAACAAAAAGACATGCAATTGTCCCCAATGCATTAAAAAAATTGAAATACAAGAATGGTAGGTGAAGCAAACCTGGGGCGCAAAGTACCGACGATCAGCAAGCTGGTGGGTCCGGTTCCCCAGAACCCACTACCTCTGTAATATGGACACCCTCAGTAGTGTCCTCAGCATCAACAACACTATCAGCAGTGCCTCCCGCTATCTCCACATTTCTGGAGCTAGAAGCCCTAGCATCTAACTCTACTGCTCTCATCTGACGCGTCTCCTCATCAGACAGTGAGTCTCTCCTCGCAACCTCCATCTCACGGTGCTCCTTCTTCCGTGCTCGAGCTTCATCCTCCTCTAGACCCCTACGCCTCTTGGCATGCTCTCGAGGGAGAGGTGGTAGAATCTCTGATGTGGCGAATAGGGCTTCCATCACTGTGTCTTCAGCAGGCTCTGCAGAAGGGGCCTCAGACTCAGGCACCCTAGCCTCTAAGATCATATCGATGTCTGCGCAAAGAATGTCGACCGCAGCCTGAAGGGTCAACACATCCACCTGAGGGGATGATCGAGCTAACACCGGGAACTCAAAAACGTCCAAGCGCTGATGAACCTCAGCGATCTTCCGCTCTGTGTGCTGGACCATTCTCTGCTCCAAGCGCTCTTCTGCCTCAGCAATAGACCTCTACATCCAAGGCTGGATGTGATGCAGAAGTGTAGCCATCTGTGCCTCTAATTTCTGGACCCTAGCAAGCGGGACCAGAGCGGAGAAAAGGGCTGAGTGAGAGGAGCTCGGGGCAGTGCTACTATCCAGGATAGACTCGACCGGGGTAGTGTTAGTGGAAGCCGCCTGCGTAGCCGTGCGGGCCTGTGCTACCCTATCAGCCAGATTGTCACTAAGTTGAGGCAACTCTGGACGGGGCC
This sequence comes from Solanum peruvianum, assembly GCA_027705065.1. Lineage (NCBI taxonomy): Eukaryota > Viridiplantae > Streptophyta > Magnoliopsida > Solanales > Solanaceae > Solanum > Solanum peruvianum. The sequence goes on along the minus strand of JAKWJD010001757.1, from coordinate 9,027,257 downwards.
CTTTGCGTGGAGCCAACTCATTGGCCTCGTCCCTGATGAGGCCGATATCAACAGTTCCCAACGGGGTCTTGAGATGATAAACGTGACATATAGGCACACCTACAAACCTGCATAGAGAAAATATCATGCACGGGAAAGGGTAAGTAATTGTGACCTTAAAAGCCCTCTCATGCATGACTGCTTGTAGAAGCCAAGCAAAATCCATCTCAATCCGGCTATCATCGCCGCCATCAGTACTACTCGATCCCATGTGACTATATTATCAGCGGCTGTGGGGGAAAGGCACTGGCGGACAATCAACCACCAAAACTTCACCGTGAAGGTCAGTGTGCGCTCCTCATCAGACTGGGAGGCAGTGACTACGCCGGACGCCACCTTTTTGGGTATGGCTCAGGCAGCACGTGCAACTCGGGATTGGCAGACGTGCCTGGGGGCACGTACTCGGGGTCACGCTCATCATCAGAGCCAATGACCGGCGGAGAGACGGGGCGACAAACTTCAATCGCCCGCGTGCGTAGACACGATCTTGTTTTGGTGCCATAATATATAGTACCTGTAAAGAATCAATATTAGTACTAAAAGGAGCAAACAAGACAAGCCAAACCACACAAAAGAAATAAAAGAGTTAAGATGTAATGACATTTCTATAGTAATAGTAAACACGATGGACCTGGTGACGGCTCCTCGTGAGTACGACGGACCGTCATGGGGTACGTTGTGTCTTGCTTAGACTATATTTATATGGAGACCCTGAAGGAAAGTCTCTGACAAGTATGACGGTATATGTAGGACAGACCGTCACAGGTATGAAGGTCCGTCGTAGGTGTCCGTCAGAGGATACTTGAAAAAAATATGGAGACCCTTAGGAGAGGGGTCTCTGACCGTCATGACGGTCATGCAGGACGGACCGTCGAGGGTATGACAGTCTGTCGTAGTTGTTCATAAGAGGACACTTGGAAAAAGTATGCAGACCATTAAGAGAGGGGTCTCTGACCGTCATAACGGTCATGTGGGACGGATCGTCGTGGGTATAACGGTCCGTCGTAGACGTCCGTTGGACGACACTTAGAAAAAGTGAGAGACCCTTAGGAACAGGGTCTGTGACAACCAGAACGGTTGTGTAGGACGGACCGTTGTGGGAACGATGGTCCGTTGCATGTGTCTGTTGGTGGAAACTTGGAGAAAATTGGTCAGTGAGGTGTTAGGCCTATTGGAACGGACCCGATGACGGTCCGTCGTGGGCACGACGGTCCGTCATCGGGGTCTCATTCTATCATACAGTGATAGAACTGGGGATGCCCCATTCATCCCCTATGACCCAAATGGAATTGTTAGTGTTTTAACCTTCATTTATCTAACCCAAATACCTAGTAAACTAGCAATGCTAAAGCACCTATTTCTAGAGTTTTAACACAGTAATTTCGAGGATTCTCAACCTAGGTCAGACAAAATTTTATTAAAGAATGAACCTATCAAGAAGAACTAGGCTAATACTAATTGATCAACACAAATGCAGTGTAAATGATTAGAAATTAGAGACACATACCTGACAATTTGAGAAAAACAAGAGTGGAAGGTACTTGGTGATGAAGTAGATACCCACAGCGGCAGCTCCGACTAGTAGATAGTAAATTTTAGGAATTTGGAGAATTTGGGGAAAATGATCGGTTGTAAGAGAGGGGGGTTATGATCTTTGGAGGTTGAAAAGGGAGGGAAATGGGAGAAAGAGGGAAGGAATGGGGTGAAATGAATGGGTGGGGGTTTTAAATGTTGAATTTTAAAAAAACCCAGCCGGGTCGGTCGGGTATGCTTCATTAATGACGCGACGAGTCCCCGACGACGGTCCGTCTCATTTGTGACGGTCGGTCATTGGTTCCGTCGCGTGTGTCCTAGTTTGAAAATAACAGAAAGACGTACCTGGCATGACAGATTCATAAGACGGTCCGTCACAGGCACAACGGTCCGTCGATGTATCCGTTAGTGACTGCTGTAGAGTGATTTTCTGCAGAATTTCCTGGTGATGTGCCTGCAAATTTAAAACCCATTAGTAGAAAATACTACCATTAGTAAAAGAAAAAAACTATAAGTATTGGGTTGCCTCCCAACAAGCGCCTGATTTAACGTTTCAGCACGAGTGAAGGCACTTGATTACTCAGTCTTCATCAAGATGGTATGCCTCTATCACTTCATTCACCGATGCAGTATGCCAAAATAGAGTTTTATTCGTTCTCCATTAACCTTAAACCGCACTTCCTCCTTCATTTCTAACTGAACTGTATGAGGGAATACTTGGGTAATCAAGTAAGGGCCAGTCCGTTTGGACTTTATCTTGCCCGTAAGCAAACGCAACCTAGAACTATCTAAAAGCACCAAATCCCCAACCATTAATTCTCATTTTTCAGTTTTTACTTCATTATCCTTCTTCATCTTTTCTTTGTGGGATATGGCAGATACCGATTGGAGCACACCACTCTGCCTCAGGGACCTACAAATGTTGAAGGTCGCTTCTTCATTGTTCAAGCGAAATTTCATCTGCCCCTTTTCCATATCAACTAAGGCTCTACCAGTAGCAAGGAATGGCCTCCCAAGAATAATAGGCACTTCAAAATCGACTTCACAATCAAGAATAACAAATTTTGCTGGATATATGAACGACTCCACTTTTACTAGCACATGGTGGAGTATCCCTATAAGCCATTTCACTGTTCGATCAGCCATCATTAGCCGCATCGCAGTGGGCTTTGGTTCACCCAAACCCAACTTTTTGTAAATCGAGAGGGGCCTGAGATTTATTCTTGCCCCCAAATCACATAATGCTTTCGCAAAATGTAATGACCCGATTGTACAAGAAATAGTGAATGCATCCGGATCTTCTTTCTTTTGTACGAGAGATCTTGTAGCAAAATAACTACAATGCTGCATTCGATCATCATCCTCGAAAGTGACCGATCTTTTCTTTGTAACTAGATCTTTCATAAACTTGGTATAACCGGGCATTTGTTCTAAAGCTTCTACCAAAGGGACATTGATAGAAAGCTGCTTCAGCATTGTTATAAAACGCCGATATTTACCATCCTCGGTCATTTTCACTAATATCTGAGGAAAGGGGGGGTGGTGGTCTAGGCATGGGAATACCTTTATAGGGACTTCTGCATCTTTTCCAGTGCTATCTTCTGCTTCACCACTACCCTCTATCACCTTATCATTATCCTTTCTCACCTTTTTCTCATTAGACGACATAGGTGGATCAATGGTTTGCTTACCACCCCGAGTAGTGATTTCCATACATTGTGCATCATTTTTCGAATTTTGGACAGTGTTGCTAGGAAGAGTACCCGGTTGCCGTGTGTTCACACTCGCGGATAATTGGTCCATTTGCAACTCGATCTTCTTAATCGATATTTCATGTGTATCAACTTTTTGCTCAATACCCTCTAAATTACTCCTTAACTCTTTAATGTGCTCATCACTAGCATCGAACCTCCTCATCACTTTATGCAACATATCCTCAACTTGCGCCATACTATCTCCACCATCCCTAGGATTAACTTCATGATTTTGAGGGACATAGGGCCCATTCCTATCATTCTGTTACCATAGTTACCCCTGTTGAAGTTGTTGTCGCGGTTGTAGTTTCCATCTCGGACATAATGACCCTCACAGTTATAGTTACCATAGATCCGACCTTGTTTCCCTTGACCTTGGTGCCAATTATCCTGATTTGAGACTTGGGCACTCGGTCGGAAACCCCCCGTCTGCTCATTTACTGCACATGAATCCTCCGCATAATAACATTCATCAGTAGGTGATGGTGGTGTAGACAAGTAGTTAACTGCATTTATCTTTTCTACACCCCCATTGATATGTTTTAATACCAACCCAAGCTCAGTTCTCATCTGTGCCATGTCTTCATGGATCTCATCCGTGGCTGCGTTATGAGTGGATTGCACTGCGAAGGTGTTTCTCCCAGTATCTGACTTCCTAGTACTCCAAGCTTTTTTATTCCAGGAGATTTTCTCTAACTTTTCAGCAATCTCAGCATAAGGACACTCCCCATAAGAACCACCCGCTATAGTATCCAACACCGCTTTATTATTATCATCCTGTCTCCGATAGAAAAATTCCTTCAGTGACTCTTCATCTATGCGATGATTGGGTACGCTTCTAAAAAATGAGGTGAATCTATCCCAAGAACTACTAACTGACTCTCCTGGTAGTGCCACAAGGTTGTTCACTCTGTCTTTGTGGTTTAGTTTCTTGGAGACCGGGTAGTAGCGTGCTAAGAAAACGTCCCTTAGTTGGTTCCAAGTGAAAATTGAGTTGTAAGGGAGATCAATAAACCATATAGCAGCCTCTCCCGTCAGTAAGAGAGGAAACACTCTTATCCCTATTACATCCAAGTCCAAGTCAGGCCTCCCTACACAGCATTTACACACTGCCCTAACCTTAGCTATATGGGCATGTGGATCCTCAGAAGGTAGCCCTGAAAACAAACCTCTGGCAGTGAGCATTTGCATCAGGCTACTAGTTAACACAAAGGTGTGGACTGGTGGTAGAGGAGGCAAGACAAGTGGCCCATCGGAGTCTGCTATATTGTCATAGCCTCTATAGTATTCTTAGGGCCGTGGAGCGGGATTTTGTCCCCTCTGTTGGTGTTCACCCGGAGCATCAAGTAACAACTGACAATGAGCATCAACCGGAGCTGGGATGTTCTGGTTTGGTTCATCATCATTAATTCCCAAGTTTTGATTCATGTTGCGTAGTGTAAGCTCTAATTCATGATCGTAGGTAAACAAGGGTTCTTTTCATATCCGTGTATTTGGCATACAAGGAAGATGGTTCTGCAAGAATCAAAAATATCAAAACAAAGTAAAATCAAGAAAATATCAACTAAACTATAGTAATAAGTTTAAGTTAATCTAAAACCTACTTTCCCCGGCAGCGGCGCCAAAATTTGATACACTCAAACTTACTTCACAAATAAGAAGTAAAGCGGTCGTGTCAAGTAAATAACCCAACTAATGAGGTTTGGATCGTTCCCACGAGGAAACTAGTTTAGACTTAACTTCAATCTATTATTACTATTGCTCAGTCAATTATTTCCTGGGAAAGCAAAAATGATAAAGTGGGGGTTTTCTATTTTTAAATGAATGAAAATAACTAGCGAAATTAAAGGAGACCACTAACAGCTTCAAATGTTGGAGTTTAATGAATTAATAAAAGTAACTAGGGTTTATGTGTTCCCCACATGTTCATAACATGATAATTCTATCTATAACAATTCTTTCCTAGTATCTTGCATGCAAAGTGATAAGTTATGTATTTCTAAATCCTTGGTCCGGCATCTAGAAAATTTCACTCCGCCCCTTGGTCTGGCTACGTGTGTTGCTATACTAACCCTTATATTTACCTCATATTAAGTATCGTATTTGATATTTGACTAAGTTATTACCTCGTACCAATCAATTCTAGCCTACACTAAATCTATGTTGATACTTCTTTCCCTATTATCTACCTCCTTGGTCCGGCAAGTAGCATTAAGGCGAGTTCTAAAGTTGGCCATCCGTTAAAAAGACTTCTAAGCGAAAGAATTGTCAATACATGCAAGACACTATTCTAGAATTGTTATTTTAGTTAGGTTTTACGTCATTATTCATCTATGGATCCCACAACCCTAGTTATGGAGTTTAGTTACCCATAGTCATAATCACAATATTCAAATATATGATATAAGAATTCATGCACTTACTTCAATGAGAAAGAGTAAAATCCAAAAGTACGCGTGATTAATCAACAAAAATAACCAACAATCAATTACAAGAGTCTCAAAATATTCAAGAGTCTCACAAAGGGTCTAAAAAATAATCAAGCGTCTAACAATGAGTCTAGAAATAATCAAGGGTCTAACCTCAAAAATGAGGTTTTTCGAACTATATATAAAAAATAAAAACCTAATTAAATAAGGACTCTATTTGCTGGAAATCTGTCAAAACGCGGCTGGATCAACGGACCTTGCGATGGATCGTCATGGTCACAACGGACCGTCATGGACTCCGTCATCCCATACTTGTGCAATTTCTTCTGCTTCTCTCTTCATAACACTCGACGACAAGTATGTCGGATCGTCACAGGCACAACGGTCCGTGGAGGGTCTCCGTTCCAAAACACTTGATCTCTTGGAATTTGGGTACTGGGACTACTTCTCTAATCTTCATGGCGAACCAGCAGGACGAACCGTCATGGCTACGACGGTCCATCACGCACTCCGTAACCCCACACTTGGTCAGACTTCCCCATCTTCAGCAGCTGCACTACGATGCCACCTATGGACCGTCACGGGCATGATGAACCATCACAAGCTATGTAGGTGGTACTTTTCTGTATTTCTCGCTTAAAAACCTCCACATTCATCTTTTAGATAGATTTTTTGCAAATAAAGAGAAATTTACATAAAAATTAGTACAAAAAGGCTTTTGGACCCACTAAACTTAAGGAAAAAGTACTAAAAATATTGTGAAACCACGGTATATCATCCTTCAACGGACATCTACGAAGGACCGTCATAATCACAACGGTCCGTCCTACATAACTTTTATGACGGTCAGAGTCTCCTCTATTAAGGGTCTCCATCCTATTTCCAAGTGTCCTCTTACGGACAATTACGACGGACCGTTATACCCTCAACGGTCCATCCTACATACACCATCATGACTGTCAGAGACCCCTCTCCTAAGGGTCCCCATTTTTTTCTAAGTGTCCCACGACGGACCGTCATAATCACAACGGTCCGTCCTGCATATACCATCATACTTGTCAGAGACTTTCCTTCAATGTCTCACATAAACATAGTTTAAGTAAGACATGACGGACCCCATGATGGTCCATCGTACTCACAACGAGCAGTCACCTGCTCCGTCGTGTTTCACTTTACTGTAGATGTGTCATTACATCTTAACTCTTTTATTTATTTTGTGTCGTTTTGCTTGTCTTGTTTGCTCGTTCTAGTACTAATAATGATTCTTTACAGGTACTATCTGTTATGTCACCAAAACAAGATCGAGACTACGCACACGGGCGATCGAAGTCTATCGCCCTGTCTGCCCGCCTGGTCATTGGATCTGATGATGAGCGTGACCCCGAGTACGTGCCCCCAGGCACTTCCACCCCATCCCGAGCTGCACGTGCTGCCAGAGCCACACCAAAAAAGGTGGCGTATGGCGTAGTCATTGCCTCTCAGTCTGATGAGGAGCACTCTGACAGGCACACCTTATGGGTCAGCTACTAATGAAGAAGGAGCGTCTGGCTCCTTAGGAGTTTCGTGGTCGGGGAAAGCCTGCAGATCTTGTGAGGTCCCTGCACCACCACCGCTGCATATTCTGCCTCGTCTGATAAAGTTGACAATTCCGAATCCATGCCCGGTTCACCGACTCATGCTCTCACCCTTGTTGCCGACCAGCCCAACCGGTGGTGTGTCAACGGGCAGTATAAAGTCTAATCTGACGCAAATTTCCTTAATGACAAAGTAGTCATGACACAAACACTTACATTGGAGCGGCGGGTCCTTACGGGAAGTCTCCCTACTATGCCAGAGATCTACAATCTCTTCACTCGACATTGACTGGAGTGGATAACACATTTGTTGGGACGTTATAATGAAGAGTTGGTCAGAGAGTTCTACGCCTCTTACGTGGCTACTCTCTGATCACCGATTGATAGGCGGGCTGCCCCTGCGAAACGGCCCCACTGAAGCATGTCCGAGTACGTGGCATTCAGGTTGATATCTCTCTGCCTGCCATCCGCTAGTATCTATACGGCGAGGATGTTGATGCCAACCTGACCCCTCTCACCGTCGAGTTTGACTACCGGCGGCAAATAGTCAATGATAGCCAATTCCTGTGTGAGCCATTGCTAAGAGAGACCACCAAGAGGTGGATGGCCCTGCACTTGTCTGTTGATGGAAAGGGTGCTGACTGGGTGACCGAGTCGAAGGGAGCCATCAAGAAGGCTAACCTGACCTTCACGAAGACTTCGATATGATCTTAGAGGCTAGGGTGCCTGAGTCTGAGGGACCTTCTGCAGAGCCTGCTGAAGACACAGTGATGGCGGCCTTATTTGCCACTTCTTAGATTCCACCACCTCCCCCTGGAGAGAATGCCAAGAGGTGTACGGGTCGAAAGGAGGATGAGGCTCGAGCACGGAAGAAGAAGCACCGTGAGATGGAGGCTACAAGGAGAGCCTCGCTTGCTGATGAGGAGGCGCGTCAGATGAGGGCAGTAGAGTTAGTTGATGGGGCATCTAGCTCCTGAAATGTGGAAATAGCGGGAGGCACTGCTGATAGTGTTGTTGATGCTGTGGACACTACTAATGGTGTCCATATTACAGAGGTAGTGGGTTCCGGGGAATCGGACCCACCAGCTTGCTGATCGTCGGCGCTTTGCGCCCGGGGTTTGCTTCACCTACCACTCTTATGTTTAAATTTTTTTATGCATTGGGGACAATTGCATGTCTTTTTGTTGGGGGTGGGGTAAATTGAAAGTGAGTGGTAGGGTGAAGTCTGAGTAGCCCAATTCATTATCCTCTATTGGGGTTTTCGTGCCTGTGTTCTTTTTCCCCAAGAGACTAATTTTTTTTCCTGTTGAACCGGCATGTCTTTATCTTGTGTACATAGTTTAACTCTGAAGCATGATGGCTAAAATGATGTCTTCATAAAATGAAAATGATGCATGACTAGGCATAGTAATTTATAAGTATGTGACTCTAAGCATGACATAGAGGTACACCACTGCATGACCCTAAGTCTAAAATTCGAACTAGGTGTCTGATAATCTGGTAGAGTAATGAGATGTCAAATGAGTGTGAGGAAGATTTGAATAGTCCACTATTTGTACTGAGCTAGAACTTGCCTGGTTAGTCCCGCTAAAAGTAAGATGTACTAGACAATTAGGAAAGGATCATAGGCCCTTGTTCAATGTAGCCCATTTTTAGCCTAAATAAAAGAAAACAAAATGAAATTAATCCTTTTTTGATCCAAATAATTTGAGCTTAAACTAGACCTTTCTTTTTCACCCCAACTGATCTTTTCTGAGAATAATGTGTTGGCCCTGGTCCCTCCTTGGACATGCGCACCTCAGCTTATGCCAAAAGCATAAGTTGAGAGTGGCTAATGCAGTAAACAACCCTTTTTATGTCCCTCACACAACTTTGGGTATTGTGTACTTTGACTCATGGTAAAACATTAGTTGAGGGTGTCTATTATGAGGAATGCTCTGGAAAGTGGGCTTGAAAGAACAAAGAGAGAGCAAGAACAAAAGTAAAGTGACTCAAGAATCAGTTGAAAAAAAAGTGAAAAAAATAATAATAAAAAATACAAGAAATACAAGCAAGAAAAGAAGAGAGTCACTTACACAAATGAAGAAAGAAGGGAAAATAGCAAGGTGAAAGAATATGAGAAACTGGGCGAAATAAAATGATAAAAAGTGGTATGTTTAGCCGATATGTCAAGGAGAGCAAAAAGTCACTAAACTATACCAAAATATGCCCTACCTGACCCTGAGCCTATGTTACAAGCTAAGAAAGTCCTATCGTGATCCTAAGAGTTGTATAGCGAACTTAATGCAGTGAAAATAAGGGCAAGCTTATGGAAATATGTATGAATGAGTGTGAATTTGTTCTGAGAGTGAGTGCTAAAAAGTAATCCTTATGCTAAAACTGAAATCATTGTGTGAAAAATGAGGATATTGTTTTATAGTGAGGACACTAGTTGCAATACCAGAAATATTAGCACCTGGTGAGAAATTGAAGAGGATAGGTGTTAGTTCATGGTGAGTCTGCGTCATGGTCTGATTCCACATAATTCAAGCCTAATAGTGATATCATGCATAAATATGATGAGACTGATCGGGATTGATAGCCAAATGATGACTGATCGGGATTGATAACCAAATGATTGCGAAAGATAAAACATGGATACTATTGTATAAAGAAGGGGTATATATATATATATATATATTGTATTTTGTTTCTTTCTGTCTCGCCTATTCTCTATGCTCATTATCGTTGATTTTGGGGTAAGTGTTAAGCTTACCTATTCAAGGGTTTTAGTAGGTGCCATCATGACCCTGATATTTGGGTCAAGGCATTCTTTCCTTTTTGAGAAAAAACTTAAAAATGAAATTAAGACGAATAAATTAAAGTATTGGGAATAATCAATTACGTTCTATCCTAATTTGAAGATAAAATTGTTGCAATTAATTCTATTAGTATATATTGAACATTCACCCTCTTTGACTGCTCTTTTTCCTTGCATCGCAAAGATTTTTCTATTTTTGCTTTCTTGTGAAAATGGTGAGTCTTATTTTCCCCTCTTTTTTGAGCTTTTTTTGGTCTGAGAATAAGTATTTGAGATTGAAGATGCATAAACCAAATGTATGTATTTAATTAGTTTTCAATTTGAGAAGTTTAGACCCGAGATCTTGAATTCAGTTTGTGAAAATGAGAAGCTAGGAATTGTATGCAATCTCAATTTTGTTCTATTTTTGTTTCCAATCTAACCATTTTGGTGGTTATTAGGATTATTTATTAGCACCAAGTTTCTTGAGTTTTCATTTACCTTTCTTGTTTCATTGTTTTTGCACAAGAATTCAGTGCATTGGGGGAAAGTGATGAAGCATCAATGACATAAAAAAATTTGACTGTTTTTGTCTTAATGTTTGACTTATGATAGAATTTTTCTTTTGATAAATAGATGAATTTTGGCTTTCTTTCACTTTTTTTATAGCATTGATTTCTACGCCAGCTTACTTGAATCTAAACTATCCATATGCTTGGTACATCAACATATTTTTTTTTATAAATTTTCTTCAATAGATAGAAGTTTTGATTCACATATTCAATTATTTGAGGCACCTTTTGTTTTTTTGTAATGAAATCATAGTGATAGATCTTCTTGTCATTTTCTTGAAAAGGTATTCTCATAAAAATGTTATGATACTTGGTTAAGATACAACTCGATCTTTTCATTTTTTTTGTGTACTTGCTTGTTTGACCCTAGATTTTGAAGTTCAGATTACATGTTGATTCAATACTATTAGATCCATATATTTTTCTTTAGTGTTTCTAAGTTCACACCTTTTTTATATGTCTAAATTCTTTTGTTAGTAAACATTTTGTATATTGAAGATGTTAATATCACACAATTACTTATCTATGATTTTTTTCATGTTAATTGTTGCGATGCTCTAGTGAGAATACATATAATTCTAGCATAAGTACCTTCTGATCGACAATTCAAAATTTCTAGAATGTAAAAGATAATATCAGTGCTATTGGGAATCACTATTTTTTGGTTGTTAGCATTCATTATATTTTTGTGATTAGTGAACATTATAATTTTTTCTACAATGGTACTTGAACTTATGTAGCTTGGTGTGTAATGTTTTAGTTGTGTTACTGTTTAAAAGTGGGTCTATGTTCTTAAGATGACCTACAAAAACAAATATGCATTTTTGTACATTGTATTTGAATATTAATAATTTCTCTTATTATTATTTACATTTTCCTTATTATTATGTACGTCTTATCAATTGAAGTTTACATGTAGGCTGGCAGTCACAGAGACGATCCCATTGTAATAGAGGTCAGTATTATGCACACTTTATCTAGTATGATTTCTTTATTTGACACGTCTAAATATATTATATAAGTCTTCTCTATCTTATTCTTAGTATGTATCTTAGAAAGGCTTTACACCATGACTTTTTTCTTGAGAAGCTTCTGACAATTTAAGTCACAAAATCTTTTGTGCCAAAGCCATGAATCATCTTCAACTTTATTTTTAATGCATTTAATTGAAATTGTACAAAACAATTTCTTTTTATCATCTCTACTTCAACAATAACTTGATTTGGCTTAATTTTATTAGAAACTTTACAATAATTATCTCTAAACACAAGAGAATAACCATTTTCCATGAGTCGACCAACACTAAGAAAATTTTTTTCCATGTTAGGATGACAAAGAATATCATAAATTTGCTTACCACTTCCTTTTAATATCAAGAATATGACTAAGGCTCCTCTATCCCGATTCTCACTTTATTAGCGATGATACTATTAATTGAGAGAAAATCATTTTTATCTCCAGTAATGTGATTACTACAACGCTTTCAATATACAATTCTTTACTTTTTGTTGAAAACATCAGATTAAGAATCAAAAAAGGTTTTTCTTCCATTTTTTCCTCATATTCTTCACAAAAAAAATGTTTCTTTCATTGCTTGTTCTAACAATCCTTCTCAATGTGGCCAAAATGTTTACAAAAGTTACATTGGGGATTGCCTTTCTTCCAATATTATTCTGCATTGTGATCAGTCAATTTTGTAGATTTTATATAAAATACTAGAACCTTTATCATCTTTTTCTTCAGCATTCTTAGAAGAACCATCATGATCCTGTTTTTTTTTAGATTGTAATTTTCTTTTGTTGATTTTTTGAGAAAATTATGGTATTCTCATTGGTTCTAGACTGGAAATCCATCTCCTTGAGTTGATCTTCATGAAAAAATCTTCGCTTTTCATTTGCAAATAAATGATCCTACTCTCTTCTCAATGGAAAGCTTAGAAAGATCTTTCGTCTCATCAGTGATAGAAACAATGTACTCATACTTTTCTGTAAAAACTAATTATAATCTTTTCTACAGCTTGTTAGTCAAAAATAGTATCACCATGATATCTCATTTCATTGACAATATAGATGTCTCTTGTGCAATATTCATTTATTATTTTCAAATTCTATCATCTTTATATTTTGATGCACTCTTCTAGGAGTTTGAATATTTATAGTGCATATCTTTTCTTCACCATACACCTCATTTTTCAGAGACTCCCAATCTTACTTTGTAGTGTCACAAGTAGCAATCTTTAGAAATATGATCTTGAGAGTCATATTTTAATTTTTCTCAAGGCTTTTGCATGTCGACAATACTTAACCTCAAATATTTTTCATACCTACTACAGAATGTTTACAATTGTTTTTGGCTCTTCATAGCCATTTGTAACAATAGTCCACAAACCTTCAACTTTCAGACATTTTCTCATTCTTATCTTCCACTATTCAAAGATATTACCATAAAAAATGGAGTAAGAACAACTGATGAATCAACCGCTTCATTTTTTGATGTCATATTCTTTTCTTCACCTAACCATAAATTAAAAATGAAAAAATGCTCTGATACAAATCTGTAGGAAGTATAGGAAGGTACTTTCTTTATAGAATGTTCAAGTGTTATATAGGCGACTTATTACCTCTTGAGATGATTAAAATCATAAGTTACATCTTTATTTATACTAAAAAAATAAAACCAAAGGTCTTGCACAAATAATTAGATACATGTATTATAGAATATTAAAACACTTTTTGAAAAACATAGAGACAATACTGGAAGACTAAAAATCAAGATGTGTGTCATTAATTCCAATAGTTTTTCCTTATTTTCCTAATTTCCCACTCTTTCGGTAAGAAAAAATATCAACACCCGCACTACCCTTTGTCACAAGATAAGAGGATTGAGCTTTGTATATTTAGGATATGAGTTGACTATCTTATTTTAGAGAACATTAATCTAGTAATCTTGATATGCTGGACATACTATTTGTTTTATATAGCACAGTGAAATGTAGAATCTTCTTTTCATATATACCTTTCTCAAAATTTGTGGTTAAGATGGTTAGAGAACTGAGTCTATTATTACTGAGAGTTCAAAATGACAGGATGATGAAAATGATGAACCTGCCAATACTAATCCTTTGTTGGAGACTATGTCTTCTGAGGTAATGTATCAAAACATAATGCATGAACACGTGATACAATTATAATAAATGATATAATGTTTTCTCAAATTATGGATGGTTTGTGTTTTAGTCAATTTTACAAGCTGAATGCATGATTGAGTTGAGGATTTCTACACTCATAATGGCGCGCAAGTATCAACTAAGAGAGAGGAATGATAACAATGATTCATGTTGCATATGCTTGGTAAGGAGCACAAAACTTTGGCTACTTATGAACATATTCAAAACCTAATTCTATTATATTATTTCATGTTATGATGAGTGTAGGATACTTATGAAGACGGGATAGAACTTGGAAAGCTTAGTTGTGGTCATGAATTTCATTGTTATTGCATCTGTAAGTGGTTGAAGATCAATATCACTTGTCCTTTATGCAAAACGGGGGATTTGAAGAGTGTATGGCTTTAATTTCGACCAACCTAGTACACATAATTTCTCATGTCTCATTTACAGTTGATTGATTTGAAGATCTAGTACTCATTATGGCTTTGGAAACTTATGATTTTGACCTTTTTGTTTTGGTGCCTTTCTTGTTATGAATTAATGCAAGATAAAATCTTTGAGATGTCAATTTATACTTAAGTACTAAATTTATTAGCTTATGAGGCTTTCAGTTTCTTTAAAATCTCTAATTCATTGAATCCTCTACAATTGTAAAAATATATCGACTAAGATTGATCATTATAGAATCTCTTTTCTCTATCCTTCGAGCTTTTTATTATTGTGCGAATGCAAATAACTAATGTATATCTTCCTTGGTCTCCCTAATTCATGGTCATATTGTGTGTGGTCTAACTTTTTCAGGAGCCTTCATGGTTAAATATTACTTTAATGATTTAATCGATTTAGAGTATTTAAATGTGGATGTTTATTAATGGCTTCGACATCCCAACTACTTTTTTACCCTTTTGCCTTTCAACAATTTGGAAAGGTAAGAATAGATTCCTTTGGTGATGGATCCGTCTTCAAATTTTGATGACATTGAAATAGTTTTTTGTGACCATCACAACAACTAGTTCTTGGAATTTATTGGCAAAGTTCAACAAATAGAAATCATGATCCAACCCATTGGGACATGCTGACACCTATTCTAACACATGTACCACCTAATTTTTAAAAATGGGCAGTGTGAAAATAATTATCATACACTAAAATAATCATGAGTTTATAATGGTGTCAACAACAAATAACGTTTCTTATAAACACCACCCAATAGTTAAAAAAAATAAGCAAAACAAAAATCATAAGCACTGAGTTTTCAACAACAAATAACATTTCTTATCCATCACGAGTAACACCTATCCCGGAATCCCATTCCTTACCATGACTTAAAATAACATAAACCAAATGTTCCACATGAACACATACAAGTTATATATGATATAAACTCACCTTTTAAGTAGCCCAAACAACTAAAGGATCAAACATGCAACATTATTTTTGTCACGACCCAAAACCGAGCCGCGACTGGCACCCACGTTTACCCTCCTATGTGAGCGAACCAACCAATCAATCCCTTAACATTTCAATATAATATCGACAGAAAGTAATGCGGAAGACTTAAACTCATTAATAAAAACCAATTCAATAACTATTATTATCCCCAAAATCTGGAAGTCATCACCACAAGAACATCTATGATCAAATTACTAAACTAAGAGTATTCTAAGAAGCTAAAACAAGTAAAAAGCTAGTCCATGCCGGAAGTTCAAGGCATCAAGACTTGAAGAAGAAGATCCAGTCCAAGCTAGAAGCATTAGCTCACCCTAAAGATCCGGTGTGACAAAGACTGGCTAGAATCGCTGTTGAGTTGAAGACGACGGCACGTTTGCTGCACCCCACAATTAACAAAGAAGAAAACATAAAAGTAGGGGTCAGTACAAAACACGGTTACTGAGTAGATATCATCGGCCAACTCAAAATAGAAGACAATATATATCAAGTAATATTATAAAATCAACTATGATACTCAACATGTAGCAACAACAAGTACTATAATCATCAATAAGTACTACCAAATTCATCCATGAGGACTCACGCCTCAATACCATACTCATTTGGGAATTAGGTTCATTAGATTGAGTATATTAACGTCTTTCAAGATTCATTATCTTTCTTCCTCTTGTGTCGGTACGTGACACTCCGATCCCCTACTACTATGTATCGGTACGAGACACTCCGATCCCCTAATTCTATGTGTCGGTTCGTGACACCCGATCCCCTAATACTATGTGTCGGTACGTGACACTCCGATCCCCTAATTCTACGTGTCGGTTCGTGACACCCGATCCCCTAAATCTACGTGTCGGTTCGTGACACCCGATCCCCTAAATCTACGTGTCGGTTCGTGACACCCGATCCCCTAAATCTACGTGTCGGTTCGTGACACCCGATCCCTTAATTTCTATGTGTCGGAACGTGACACTCCGATCCCCTAATCTCATTCTATCAATTCATCAAGCCTTCTCTTATACCAAGGCATCATCATTCTCATTACTTTAGTTCATCAAGCCTTTTCTTATACTAAGGCTTCATCAATCTCATTACTTTAGTTCATCAAGCCTTTTCTTATACTAAGGCATCATCAATCTCATTACTTTAGTTTATCAAGCCTTTTTTATTACCAAGGCATCATCATTAACAAAGAGATTAGGGTTTTTCAAGATTTGGGATTCAATAACTTCATCATGCTCATATAATCACAATTATATAATCACATTCATACAAGCATACAATTAAGCACATAGCAGGGTTTACAATACTATCAATACATATCATTCACTATTAAGAGTTCACTACGAATATCGTAAAAGAAACATAACCTACCTCCACCGAAGATTAGTGATCAACAAGCAAATTCCCAAGCTTTGTGTTTTCCTCTCTCTCGATCAATTCTCTCTCTTTCTCTTTGTTCTTTCTAGTTTTCTTATTCAAACCCTCTTTCTTTTACCCTAATTAGCATATAATTAAGTATGAAAGATGGCAATAATAACCCACTAATTAACTTAAGGTTACCTCTTTTAACCCCCAAGTAATTACACTTATTAACCTTAACCCTCTAACTTTATAATTAAAGTAGGAATGGTCCAAAACGTCCCTTAAAACGTGCAAAGAAATCCGACCCAGACTGGGATTACGCAAACTGTGACGGGCCGTCGTGCCTGCGACGGTCCGTCCTGCAGGTCGTCGCAAGGTTCAGAGACCCAAATTTCCACCAAGGGTCTGTGACGGTCCGTCACGCCTGTGACGGTCCGTCCTGCACTTCTATCACGACGTTCAGAGAATTGTTCCCAGTACCAAATTTTCAAGAATTGAAGTGTTTTGAAACGGGGGCTCATGACGGTTCGTCGTACCTGTGACAGTCCGTCCTGCAGGTCCGTCACAGAGTTCAGAGAGTCGATTTCAGTACTCAGATTTCAGAATTCCTAAGTGTTTTGGAACGAGACACCCTCGACGGTCCGTCGTGCCCATGACGGTCCGTCGTGGTGTCCGTCATCTCAGCCAATTTTTCCAGAAATAAAATCTGTTGCTCGAAACGACTAAACAGGTTGTTACAATAGATACCAATTTACCCATCGTTCGTCCTCGAACGATCAAAAGAAGAAAAACAAGGGCGAAAAGGAGTACCTGAATCTGTAAACAGATGTGGGTATTTTTCTTGCATATCTGCCTCCTTCTCCAAGTGGCCTCTTCAACCGGTCGATTCTTCCATTGAACTTTGATGGATGCAATCTCTCTCGACCTCAGCTTGCGAACCTCTCTATCTAAAATAGCAACCGGTTCCTCCTCATAAGTCAAATTCTCATCAAGCAAGACTGAATCCCAACAGATGATGTAGTTTCCATCCCCATGATATCTTTTCAACATGGACACATGAATACCGGATGCACCCCAGACAGCCCTGGAGGCAAGGCTAATTCGTAAGCCACCTCCCCTACTCGCTTAAGTACCTCAAATGGTCTAATATACCTTGGACTTAGCTTACCCCTTTTTCCAAACCGCATCACCCCTTTCATGGGTGAAACCTTCAACAAGACTTGTTCACCCTCCATGAACTCCAAGTCTCTAACCTTTCGATTCGCATATTCCTTTTGTCTACTTTGAGCCGCTAAAAGCTTTTCTTGAATAGCTTTCACCTTCTCCAAGGAATCTCTCAAAAGATCAGTACCCCAAGGTCTGACCTCAAATGCATCGAACCAACCAATGGGAGACCTACACCTCCTCCCATACAATGCTTCAAATGGAGCCATGTCAATACTGGAGTGATAGCTATTATTGTATGAAAACTCTTCCAAAGGTAAGAAGCTATCCCAATGGCCACCAAACTTGATCACGCATGCACGAAGCATATCCTCCAATACTTGAATCGTTCGCTCAGACTGACTATCAGTCTGAGAGTGAAATGCAGTACTAAGGTCCAACCTAGTACCTAATTCCGCATGCAATGTTCTCCAAAACTTAGAAGTAAACTGCGTGCCTCTATCTGATATGATGGAGAGTGGAACTCCATGCAACCGAACGATTTCTGAGATATAGATTTTGGCTAACTTCTCTACATTGTAGGTCACCTTGACCGGAATGAAGTGAGCGGACTTAGTTAATGTATCCACAATTACCCAAATGGAATCAAATTTACCCAATGTCTTTGGAAGACCAACCACGAAGTCCATTGCGATTCTCTCCCACTTCCATTCAGGAATGGGCATTCTCTAAAGTGTTCCTCTGGGCCTCTGGTGTTCATACTTTACTTGCTGACAATTTGGACATTTGGCAACAAAATCCACAATGTCACGCTTCATTCTACTCCACCAAAAATGTTGTTTTAGGTCGCGGTACATCTTGGTTGCACCAGGATGTATCGAATATCCGGAACTATGAGCCTCTGTAAGAATAGTGTGGATCAAGTTATCAACACGAGGCACACATACTCTTCCCTTAATCCTCAAAACGCCTTCGTCATCAATTATTGCTTCCTTAGCCTCTCCTCGCAACACTTTATCTCGGATCCGGATCAATTTCTCATCGTTAAACTGCTTTCCCTTAATCTTGTCAAGGAAGGAAGATCTTGCCTCCACACAAGCTAACAATCCTCCCTTCTCATTTATTTCTAACCTCATAAGGTCATTAGCCAGAATCTGAACCTCTCTAGCCAATGGGCGTCTAGAAACTTGCAAATGAGCTAGACTTCCCATGCTTCCGACCTTTCTACTTAAAGCATCCGCCACAACATTCGCTTTTCCCGGATGATACAAGATAGTGATGTCGTAGTCCTTCAGTAGTTCCATCCATCTCCTCTGTCTCAAGTTCAAATCTTTTTGAGTAAAGACGTACTGTAGGCTACGATGGTCCGTATAGACTTCACATTTAACCCCATACAAATAGTGTCTCCATTGCTTTAGTGCAAATACTACCGCGGCCAACTCCAAATCATGGGTCGGATAGTTACATTCATGCACCTTTAATTGCCTAGAAGCATAAGCAATCACATTCTTCTCTTGCATTAGCACTGCACCCAACCCAGAATAGATGCATCACAATAAACAATGAAGTTCTTACCCTCTACTGGCAAGGTAAGAATTGTGCAGTAGTCAACAAGGTCTTGAGTTTCTGAAAGCTTTCCTCACACTCATCCGACCATACAAATGGAACATTCTGCTTAGTCAAGTTCGTTAATTGGGAAGCAATAGAAGAGAATCCTTTGACAAATCGGCGGTAGTAGCTAGCTAAACCAACAAAACTCCTTATTTCTGACACGTTTGTAGGTCTCACCCATTCTTCACTGTCTCAATCTTAGATGGATCCACCATCACTCCATCCTTAGAAACCACGTGTCCCAAGAAGGACACTGAATCTAGCCAAAACTCACACTTGGAGAATTTGGCATAAAGCTTCTTCTTCCTCAATAACTCTAACACCATTCTCAAATGCTCCTCATGTTCCTTCTTACTTTTAGAGTATATCAGTATATCATCAATGAATACAATTACAAAGAGATCCAGATATGGCTTGAAGATCCCGTTCATCAAGCTCATGAAGGCAGCAGGGGCATTCATAAGACCGAAAGACATTACCACAAATTCGTAGTGCCCATACCTAGTTCGAAAGGCAGTCTTTGGCACATCCGTTGCCCGTATTTTCAATTGATGATAACCGGATCTCAAGTCAATTTTTGAGAAGAAACAAGCACCTTGTAACTGATCGAACAAGTCATCAATGTGAGGAAGAGGATACTTGTTCTTAATAGTTACCTTGTTCAGTTGTCTATAGTCTATGCACATCCGAAAACTCCCATCCTTCTTCTTCACAAACAAAACCGGAGCACCCCAAGGAGATGCACTTGGTCTAATGAAGCCTTTGCTCAACAACTCTTGAAGTTGTGCCTTTAACTCTCTTAACTCCGCGGGAACCATTCTATAAGGGGGTATAGAAATGGGGCGAGTACCCGGTTCAAGATCAATACAGAAGTCTATATCCCTATCTGGTGGCATACAAGGAAGATCTGCAGGGAACACATCCAAAAACTCACGAACTACCGAAACCGACTCGATCGAAGGTACTTGGGTAGTGTCATCCTTGAGGTGTGCTAAGAAGGCTAAACAACCCATACTAACCATTCTCTTAGCACGAAGAAAGGACACGATACGAACCGGATTGGAAGTGTAGTCGCCCTCCCACACTAACGGATCTGTCCCAGGCTTGGCTAACGTCACAGTTTTAGCATTACAATCCAAGATCGCAAAATTCGGAGAAAGCCAAGTCATACCCAGAATTACATCAAAGTCAACCATTTCTAAGATAACCAAATCTACATAAGTGTTTCTCCCCACAAAATTCACCAAACAAGACCTATATACCTTTTCAACTATCACAGACTCACCCACCGGAGTAGAAACACGAATAGGCAGGTCAAGTAATTCACAATGTAAATTTAGACCATTAGCAAATGAGGAAGATACATAAGAAAATGTGGATCCAGGATCAAACAATACAGAAGCCATGCAATCACAAATCAAAAGATTACTTGTGATGACAGCATCTGATGTCTCCGCTTCAGATCTCCCAGGAAAAGCGTAACAATGGGCCCCGTTACTTGTCTGTCCATTGCCCCTACCATGTTGTGTTGTAGTGGCTCCAGTTTGCCCATCACCTCTGCCGTTTTGGTGACCACCATTACCTCGACCACCACGTCCTCCAGAATAACGGCCTCTACCATGAACACCTCTACCTCTAGCTATCCGGGGTCTATAACTCTGTTTCGGACAATTCCTCCTAATATGCCCAGTTTCCCCACATCCATAACACTCTCTAGAGTCAAGCATAGGTCTCTCAGAGAAGTGTTGACCGGTCTGAGGTGGACCCCCAACTACAGTCTGTAGTGAAGACTGAATTGGTCGGGCCGAGTAACCTCCTGAGCCTTGCCCTCTGGAGTAAGATACATTAAACTCACCTCCCTTTCGAAACCTTTTTGATGTTGATGTCGTGTTGAAGTCATCTGGCTTCACTCCCTCCACCTCTATCACGAAGTCTACCACTTCTTGGAAGGATTTTGCCGTAGCCGCTACCTGTAAGGCCGAAATCCGCAATTCTGACCTCAACCCCTTCACAAACCGGCGAATCCGCTCTTGTGGATTGAAACAAAGTTGGGTGGCATATCTGGATGATGCACAAAACTTAGCCTCATATGCATTAACCGACATCCTACCTTGCTCTAAGCTCAAAAACTCGTCCCTTTTCCTATCCCTCAAAGTCCGGGGGATATACTTCTCCATAAACAAGCTAGAGAATGAGGCCCAAGTCATAGGTGGTGCCTCTGTTGGTTGACACTCAACATGTGACCGCCACCACATTTTGGCGTTTCCTTGAAACTAATAGCTCAAGAACTCAACACAAAACCGTTCTACTATACCCATCTTGTGTAGTAGCTCATGACAGTCAACCAGAAAGTCGTAGGCATCTTCAGATTGAGCACCTTTAAAGACTTGAGGTTTCAATTTCAAGAACTTACTGAAAAGTTCATGCTGATCATTTGTCATTATGGGCCCTGTAGTCAGACGTGGAAACGTGCCCATTTCCAATAAGGCATCCATACGAGGAGCCATAGTAGCCGCATGTCGTATCTCTGAAACCGGAGGTGTTGGTGCAGAAACCAATGGAGGTGCCTGACCCTGATCAGATAACCCGCTAAGATAAGCAAGAACCTGATTGATCATCTCTGGGGTAGGTTGGGGTGGCAATTCCTCATTTTGCACTTGTTCATTCTACCCTTCCTCACCCTCTCTTATCACCTCCTCAGTCGGTGGAGGAGTCACCGCCCTAGTATCAGATGGGTTAGGTGCTTGTCCTCTTCCTCTAGAGGACGTCCTCCCACAACCTCTTCCACGGCCTCTTGCCACTGCTCTTCCTCGAGCCACAACCCAAGTGGCTGGCTCAGACGTTTCTTGTCTTGCTGGTGTTTGTGTTGGTGCAGTCGTTGCTCTAGTTCTAACCATCTGCGAAAAGAGTGAAGATGGTCAGATACCAATTTGTATCACCTAGATACCAATTGGATTCAAGTATTAGCACGAAAGAAAGAATGAAAGAGTGAAATTTTCCTAAAGTCTTATAGCCTCTCAAGGAAAAGTAAAGGCATCCCCCTACCGTTCCATAAGACTCTACTAGACCTGTTCTTGTGTGATGAGACCAACGAACCTAATGCTCTAATACCAAGTTTGTCACGACCCAAAACCGAGCCGCGACTGGCACCCACGTTTACCCTCCTATGTGAGCGAACCAACCAATCAATCCCTTAACATTTCAATATAATATCGACAGAAAGTAATGCGGAAGACTTAAACTCATTAATAAAAACCAATACAATAACTATTATTATCCCCAAAATCTGGAAGTCATCACCACAAGAACATCTATGATCAAATTACTAAACTAAGAGTATTCTAAGAAGCTAAAACAAGTAAAAAGCTAGTCCATGCCGGAAGTTCAAGGCATCAAGACTTGAAGAAGAAGATCCAGTCCAAGCTAGAAGCATTAGCTCACCCTGAAGATCCGGTGTGACGAAGACTAGTTAGAATCACTGTTGAGTTGAAGACGACGGCACGTTTGCTGCACCCCACAATTAACAAAGAAGAAAACATAAAAGTAGGGGTCAGTACAAAACACGGGTACTGAGTAGATATCATCGGCCAACTCAAAATAGAAGACAATATATATCAAGTAATATTATAAAATCAACTATGATACTCAACATGTAGCAACAACAAGTGCTATAATCATCAATAAGTACTACCAAATTCATCCATGAGGACTCACGCCTCAATACCATACTCATTTGGGAATTAGGTTCATTAGATTAAGTATATTAACGTCTTTCAAGATTCATTATCTTTCTTCCTCTTGTGTCGGTACGTGACACTCCGATCCCCTACTACTATGTGTCGGTACAAGACACTCCGATCCCCTAATTCTACGTGTCGGTTCGTGACACCCGATCCCCTAATACTATGTGTCGGTACGTGACACTCCGATCCCCTAATTCTACGTGTCGGTTCGTGACACTCGATCCCCTAAATCTACGTGTCGGTTCATGACACCCGATCCCCTAAATCTACGTGTCGGTTCGTGACACCCGATCCCCTAAATCTACGTGTTGGTTGGTGACACCCGATCCCTTAATTCTATGTGTCGGAACGTGACACTCCGAACCCCTAATCTCATTCTATCAATTCATCAAGCCTTCTCTTATACCAAGGCATCATCATTCTCATTACTTTAGTTCATCAAGCCTTTTCTTATACTAAGGCATCATCAATATCATTACTTTAGTTCATCAAGCCTTTTCTTATACTAAGGCATCATCAATCTCATTACTTTAGTTTATCAAGCCTTCTTTATTACCAAGGCATCATCATTAACAAAGAGATTAGGGTTTTTCAAGATTTGGGATTCAATAACTTCATCATGCTCATATAATCACAATTATATAGTCACATTCATACAAGCATACAATTAAGCACATAGCAGGGTTTACAATACTATCAATACATATCATTCACTATTAAGAGTTCACTACGAATATCGTAAAAGAAACCATAACCTACCTCCACCGAAGATTAGTGATCAACAAGCAAATTCCCAAGCTTTGTGTTTTCCTCTTCTCGATCAATTCTCTCTCTTTCTCTTTGTTCTTTTTAGTTTTCTTATTCAAACCCTCTTTCTTTTACCCTAATTAGCATATAATTAAGTATGAAAGATGGCAATAATAACCCACTAATTAACTTAAGGTTACCTCTTTTAACCCCCAAGTAATTAGACTTATTAACCTTAACCCTCTAACTTTATAATTAAAGTAGGAATGGTCCAAAACGTGTAAAGAAATCCGACCCAGACTGGGATTACGCAACTTGTGACGGGCCGTCGTGCCTGCGAAGGTCCGTCCTGCAGGTCTTCGCAAGGTTCAGAGACCCAAATTTCCACCAAGGGTCTGTGACGGTCCGTCGCGCCTGTGACGGTCCGTCCTGCACTTCCGTCACGACGTTCAGAGAATTGTTCCTAGTACCAAATTCTCAAGAATTGAAGTGTTTTGAAACGGGGGCTCATGACGGTTCGTCCTACCTGTGACGGTCCGTCCTGCAGGTCCGTCATAGAGTTCAGAGAGTCGATTTCAGTACTCAGATTTCAGAATTCCTAAGTGTTTTGGAACGAGACACCCTCGACGGTCCGTCGTGCCCATGACGGTCCATCGTGGTGTCCGTCGTCTCAGCCAATTTTTCCAGAAATAAAATCTGTTGCTCAAAACGACTAAACAGGTCGTTACGATTTTATGAAGAATCAGATTAGGTCCACTCATGGAACTATAAACACATACCTTATCCTTTCATGGAATCTAAAGTCAAAATTTTAGTATATCGACGTGATATCTAAGCTATGCCTAATTAGAATACTACTGTGGTATCTGAGTCAACCATATGTGGATATCCCCATACTACATGTGTTATTTGATATAATGATGGGGATATCTTATATCAAGCGTGGTACTTAGGCTAACCATTAAACACAAACAATCATGCATAATACAAACATTATGAAGAATAACGTTAATGCCACAAGTACATAATAAGTTCATTTGAGATTATACATCAATATTTTGTCATTACCTATTCCCTTTTATGGTTTCTCCTGTTATACATAGTCATGTGATATATCAAGCAACAGATATGTATACCTATATCTATAGAACAATGCAACCATCCTTACAAGGAAACTTAACGACAAATAAGAACTAGATAATGTACCTCTAGTCATTATCACATCTCCCACTTTAAAATCCCTAACAAACACCTATAACCATTCAAACTCCATGCCTAAATGCATATGCATGCAATCTCCAAATAGATACAAGAGATAATTTGGTAGTAACGGGTCTGGACTACTTAGGTTAAGAAAACCTATCCTACCTTTGTTAAGAGCAATTGCTAATGCATTCTACCTATGAAATTTTACTATACGGGAGCAGTCTATAATGAAACAACATTGGAAATCCTGTGGTTTTCACCCTCCTTGCACGATAATTCTCTGCCTTCATTTTTCCCTCGAGCAGGTGCCTTTAGATTGTTTTTGGAGAAACCTATTTTTCCGTTAAAAAATAGGAGGAAAAACGGTGATGCATTAATTAGTGTCATGACCCCGTGACTACCCCCTACCCCTAACACGATGCTTAAAGTCACAAGTGAATCCAAGCTCACCGTTGATACTGATATAGTAATGAGCAACAAAATATGAACATGTAAAAGAATAAAAATATCTAAGTGTAAGCATGATGATGGAATACTGGTTGATATATTTTTGAACAAAATTTTGTATACAACAATTTTAATTCAAAAGGAGAGAACACAACAACTCTAACTGGAAGTCTATGAAGCCTCTACTTATACTAATTATAGTTAGTGGGACATAACCCCGAATCTCCCCAATCAATATATGTAAAAGTAAATAACATACTAGAATTACAAATTGATTTTAGTGATCGAAGTAAGAGGACTCATCACTTTCTGTCCAGAAGTTGCGGTCCAACTCACTAAGATCTTGATAGTAAGAACCTCAATCTACATCATATGAAAACTGTAAACACAAGAATTATGTGGATTAGTACTTTAAATGTACTGAGTATAAAATATGTGTATGATAATTTGTAAAGCAGGACGTGATGAATATGAGATGTTCATTGAATAATAAACTGAAATACATGAACTAACGCAATGACCAAGTATTAAAACATGTAAATATTAGATATTGAAACTATAAAAACCAAATATAAGCTTAAACCAATAAACTAAAAGATTTAGGTGTCGAAGATACCATTCACCAACATAAACCATGTGAGATATAACATGGAGTCTGGTGTCTTACTCCAACATCGAAAAAAGAGTGTCTTACTTTCATGGTAAGGACCATGAGTCTGAATTAATGTAGATCCACTAGCTAATGTCTACTTGAGACAAAATTATATGGTGGCACATAGTTTTGAAACTTAGGGATTGCTACTGAAGATCAAAAAAGGCTTAACAAACACCTTCATCCCAAAACCCCACTCGATGCTAAGTAAAATCCCAACAAAAATATGTAAATCAGATCATATTCATAAATGGTTAGAATCTAGAAATACCACTTCGTACGGTTAGGCCAAAGCATTGGCTAAAAGGCCAAAAACTCTGGCAAATTTCAAGGTTCTTAGTCCAAGGAGGTAGGGAGGACAACACTTGTATCTAGGAAAATTTAGTCCGCCATGATCGCCTCTACATGTAATTACTCAAAAAACTCCACCTCATAATTTTGATTCAGGATAGCCAGGAAGTTGCACCTTCGATGGGTAGCAGACCATCTTTAATCGTACTTTCTATAATTGTGGAGAACTTGGGTATACGAGAAGAGATTTTCCCCTACCACGAGTGATGGATTCCACACAACAGCAGACTAAAGCAGTTGTCCGTGGGAAATGGTTATATTGGTCGAGGACGTCAACAAGGTGGACTGGGAGGTAATCAGTGAGGCCGTGAGGGTAGAGGAAATGGTTACACATGAAGGCGTAATGTTCAACCAAGTAGGAAAGTCGCTCGACATGATGCTAAAGTTCAGTGTTATGTCTTCCTGGATAAGAATGTAATATTTGATATGGTCTTTCAACTTCGACTTATTTGGTAATATTGGATATGACTAACTTTGATATAATCTTAGGAATGACTTTGTTGTCCCCTATTATGTTGTGCTTAATTGTTACACTAAATCTGTAACTCAAGAAATTATGAAAAGGAAAATGTTATAGTGGGAAGAGATATAAAAGCCTAAGAAAACTCAGATCATATCCTCCATTAAGGCTAGAAAACTAGTAGGGCAGGGTTGTTTGGATTATTTAGTGCATATTCAGGGTGTTGAGGTTTAGTCCCCATCTATTGAGTCTACTCATGTGGTTTCAGAATTTAGAGAAGTGTTTCCTACTGATTTACCTGGTATGCCTCTAGATAGAGATATAGAGTTTTGCATTGATGTGAAGCCTGGTACTCGTCCTATTTCCATCCCTCCATATCGCATGTCCCCAACACAATTAAGAGAGCTTAAGTCTCAAATCTAAGAGCTTCTTGACAGGTGATTTATGTGTTCTAGTGCTTCCCCATGGGGTGCTCCAATTTGATTTGTCAATAAAAAGGATGATAGTATGAGAATGTGTACATACTACCGGCAATTGAATAAAATCACCATTCTAAATTAGTATTCCTTGACTTAAATAGACGATCTTTTTACCAATTGCAAAGTGCATTAGTTTTCACCAAGATGATCTAAGGTCTGACTATCATCAGTTGAAAATTAGGCCTAACGATGTGCCTAAGACAATGTTTAGAACCCACTATGGGCATTATATGTTTTTGGTTATGTCTTTTGGGTTGACTAATGCTCCCTCCGCTTTTATGAGTTTCATGAATTAGGTGTTGAAATCATTTCTTAATTCATTTGTTATACTAATAGAAAGTATTACTAAATTACTAGAAAAAGGAAATATTAGTGTCACAATAGTAATTCAAATTGATATGAAAGTAATTGTTAATTCACATTATTAATCATCATGATGGATAGTAGCATGAAGCTATCGTTTGTTGAATAATGACTTTATAGTAGCCAAAATGGTAGGGTCCTTTTTGACCCAAGGGCATGTATTGTTGGCTTAGTAATGATGACGTATAAAAGTGTCGCATGACCACCTTGATGTATAATTTTCACATTGAGTAGAAAATATAATTTTAGCAAATGACTTAATTATGTAATGGAATATTGTATGTGGCAAAGTGATCTTCCTATTACAATCCACTAAAATCTGTCATTTTTCGCTTCGATTCATTTAAGCAAAAGATGCAAGTGAATAATGAAAATCAAATTGTTATTGATAAAAGAGAAAAGACATAAAGTCACCAATAAAGTTGTCCCAAATGTTCAAAAAAACACCTTCATTTTGCGGGAATCCTATTACCCCACAAAAGTATTGAATATCTTCATAAAGAAAAACACTATTTTAGGCCATGCATTTTCTCATCTGGTAAGACGCGTGAGCATATCACTTGGTATTGAATACATTTCTTTTATTTCTTTTGTTTTCCATTTCTCGGCTTTTCATGTCTTTTCAATTTATTGGTTAAGGGATAAAGGACTGGAGACAATCTCCTTCATTTTTGACAATTCTTGCTCAAAATTATTGGAGGAATAGCTGAATAATCAAGGAATTGAAGGTTAACAAGCTAGTGTTTTCTTACATTATTTGAAAAAGATCACATTTGAATAAGAAATAAACCTTGAAAAATTTCAAATTAAGTTTTCCAACAAGAATTTAAAAATGAATAATTTTTGGGGAATATGATGAATTCACCGGAGAGAGTTCCAACAACTCTTTTGAGCTTGTTTTGGGGAAGATGATGAATTTAAATAAAGTAAAGAATTAATAATGAAAAAACTGAAACATGACACTTTGGTTTTTAGCACAAAAATAGACCTTCACGCGCATGTTCACAAATCAGGTGAGAAAATGGGTCAAATAGTCCTTTACAAAGATATTCATTACTTTTGTACACGAATAAGACGATAGCAAAATTAAGGTATCGATTTAAAAATTCGTAACAACTTCTATGTCTTTTCTCTCGATAAAATAAATATACTAGATCATCAAGCCTCATTAAAAAAAGACTGACGACCCTGAATCCTATATATCTAGCTGCTTCCCTACAACAATAAGTAATTTTATATATATATATATATATATATATATATACATATATATATATATATACATATATATATATATATATATATTATATATATATATATATATATATATATATAATATATATATATATATATATATATATATATATATATATATATAGATATATATATAACCTCAAAGTGTAACAACTAGTGCCTAATGGTCAAGAAATTATAAAATAGTTTTTGGTAGCATTTTCCTTCAAACATACCAAAAAATGGTTCTATTTCCCTAACTTGTCAAGCCCTCTTTACTAGTTTCTAGCCCATTTTTTTGATTGTTCTCTTCCACTTTCAACTATGTATATC
The DNA here is from genome assembly GCA_027705065.1 of Solanum peruvianum. Lineage (NCBI taxonomy): Eukaryota > Viridiplantae > Streptophyta > Magnoliopsida > Solanales > Solanaceae > Solanum > Solanum peruvianum. Next base: position 8,997,805 of record JAKWJD010001757.1, on the reverse strand, counting down.
ATTGTAATAACTAATTTTCTCCTCATCTTGTTTGCATACTTAACGAATTCAAATGACATGTCTTACAATAATAACAATATCAATAATAATACAAATGAGGAGGTAAAAGGTATATATATGAAATATGGTTGGTGAAGCACGAAAAAATATATAATGGGCTAGGAGAAAAAGGGAAAATATTCAAGATTTTTAAAGTTAATTTGAGGTTCATCGAGGAATATAACAACTTGATATCAGATGTATGTGTTAGGATTGTTAAGTCTAAGAACTCTAGCCATCGTTACTTGTTTTGGGATAGCGATCATGTACCGGAATCATTTGATTGGAGGATGAAAGGTGCAGTTTCCCTTATTAAGAACCAAGGGAGTTTTGGTAGCTATAATTTTTTTTATTTTCTAGTCAATATTGTTATACTTGCTAAGTGTAGGATGTAACCTTTCTGTAAATATTCCTAACTAATTAAAATATATTCTTTCTAATAGCTTCAACTTTTACATTATGGATGATATCAGAACAAACAGGAGACCTAAATTCGAGTCACACTGTCATCCATTATAAAAAATAGATCCGCACATCATGTACCGGAATCATTTGATTGGAGGATGAAAGGTGCAGTTGCCCTTATTTTAGAACCAAGGGAGTTTTGGTAGCTATAATATTTTTTATTTTCTAGTCAATATTGTTATACTTGCTAAGTGTAGGATGTAACCTTTCTGTAAATATTCCTAACTAATTAAAATATATTCTTTCTAATAGCTTCAACTTTTACATTATGGATGATATCAAAACAAACAGGAGACCTAAATTCGAGTCACACTGTCATCCATTATAAAAAATAGATCCGCACATGCATACGCTGCTTATCAAAAGAATCATGTTTTCACCACTACTAGAAACAAAAGTTTTTTACACCATGAATTAAGGAGAAATTGTGCAATAATATATTTTCTGCAATAATATATGATGTTTCCACTCATATCTCATTTAACAAACTCACTGGGAAAGTACATGATGGGAAATAGATATTCCTGATCGATTCAACCAAAAATATCTTTGGAAACAAATACTGAACAATTTTCATCAGAAAAATAGTGATCTTTTAAATAGTACACATAAAAAAAAGTGCGTTGAAAACACAAAAAATTACTCCTATATAAATAAAAGTATGGTTTCTCTAGCATTGTTATCAAAATTACTCCTATATAAATAAATGTATGATTTCTCTAGCATTGTTATCAATATATGGCTTTCATAGAGGAGTTTTGATCATTTTAATTTACAAGGAGTTGTTGGGCCTTTTCAATAGTGGCTGCAGTAGAAGGCATAAACCAAATAGCAATAGGAGATGTGATCACCTTATCTAAGCAAGAATTAGTAGATTGTGGCACAACGTATGATGATGATTGCAATGGTGGCCTAATGGATTATGTTTTTCAATTTATTATTTCCAATGGTGGTATTAACACCGAATCTCACTATCCTTACAAGGGCATCGACCACGTATGTGATCTTATTCGAGTAAGTTTATAAATTTCAGTTAGATATTCAAATTATAATTTGTTTAGTTCAAATTGAGTATTTGACCACATTTTAAGTGAAACAGTCAAATAATTCGAATGTCTAGATAAAATCCTCAACTCTTTCTATCTATGAAGCCTCTACTATTACATAACGATATCTGGACAAAATACGCAACATCTCAAAATTAATAACTATAAGATAAAGGTGAAGTCCTTCGGAATATAACAATGCTCACCAAAGGTGGCTGAAATCTCATATGACCTCAACGAAACGCTTATTGATGATCCTGAATACCTGTATTTGCATCATGAGACCATGCATGCCAAATGGATCAGTATATGGAATGTACGATCCTATAGCATAAACATAAGCTTGAACTGATACAAAAGAAACATACTTACCTCTTCTCAACTCACTCAACTAATTGAAACATAGTTCAACCCAACTCAGAGAAAATAGGGCTTAACTATATAATAAGATACTCGACTCAGTGAAACATAGTTCAACTAAACTTAGAGAAATAGGTCTTAACTCAACAATAAGATACTCAAGGATAAAACAACAATAAAAGATGCAATATCTGGAAAGCTTTTAAACAATGGATAATAACTTAGTTTTATGCAAAATACAATAATAACTCTTATTTGTATGTAAAGATAAAAATAACTCGATTTGAGAAATTCTATAACCGAAAACCATTGTTATGAGCTATGTGATTATACAACATCTAGCCCATGTTGCCAAAACTGTCTTATACTTTGCCGGGGTATATAACCTACTAACTAAGTAGATCCACTAGTTTATGCTTAAAAAATAATAAAGAATCATCTAAAATGTATGAGCATTTCTATTGACATTGGCTACATGGTTTATGGGGGTTGCGAGTTGTCTGAACTCTCCCTCATAACTCTTCTCAAACAAAATCAAGTTATGGAGTTCACACGAAATTATGGGTTAGAACGACTTGACTCAAGGATCTGAATGCACATATGAAATTAAACGTTATATCAATAAAATATTATAAAAACTTTGTTAGTAAAATAGTTTTTTTCAAATAAAATAATATTTTGAACATTTTTACCGTAACAAGGTAATATGATTTATCTTTTAAGAACTCAACATCAAGTTACATCATTAATATGACTTTTTTTTGCACTCAAATATTTTGAGAATCTAATATAATGCAATTTAATATAGATTATATAGAGTAGTAAATATATAGTTTAGGAAAATATTTTATTTTATTATAGAAATTATTTATTGTTATCGATCAAATAACTAATACTTTCTTATTTTTTAAAATCGTGCTAAATATTAAATCATGGGAGTGCTTATCAATTCAAATATATTCATTAATTTAGAAAGTAAAAGATGTATATTAAGTTAATATGAATAAAGGAAATTATAATGACAAGCATGTAATCAATATTAATTAAATAAGAAAATAATTTTTATGAGTTGTCGAGATTTAGTTGAATTAAGATAGGAGTCTTATTTTTTAGTCTGAATAGTGTTAAGGGTGTGTTTCAGTTCTGATTCATTCAGGCATATCCAGACCCATTAAGAGGCTTATAAGAAAATAAAACAAAGGAACTTAATGAATTGAATCTGAATAATTAAGATCCAGTTCTTAAAAACAAACACACTTAATGAGTCAAATCTGAATGACAAAAATTCAAACCCCATTAAGTGCAAACAAATGAGGCCTAACATAATGTAATATTGTTTTGCGATATTTATGATAATATTTTTAACTTATAATTTATAATTTAATTTAATAATTATAAAAAACATATAATTTTTTAAAAAGTGGGCTGGCTTGGCAAGATTGTAGCCCACATACTTGTGGGCTGTGCCGACCATTTTCTAGCCCACACAAAAAGTGGGCTAGCCCGGCCTGGCCCGTAAAATATCAAAGCCTGTATGGGTTAGCCCGGATGGGGTGGGCTAGCCCATATTGACAACTCTACCCCTCCGTGACCTCTAACACTGCTCAAGAAGAAAGGAGAAAAATGAAAATTAAAGAATTGTGAGGCGTGGGAATCGAACCCACGAGGCCACGACCTCTGACAGGCTGCGAAATTGGAGAAAAAGGAAGAGAGCTTGTGGGGTTCTATCCCACAAGCTCATGGTATATGCGAATTTGGCAAGAAAATGTAATAATTAAAAATAAAAAATTAATTCTTTCATTTAAATATTGAGATTTAAATTAGAATTCTAATTCAAATAGAAAATTAATTCTTTCATGTAAATATTGAGATTTAAATTAGAATTCTAATTAACATAGAAAATTAATTCTTTCATGTAAATATTGAGATTTAAATTAGAATTCTAATCAAAATAAAAAAAATTATTTCTTTCATTTTAATATTGAGATTTAATTTAGAATTCTAATTAAAATAGAAAATTCATCATTTCATGTAAATGTTTAGATTTAATTAAGAATTCTAATTAAAATGGATAATTTATTCTTTCATGTAAATGTTGAGATTTAATTTAGAATTCCAATTAAAAATAGAAAATTAATTATTCCATGTAAATAGTGAGTTTTAATTTAGAGTTCTAATGTTATAAATATTAGAAATAAAATCAATGAAAAATATAAATGATATCCAAGTGATTCGAGAATTGGGTTCCCGTGCCCAAACCTCCGTATTGATACATGAGTAATACGTGAATAAAATATTCAAGAATAATGTCATCTACTTAGATCGAAAATCAAGATCTTGGCATATATACAAGATGCATAAGTCTTGTAATACACAATCTTAGGAAAGTAAGAAACACTTAGAGAACTATGAATGAAGCCCCATGACTTGTATGTATAGACACATAAGTCTAACATACATTCAAAAATTAAGTGAGCCTAAGATGTACGCAATGAAGTGATGAACCTTAGGAGGGTTAAGTATGAGCGTAAGATACACTAAAATGGACAAGTGCATTGGCATATGATGAAATGAACTATGAAATGAAGAAGTGAACATTCACGTAATAAGAGGTGAGTAAGTATGAAAAACAAAGGTGCTAATAATGAAGAATGTGGTGACAATCATGATGTGAGGCTAATGTATATGATGAGAGCAATCTCAAATGATCCTAAGTAAATGTTACCAATACGTACTCACCAATGAGAGTGTAAGATAATGAAGAGACCAGTATCTATGAACACTCTAATGAACAGATTGAGTTTAAAACACTTAATACTAATGATGAGATGAGAAATAATCTAATGAGCTATGTTTTCCTCATACTAGAAGCAAGCTTCCATGATGTAAGAGTTGAATGTAATGGAACTTTATACTAAGCACCCATAGGCTAGCTATGAGCGGTGCTGCCTTCTTTCGGGAAGGGCGAAGGTGCATGCAACTCTCATGAGATGAGACTGTCTGGCTTGCCGGGTATGGGTATCCATACATCTCCTAGTCTTTGAACCTATACCACCAATATAGGGATCTGACGGGGTTAAATTCCCATATACGCTAGCATGTTATTGAGTCACTTTGGCCGGTGATTCCACCTCTTTTCGTTGTGGGGGAGACACTGGATTTCATGATGCTCACATGATCTATGTCGGTTAAAGTTAATGTTCCCAATGAATGAATGAGGCCAGCCTCAAATGAATCATATAAACAAATGAATGATACTGAAGGTGTTAGGATAGTATAATCAAGAGGTGAGCTAGATTCAGGTAATGACATTAGGTTATTCCTGATCATTGCACATCAAACCCGATGAAAGTCTTAAACTACATCCTAGATATAGCTTGTGTACACACTGGCCTATGAATGAACTGAAATGAGGTATGTATGAATGAATGAAGCAGACTCTGTGTTTGCTAAAGAAGGCTCCCTAGTTGAGGTCCCATATGTTGGCCCTCATTTTGGAAAGTTTTAAGGTCAAGTAAATGATAACAAGGTCTCATGGCATATGAATGAATAATATGAAAGAAACTATGTGTTATATGTTATGTGCTATATGAAGATGTTATGTATTGTGTGTAGTACGATAATTATAATGATGCATGTCACTCTCATTGCATAACTTTTCCAATCTCAATTTGGCAAATCCACTGACTTGACTTCCAAAAGAAATCATGTTGTTAGGAAAGAGCTATTCTTTCTCATGCATGTCCCTGGTGTGTGCTTGCATATACCCATACTTAATACAAGCGTGTACTAATTTAATACAGACATCTACTTTTAGGTGCAGGCACAGGTGGGCGGTAAAGCTACAGGTTCGTTGTTGCAGCTATCCGGACGTCATCATTCATCCGGAGTTTGGTAGGTCCTCATGCTTTCGAGGATGCTACTGTTTTATATTCTAGCGTAGTTTTAGAGTTGAGCTAGTGGAGCATGTTCCACTAGCGTTTCTTTCCTGTTTTGGTTCAGACTTTGTATTGGTGCTATTTTGGCCGTTATACAACTAATACTAAATGAAATATTTCTTTCAGTTGCTTATCTCTTAAATGTTAGATAGTTGATGATGAATGATTACGAAATATTAAGAATGTTTATCAAGTATGTTTAAGGAATCAAAAATTTCAATTTTTCCGCTAAAATTAACCTATGTAAAGTAAGAATGACGTAAGTAGGCTTGTTTGCAACCTCGAGAGGTCAACGACGCCGGGCTCGTCTGGGGTCTAGATTCCAGTCGTGACACCTTACCTCCACATAGACGACTACATAAAAGGGTCAAAATTACCCTTAAACTATTGAAATGTCTTAAATATACTCTTAAACTATATTTCGGCTAAAAATGTCCTTCTCATCTAACTATTTGATCAGACTTTCCCTTCTGTTTAACAAAAACATCTATGTGTTTGCTAAAATGCCATAAGGAATGATTCTACCTTGCATATTAGCATGTCTATATCATGAATTTCCTAGAAATTGCACTTTTTTTGAAAACTTTGCTCAAATCACTGTAATGCACACTACCAATTCACTGTGAACTTTTTCAAAATTCGACTAATTGATTGTTTGGTCTAAATTTTTTATAATATTTTTAGAACTGATGTGTATAAGTACTATATTGAATAAAAAAAATGAGATTTTGCTATTTGGAAGGAAGCATGCGAGTTTTATAGCATTATGAGTTATAGATGTTTTCTAGTTTCTTGTTGTGTTGTAATTCTCTAAATTATGAGAAATTGATGTGTTCTTCGTGATTGTGTGTTATATGGATTTTTTATGAGTTAGTAATTGAATCCTTACTATTGGAAGTGTTAGGAGAGTGGCAAGTGTCATTCGAGTACGAATGTTGTCCAAGTGGGGGAGATTGTTAGACCTCCAAAATAATTTAGATAAAATTAGAGCCTAACGTGGTTTTAATGGTGATGTATGGTACTAATTTGGATTAATATGTGGGGTAGAGTTAGTAGCTAAGAGTTTAGGTTCATTAGAAGTCAAACATCAAGGGACGACCAAGAGGTTCGACGACTAAGTCTCATAAGTGCCTCATATGTGGTTTTATGTTTTTATGTGTGATGCAAGAGATTATATGGATCTTAAATGAGTTTATATGGAGTTTAAAGTCAGTGTGTCAAGTTTTGTGAAGTTTGGAGGTCAAACGTCCAAGAATGTCCATGACATTCAAAAGGCTTTCCTTGAAACAACCATGCGTGTCTATGTATGTTTTGTCGAGTTTTATGTGTTATTTTTGGATGAAACTCATGTGGTAGTCCCTATACTTGTATAAGATCATATTTGGGGTGGAAACGTCCGGGTACGACTCCACATAGGACCCAAAAAGGGGCCCTAAGGGAGGACCTCAATTTAGAGTCCAACACTACCAGGTAGTGGCCAAACGACGGACCAGTCGACGGCCCGTCGATGGAGACAACATTACTGAAGGTTGAGGACTCTCTGAACAAAACAATGGAAACCCCATCGATGGGACGTGGCTTGACCAACGGTCAGTCGATGGTAACTTCGATGGGTGCCTGTTTTCTGCAGTGTTTTGTAATGTTTGGGGTGGAGTTGGGATTTCACCCCAAGTCTTTTAAAAATAGGAGGAAGATTATTTTAGGTTTTTATGGATATTTTAAGAGTATATAAGTCATTAAACTCTCATTATAACCCTATCACCTAAATCAAAATACTTTCCCTCCTAAAGTTTCTCCCCAAACCTCCATGTGAGTTCAAAGTGAACATGGAGCTTGAAGATGGGTCTTCAATGGAGTTTATTCTTCAATTAGTTTTGGATTCTTCAAATAAGGTATGGGATCCAATTTTAGTGCAGTTTGAGGACTCTCTGAACCAATCAACGAGGTGGCCTGACCAATGGTCGTCGATGGTCATGTCGATGGGTGCCTGTTTTCTGCAGCTTTCTGTAATGTTAGTGGTGAAGTTGGGATTTCACCCCCAAGACTTTTAAAAATAGGAGAACGATTATTTTAGGTGTTTATGGATATTTTAAGAGTATATAAGTCATTAAAATCTCATTATAACCCTAACACCTAAATTAAAACACTTTCCCTCCTAAAGTTTCTCCAAAAACCTCCATGTGAGTTCAAAGTGAAGATGGAGCTTGAAGATGGGTCTTCAATGGAGTTTATTCTTCATTTATATTTGTATTATTCAAATAAGGTATGGGATTTCTCCATATAAGACTTGGTATCACCTTAGAGTCAATTTAAAATATGTTTTACAAAAGATATGAAAAAGATGAAAAGTCCAATTTCTTCTCTAAGTCTTGGGTTCTTGCATGAAACGTTTTCAAATGTTATTATATGCTATTATTGATGTTTAATTGATGTTATCCAATTAAATTATCCATGAACCCTTGATCTTCTCAAATTTCTCAATTTAGACTAAAATATGGCGAATTGATTATGCTTTGATAATCATGAATTCATGTGTCGATTGTTATGGGCTTTTGATTCATGTATAGATTCTGTATGTATGGTGTAAAGGCTATTTGAAATTTATTAATTGATTAATGGATACTCTTAGATCTATTGCTTGTTAAGCTTATTAAATTGATATTGACTTAAGGCTTATGATTTCTAATGTAATTTTATGGGCTTTCTAATGATGCAATAATTATATTCAATTGATATGTAGGTTGTATTAGATTGATAAGTATGTAATGAATTGATCTAGTTTCATTGATTATCGATATAATTGTATTGAGTTCTTGGTTATGGACTTAGGTAAGGGCCTTGTAATATCAAATTGGATGATTTATCCTTGAAATCGAAGTGGTAATATGGAGTGGGGTATGCTGACCTAATTCCTTTATTTTGATGCTAATTAGACTTCAATTATGTTGTGAGTGGTATGGTCCACCTATGGTGGCGGTGTTGTGTACTTTACTTGCGATTGACGTGGCCTTGTCGATGTTACTTTATTCAATATGATGATCATGGCCTTGTCGTCACTACTTGAAGTGATATCATGTTTTTTATAGTTGTTTTATGTGAAATATGAATATATCTATCTATACGTGAAGGAATATGAATGTATGTGTTCTTGTTATGTATGTTAAGAAACCATGTAAACCATGACTATGTGTATGTGTAGTCTTAGGGTTGATGCATGGTTGTTCCTACTTGACTATATAAGTCTATAATAGGTATATTGATGATGATATGGTAGTGTATAGGATGACTTAAATATTATAATGGTTGTTCCTATGTGCTTATAGAATGACTAGTAATATGTGTTAAGGTGAAGTATGTGGTGTCTTGTCTTGATGGACTTATGTCCCTTACTTGATGCTTGTATGAATATGAATATATGATTTCATGACTTAGGATGATTAAGTCTATTAGTCTTGAATGTATGAAAGATTTGTCTTGAATGTATGAAAGATATGTGACCTTGAATGATGTTAAGAGGGTCGTTTAGTTGAAACCTTGAACCTAGTGATGAGCTTATGTATATTGAAGTCGAAAGCCATAATGGTATTCTTCTAAGTAAAGGACGATGGAATTAAGGTTGATTGGCTGGAAAAAAATCATATCAAACCTTAGGAAAGTCATAATGAGCTTCTTGCCGCTATTGGAAGGTATCCCTAAGAGGACATCTTTGGTAGGGTGAATGTGATTAGGTTATGAACTTCTTATGAAACCATTTTATGTGAACCTTTAACGTGAAATACTCTATGAGAACAAAGAATAGCAACGAGTGAGCGTGGCAAGGGGAAGAAGTTCTAGTTAAGTATGAGACAAGAATACAAAACATGTCCTTCACATTCCTTAACCATGTGCCTACATGAGATGTGGCCTAAATCTTCCCTTGGCAAGTAGAACGCCCTCATCGGAGTAGGTTAGAACTCCGGATTTGATGAGTTGCTAACATGGTCTATGTAGGTTAATGCCTCATATGAGATACTTACTAGCACTAGAGAAGTTTTATCAAGTTTAGGTGGTGTTATGGGACGCTATCTAGACATTGCACAATAGGCTTTGAAGATGTTAGTGAGAGTCCCTAGGTCTTGTCCAAGACTATTACTTGAATGTCCTTTATGTATTGAATGTCTCTTAATGAACTATTGAATGTAATGACTTAAGTTAAGAAAGTATGTTAAAATGAAGTATTTCTAATCTAGAGTAATTAAGGGTTGTTTAGTTAAGGTGTGATGGGGGCATAGGAATGGTCATTTCTTATCTTACCTAGATAAGTCTTAAGAATGGCTCTAATTAGGGAAGTTGGTTGATTATGTGAACATGATCTAAGCCTTAGGTAATCATAAGGATTATTTAGGCAATCTAGAAGAGGTCTTTATGGACATTATCTTCTTGATTTACTTAAGTAAGTCTTTTGATAGCCTTTGGAAGGAGAATGTCATATCACCTATATGATAATGTGCTAAATGAGAATTATTCTATCTGAGGTAGTCTATAGGATATCTTAAGTGTGTGTAAATGATATTGTATGGGCGGTCGCTTTACAACTCACTAAAGTGAACCTTAGAGTCACCTTGGTAGGAAATCTCATGCTTTATGTTGATATCTCTTAAGTGTGTATGTGACTCATTATAAGTAATCTTGAGGGTCGTTTAGGCACATCTAGAGAGGGTGTATGTGCGGTCTCTCTATGTGTGACTTAAGTAAATCTTATAATAGCTTTGAGTGAGAATATTACATGCTAAAGGGTGTCTAAAGTCAAGTGAAGGAAATTCACTCTAACATTGAATTGAGTTCACTGTACAGTGAAGTGACTTCACTGTAGTGTTTTCTAAAAATGTGACTTTTTGTTAATTGATTTCTTATGTGTTTCCAAGTTGTTGAATGTTGTTTTTTTTTATTATAGTACGATGTTTTAATCAAAATTTATGAAAAGAATGCTTATTACTAAATATCCCTTTTTCACGGTTTTTGCATGACTTCCATACTTAGTACATTTAATGTGCTAACCCCTTATTTTACTTTTTGACTAAAGTGTAGGGATATGGAATCTTGATGTGCCATGAAGGATGGATAGGTTTCTAAGGGATGAAGACGAAGTATTGGTGTGTCCTCATCGATTCGAGGACAATATCCACATGTTTCTAGAAACCTAGGATGTACTTGCTAGTTGTGACTAAAACCAACGGGGAAAATTCTCGGTGTTTTCATGCATAGTGCAAGGTAAGCTTATCAGACAAGTATTCAACACTAAAGTTAAACAAGACTCCACACGTTTGCTAGTGTGCAGCGGTTATTAAAAGAGAATCAATATGACAATTGGCTAATCAGAACGAGTTGCAAAGGGTTCACATATTTTGCCTATGCAACTTCACTTGGCCTCTTTTAGTCATAAATTCATGTTCATTCGATTGCGAGAACTAATCAAGTCATCGATATTGATCAGAATTGAGACTTAAATTTGCCTACGAACAACCACGTTTCAAGTACATAAAAGAAGTGGCGGAATTTTTTGAAAAATTAAAAATTTTCATAAGGGTCAAAATCATTTTGAAATTATAACCAAAAGGGAGACATACGATTAATCATCCACAAAAGCAGAGAAAACACAATTTGAGATTAGATAACCCAAATATAAACACAAAAACACAAATATCAACATAAAAGGCGTGGGACTCACCCTGCCACAATCAAAAAAGTTTTTGTCCTCAAATGTTAATACAAGTACCAAAATGTAAGAATATAATAAGATAGAGAGGGAGGTAAAAAATGGTCATGTCTATGTAGTCTCTCTCTTTGTCGGGGACATTTACTTGGGTATTAGTGCCCAAAATCTCCTTAGTAGGACCATCCTCACTGGGTTTATCAAGTGGTGCAATTTCCAAGGAACCCTACATAAAAACATGTATCATGACTTCTCTACTCTCAATCCAGTCTTCCTCCGTAGCTCCCTTAGCCTCTTTGAGCATCTTTTCATCAATATCTACTTCTGACCCATAATAAGTTGTCTGCTCCATTCCATACCCACATCCTGTGGTAGTCTGAGGCATCTCGGGTTCATCGGGAATTTCAAATGTTCCAAAGATGATGGACATTTCGGTCAACTTCAGTTAGTCCACATCTTTTCCTAGCTCAGCAATGACGATCTTTAAGGCTGTCACCTCCTTCATAGCCCCTTGGTCGTGCTCACACACTGCTATCTTGGACTCTAGAGCATAAATAATATTACTCAGTGGTCTCAGAATATCATCAAGGGAAGCCTGAACCATGCCTGGAATGGAGTTTTTATGTTTGCCGCCCAACAATCAGCCAATTGAGAAAGTTATCCCATCTTGATCAAGAATGCCCGAGTGATTGTATCATGGGAAACAACAACATTGTAGGTCTAGGCGATAGTGCAACAATAGAAGACCCTGTAGTTTAGTGAGAGTAGCAGTGATGCTAGGTGTACCTGAAAGTTTAGGTGCCGGAGTTGTCAAAGATGCCTCTGCAGGTATAAGTTCTGTGACCGCCAAATTTTCCTTTTTCTTCCTCTCTGCTGGATCCTTTAGGTACTCACCTTCCATCTTTCTGATATTAGTGGAAGATGTTGGAGTTACTTCCATCTCTTTCTTTGCATCTCTAGGTACTCTAGCTATTTTACATAATACAATTATCAAAGGTGGAAATGGGATATAGGCCCGAATCTGCTTTGCACGCTTATGGATTTTTTCAGCAAAGATTGCCCCCAGATTTAGCCTCATTTCCTTCATGATGCACCCCAGATAAGTTGCCTTAGCGAGGCGAATAGTTGATTCATTTTGGGAAGGCATAATTGTGGTGATGATGAATCCAAACCAGTATCTTGCAACCACATTTAGATATATATTTTTCAATTGATGCTTCCGCTGCTAACCGCTTCTGAGCATTATCATCTGAGATTAGTGGAGCTAACCACTTTTTCATATTATCCAATTTATCTTGTATGATCAGGTACTGGAAGTGATCCTTGATCTTATTATATATCCCCAAGACGATTTTGATAGCCTCACCATCAGAAGCCACCTTTCTTCCTCTGATAACCACGTAGTCAACTGCTTTGAAAGACGATACCATTCTTTTTATTTTACGGTACCAATGCACTGTACACACTATAAAAATTTCTAACCCGACTTGGTATATAAGAGCCAATGGGTTTATGAATATTCGAAATATGTGATGTTGTAGGAACTCCATTATATCTGGATATATATAGATGATGTCATGCATCGAGCCTCACCCTGGACGTGGTCGACACTCGATGAACATTGCTGGCCTCGAGAAGACCCATGTCCTGAATTACTTAACTTAGTGGAAGACTTAACTCAACACAATAGTCTCATTCAATAACTTGTGGTAAATAAATTGACCAAAATGAAACTTAAGTCTCATAGCAAACTGTCTCCACTACAAAGATAAGAAACTCAATACTATCTGTCTGTCTGTCTATGAAACCTCTATATTACTAACATGGATGTTCGGACAGATCCCACAACATCCTATAAAAAGAAAGACTGAAAATCAATAAATGTATCCTCTAGAATCAAAGAAGGCTCACCACTTATTGTGAGTGCTCAGCTGGATCTGCGAGGCGCTGGATGATGCTTAGTTTGGTTACCTGCGTCTGCATCATGATATGATGCATGCAAATGGTATCAGTACATTGAGTGTACGAGTATGCGAGTTGGAATGCTACACTTATCTTGGCTCTATTAAACTTATGAATAACTAACTCATTTAAATATAAAGAAATTTAAAAGCAAGTGCAATATAAAGAAAACTGTATGAAAACATGATGTAAACTCTCAATGAATACAAGGATACCATAACTCTGAGATGTATGTAAAAATACAAATGAACTAATATATATATATATATATATATATATATATATATATATATATATATAAATTCTATAATCTACAACCATCACTTAATAGATAAATGATGATACAACGATCTGCCTCACACTGCCAGCGTATCCTATACCTGCCAAAAGGTATAGGACCTGAACTGCCTAATGGATCCACTATTCTACTGTAAGTTTATCTAAAAAGTATAACCTTTTATACCGATGGTTGCTACATTATTTATGGGGTATATGAGTTGTAAGAACTCTCCCTTATATCAGTGCTCAACACTTCATCCATGTGCTCAAAATTCTTAGCTCAAAGACTATTAGGAAATAACAATTTCTCTGCTTGCTTCATTTAGAAAGCTATTTCTCTTTAACTGAAAATTAGCTCGAAGGGTCTTTGAAAATCTCAATTTCCCTTCTTTTTAAATGTGAAAAGTTCTTTTGGGAATACTTTGTTTCCATATACTACTTGGAAGGAATACTTCACTTTACTCTTAACTGAACTCGAGCATTAGTCTTAAAATGACAATTAAACGTTTTTGACAGACGTATAAAACTTGAAATGAACTTCTCTTTATTATCTTTAGTCCTTATTCAAACTTATATTTAAGTCTTCAAACAAGTTTAATGTATTTTGCAAAAGACTTCATGAAAGGACTTTAGGAATTTTCTAGACTTATCTCTAACTTTCCCTTGAATTTAAAGTTCTAGATTCAAGGTTGTAAATATGTGTTTCTGGATGATTTCTATATGATTAGAAGTCATTTTGAGTAGTTAGAATCATTATAAAGTGTTAAAACACCTTAGAAGGGCTTAATCATACTAAATTACAAAATCAGAGCAAAAAATGCCAATTTAGTTGCATTCGGGGCACGCCATGCCAGACCATTTCGTCTGAGGCACCATTCTGGCACACTGCAGGGGAGCCGCCCAGGACCTCTTGCACAGATGGGGTGAACTAAGCCTGGTTTTTTAGTTTCTTTGAGGTGACTTCTTCTCCATGACTGTAAAATATTAGAGAACAGTTTGTACGTACAAAACTCGTGGATAATGGGTTCAGGGATGCAGAAAAAGGGCTATGAAGAGTCTCTTTGGCGAGTCGTTGATCAATTTCAGCGATCCAAGACGTCTTGATAAAAGTCGCAGAATCAAACCTTAAGTCTGACATAAATTTAAGGGTGACATGTAGACAACACACTAACCGCCGAGTGGTTCAGAAGGCTCGACCCAGCTTGCCTAACAACCCATTTTCAATTCGTTATTTCGAACTCAACACTGCGAACCCCGAAAACAAAATTAAACTACACATTAGTAAAATTAAGCTCTGACCCATAACACTTAACAATTATAAGCACCAAATATGCACAACCTCACAATTAAGTCTAATTAGTCGCGCAACCAAAAGGGGATATTGAGAATCAATATTAGATAGGCAAAAAATATTACAAATTTAAATAGGTAGTTTAACATTCCAAACCTATTGGGCCCAAAGCACAATAAAAAGATACAATTATTTCAAATGAGTCCGAAATTCACAAAAATAACCTTGGGGTTTAGCGAGCTAATCTTTAATGCCAATTGAAATATGATTGAAGTTCTAGGCGGTAAAGAAATTCTTGTTCTGATCATCAATCAACTACTAAAATATTGAAAGAAAAAGGTGTTGAAAATATTACCTTGGTGAGCGTTTGTGAAGTTTCAAATTGTGAGGGAATAAAAAAGTTCAAGTTCTGAGAACTTTGGCCATTATAATCCATTCAGTTCGCATCCATTTGGCGAAGCTATTCTGATACACCGACCTATTTGGTGACACGCTGAGTGGTTACTTATCCCACCATTGTTTACAGAATATTTAGCTCTTTGGTGGTTAAAATGGCGATCTAAGTTGAGATCACCAACAGATCAACAACCCGCCTAATGGCTTTCCAATTTCGCATAATATAACACATTTTAAATTAAACTTATATTGAGCCAATCGATAAGTTGCATTGGGCATGATGATTGTTTTGCGATTCGCTGAATGAACCCTTTTTTCGCCAAATTAAATTTTCAACACTCTCTACACTTTAATCTTCATAACTAAAACACTATTATTTATCAAAGTTAAATTAAAGCATGTAAAATCTTGGGTTGCCTACCAAGAAACGCCTTAGTTAACGTTGTGGCATGACGTAAGTTCTTTCTCATTCTCCATTATTCGGGTTGGCTCATGAGTGTCCTAATTACCTAGAGGGATCTAGAATGAGAGACAATCAGTTGATTCAATTCTTCAAAATTTTCCATGTCTTCCAACACTTGATCTTGATCGATTATGTCTTGGAGAATAATTTGAAGCGCGTTCGCTACATGATTGTTCTACCTGTCCCTAAACTCATTTTGCTCATGAGGAAGTATATACCTCCCTTTCAAAGATGCACTAGTTTTCCACCTCTGAGATTTTGGTGGCCAAGCCGTTCACCTGAGTTACTAGTGTAGATAACTTGAAGTGGCCCTCAACTTCTTGATTTGTCTCATCCGTCTTGTCACTACTTCCCTCAGTCATGCTGAGGGTGCCAACATAGAATGACAACTCAACAGAAAACAAAACTAAAAGTAAAGTTAGTAAGGCTACAACTAATTAAGAATAGAAATTCTACGTAACTACTCTTCAGGTGACCCTAATCCTTGATAACGTCATTATTTTGATGTTTGGGTAATCAAGACACAATTTCCTGTATGAGTGTATACAATCATGCAATAGTATAGCAACCTAACCAAGGGTTGGGTTCGTTTCCCAAGGGAGTGGTAGTGAGAAATTAATATAAAATTAAAACTACATTCTAACTAGTCCTAGCTAAAGACATTAACGAGTAAAAATATTTTAAATCAAAGTGGGGGTGCCACAAGGGTCAATTATCAAAGGGGGTTTGTCACAAGTAGTAACAATAAACAAAATTAACGAGAAATATAAGCAATTAAAGGGGGAATTATCGGGATGTGATAGGATACGGGTTAATATAAATTGTTGGGTACATGTTTTGTATAGAAGATATATAGAATAATTGTGACTAGGCTAAAATTTAAGGGGAATAATCTCTATTTATAGTAACTTGCACGATTTAAAATGTGTTCCTCTCAAAACCACTTGGTCACATGAAGACCAGTCTACGCCTATAGAGTTGAAACCCTTTTTGTCTTCAAGTACTTCTCCCAAAAACACTCTTAAACTTAGAGCTCAAAAACTAATATAAAAACTTGAAAAATATGATAATAATGTATTCTTACAAGTATATGTAGTTTTCAAAGAATAGTGTTGTAGCGGGATGCTTGGTGTCATTTATCGAAATCGCCGAACAAATCAGCAGTTCACCATTTGATCACTTCATTATCGTTTTGCACGTAGTCCAAGTATCTCTTTGTTTTGGATCACTAGGCGATAAGGCACTTCTTTGCGGAACTTCTCAGCGATGCGCCGAATTCTCCTTTCTAGTGCTGATTTGATCCTTTGCTTCAGGTCTCATCACATTGGAAAAAAATGAAATCTTCAGACCTATCGGTGAGTCTCTAAGTTGACTCGGCGATCATCAGGCCTTCATTTCTTCAATCCTTTCATCGTTTTTGCTCTTTTTTCCAAGTAGAGTCCGTGCTTTGCCTCAAATTCAAAATACTTGAAACTCATGGTTATTAATTAATAATTGAGACAAAACAAGCAATTGAGGATACTATTTCTATAAAAATATAGCGCTAAATGAGTCCAATCTGGGAACTTATCAATAATTAATCTCACAACTAATGTATTCGAAATTTGATCGCCATATTAGTAGAGGTATCATAGGAAGTCACGGCAACATTGTAGCTTTAATCCTGCATTTGAAACTTTAGAGATGTTGAAATCATCCCAAACAGATGCCTTCCTCACTGGAGTCCTCTTCTCTTCCTGTTCTACTGCATCAGCCCACAATTTTATCCCACTAGTCGATGGGACAGTTGTATTAGCTTGAAGCATCACATTCTATTTCTCCTCAGCTTGCTTACTCTTGGTATTGTCAATTCACAAAACCTAGCTTCGTTTTTTTCCCTGATTAGATGTATATAGTCCTCACATCTAGATAGATCTGAGCTTGCTCCATCTAGCTTCTTCATTATTTCGCCCCAATTAGATTTGTCATACCTCTGCTATTTGCCTCACTTGCACTACTCCCTGGTGACTTTGTTACCTTTGAATGAGTTCCCCTCTGTAAATTCCCACTCATTGTTTGTATTGGCGCTATCTGTATTTTATTAGTAACACCAGCAACTCGCTCTATTATCACTTTCAATTTTCTTTGAATTTATTGTACCCCTTCCACACAAAGCTTGAGTAGCATCCTAAGTCATTATTGCCTTCTGAGTTGGAGAACGAGCCCTATTCTCTATGGATGGCGCACATTAGTTGACATGCACCGAGAGAGGAGAAACCCATAAATAAGTCCTAATTTTTTAATGATAAAAAACCATTAGTGACGATCTTCTATATAACAATAGCTACCTTGTCACTTATAATATGACACCTATATTTTTAAATACTTCACTCACCTGATGTCTGTTTTTTTTTCCAAAAAATCTAATAATGTACTCAAGTTTTTTCAACATTAGAATAGTTTTAAACACCTTTAATTTAATAATGTGATTTGAATTATATGAAACTATTTTAAAATGGTCCTTGGAGTTAAAATTACAACTTTTTTATTATTTCCACTTTTAAATGCGGATTTTCTCTTTTTTCAAATTTAAACAACTACTTTATGCATTATCAGCAAGTTTTTTTTTAATTCAACTATTTAATGAGCTAGTTTTAGCTATTTCACTTAGCCTAATTAATTAAGTTCGGCTAGTTAACCATTTTTTGCTGGATCTTAAAGGGTGCTTAAGATCTTCCCTTTAGATTAGTTGAACCGTTACATATAATATTGTGTTTAGTAGATCTTAAATGAAGTGAACTTTAGACTTGACGTTAATTAGATGCCCAAATTCACCATAGTAATTAGGTGGCGACTTCTTAAATTAGTTATTAATTTGGGAATCACCAACATGTTGTATACTCTTTCACCTAGTTAAAATGGGTTATACCATCTAGTGAACATTTAAGTCACTTAAAATGTATATGTAATTCTATATAACTTATATATAAAATTAATTGGTTATGATAGATTATACCAAGCTCGAATATTCAGTTACATCAATCTTATTAGTAGGATTGCAAATTCTACTGAGGATGTGAGGTTACTTTGGTAACATAGATGATCATTTCTTCTATATGAATCAATATTTCATTTCAAATCCTTCCTCATACCTTCTAAAGCTATTGTATAGCAATTGACTATTAGACCATATAAATATCAAAATATCTTGTAGAAATTAGAGCTTATGTATTATTAAATTTTAGCATTTCAATCACATCGAAAAATGACTTTAGCATTTACTATGACCATGTATTCTTGGCGTAGATCTACTTGTTGTTTATAGATCAATAAGGATATTGTTATGATAGATAACTATTCAATAGAGTTCATCAATATTTGAGCTAATTATATTGTCCCCCATCTATCTGAATGATCACTCTTAACTCATGAGGACAAACCAGTAATAAACACAACATTATCCATTTTGGCATTATATTTGTTCGAATAAAATGCTTACCAAATTTGATGCATCTAACCGAAAAGCTGTTTCTTTTTCCAACTTTTTGATATTTCCATTCATTTTCTATGTGCCCTTCTTCCCTCAATTATGCCCATTCAACCAATGAATTTAAATTCACATGAATTAGAACGATTGAAGAAATTGTAAATACAGTGACTTGACAATAGCATTATTATGTGTAATTTATGTGCAACTTGTTGAAGGAAGCTTGAAGACTGATGGAACATGTGTAATACTAGATTAGGACATCTTAGTGTGAAGTCTTTAAAAGATTTGAATAGTAATAGTTGCATCAATCTTAGTAGTCGAAATAAAATGCCTATTGTTTGTTATAGTTGCAGTTGGAAAGAGTTCTAAACTTCCATTTGGTTTGAGAAATAAAATTGAGAAAGAACCTTTATTGAAAATGTATTGTGATTTATAGGGACCTTCTCCTATCTAATCTTCCAGAACATATGAAATATATGTTATTATTGTTGATGATCAAATGAGATATACATTAACTTATCTACTTAAAAAGAAATCTTATTTTTTTACGGTTTGTAAAATTTCAGAAAATGGTGGAAAAAGAATGTTCTAAAGTGATTAAGATTTTTCAATTTGATGGAGGTGGTGAGTTTATCCAAACAAATTTTAATAAGCGTTTGGAAGATTATGGCACCGTGAGACATATTTCATGACCTAAGACACCTTAACAAAATAGAGTTGCAGAGTGAAACATAGACATTTTGTGGAGACTGTCTTAACTCTACTACTTCATGCTTACCTACCTTATAGGTTAAGGCTTTCCTCGCGTCGTATTCCCCATCTATAGATTGCCTTCATTAGTCCTAATAAATGCTAATTCCATTTATTAAGTTGTATGGGGAACAACCTGACTACAGATAGTTAAAAGTGTTTGAGTTTAGGTGTTTTCCATATATCAATCGTAGCAATAAGTTCAGTCCATAGATCTATACTTGTGTGTTCATAGGGTACAAAAGCTTACACAAAGGATATAAATGCTATCACCCAGGACGGTTTACATATCCACACATGTTGTGTTTGATGAAAACACATTACCCTATTTGTCTCCAAAGGAATATTAGACTAACATTGATGTCTCACCATATCTTGGTACCTTTGTTGAATCTTTCTCTAAATTGCAGGCACTTGATAATTCTAATTCAGGGGAAGTACAAGTTTCTACAACACACATTATTATTGATAATGCTGCTACAAGTCATATACACCTTGATGATAAGAGTACTATTAACCTCTTAGGCACCTGATCAAATGTTGAGGAACAGGTTGAAGGTGTGATCCATATAGTAATATTGAAACCCCACATACAGATTTTCAATTTGCTAGTAGCTTTCAGGAACATGTTTCACTTACTGGTCCAGCCATTGAACATCATCAAACAAACACTTTAGTTGATGTACCAATTGACCATCAACCTACGAATGCCACATTCCAGTCAAGTACCTTGGTTGATGTACCAGTAGAGGTACTTCATGCACTACAAGGGCATCATATTGCAAGAAGAAATTTATGATTTACATACAAACAAGACGTGGATTTTTGGTGCCTAAATCTCCTCTATAGACTTGGTTGGCTCAAAATGGGTGTTCAAGACAATATTAAAACTTGATGGTATAGTAGGTACATATGATGCTAGACTTGTGGAAAGGGGATTCTCACAACTTGAAGGGATAAATTTTGAAGAAACATTTATTCTTCTGATTTAAGCCATAACTATTAGGTGGTTCTATCCAATGTTGTCTGTTCAAAGTGGGAAGTAAGACAACTAGATGTCAAAATTTCCTTTCTCCATGGCTTCCTACAAAAGGATGTGTATGTGAGTCGACATCATGTTTTTATTTATTCTCTGTATCCTCAACATGTGTGTCTACTTAATAAGTCATTGTATGATCTTAATCAAGTACCAATAGCCTTGTTTGATAGGTTTAACATGTATCTCTTACACCTTGGTTTCATTTGTAGTAAGTCTGACCCTTCCTTATTTACTTTTCAAACTCACAAAGGCAAAATATTTCTCTTGGTAAAGTATGCTGCTAAGCTATTGTCCAAGACAGAGATCACTTTGGGAAAGGTTGTGGTCACTCCTTTGGCTAAAAAACATGTTTTACTGAAGTTGTGGGAAGTCTTATAAATGCATCCTTGTAAAAAATGATAGTAAGGAGCCTTCAATATTTGACCTGACATCACTCATGTTGTGAATTTAGCGATCCATTTTATTCAAATCCCAAACATTGAACATTTTCAAGGGGCAAAAAGAATTCTCAGCTACATCAAACGTACTCTAAACTTTAACTCAGAATTAATTCACAATCACCATATAGGTTGTATGAATACTCAGATGCTGATTGGGGAGTTTAAATACATGCTATGACATTTACCTAGAAGTAAATTGTATTTCTTGGACCACCAATAAGTAAATCACAGTAGCCTGATCGATTGCTGAAGCAGAGTATAGAGCCCTATCCTCTAATGCCAAAGATTTGACGTGGATTTTTTTATATTTATTATGACCTTGGAGTGTTCCTTCGATCTGTTCGTGCAATGTATTGTGATAATGTTAGTGCCTTGTGTATGAAATTTAATCCAGTTATGCATGCTAGAACCAAACATGTTGAAATGGACTATCATTTTGTTCGTGAAAAAGTAGCCAGGGGA
The DNA here is from genome assembly GCA_027705065.1 of Solanum peruvianum. Classification (NCBI taxonomy): domain Eukaryota; kingdom Viridiplantae; phylum Streptophyta; class Magnoliopsida; order Solanales; family Solanaceae; genus Solanum; species Solanum peruvianum. Next base: position 8,975,714 of record JAKWJD010001757.1, on the reverse strand, counting down.
CAACTTAGTACTCAAATAATGAAGTCTAAGGATCTTCTAGCTGATATTCATACCAGAGCCTTAACAAAATAGGTTTTGTCTAGTTTTTGCAGCAAGCTAGGAGTTACAATTCCTCCACTCACTAGTTTGATGGGAATTGATGAAGGAAGCTTGAAGACTGATGGACTATGTCGAAGGAACATGTACACCTAAGTAGGATAACTAAATGTTAAGTTGTGTACAACTAAGCTACTAAATGTTGTAGGATCCGACTAGGATAAAGTTTATGACATGTAATAGAATATTACTCATGTAAATTATTGTGTTGTAGTAGTAATCCTAGTATAACTAGAATATGACTCTTGTTCTATACAACGATCTTGTAATTCAACATTATAATTATGAGTACAATCCTTGATTTTTTCATACTTACGTGGAATTTCTACATAATTTATATAACAGGAGAAAAGTTAGGATATTTAGTACTACTTAATTGCATTATAAGAGAGGGAATAGAGGAACAGTTAGGCAAAGGATTTTGCTGATCTTGAAAAAAAATGACATTTTGATATATCATACACATCTAACTTAACAATTCAATAATTTACATTAGTTTTTCTTCACATCTTGTTATATCAAAACACATAAAATAAAACATAAAAGTAATATGACATTCAAAGAAATAGGAAGAGAAAAATAATAAAATTGAAATATTATTAATTTTTTTCAAATATAATTAGAACAATCAAGAAATCCTAATTAATTAACTTGAATTTAAAATTATTTGAATTTGAATCCAAATAGATTTCAATCTCATCACCATATCTCCATTCATAATTTTCAAACAAATCATCACAATAAATTGCATAGTCCTCACATGGATCCATCTTCATAACATAAGTGATTTCATAATTTTTGTGGTTGTTATGGTCAGTAACATCCCATAATTGAACACAAAGAATGTTCCCTTTCTCGAACAGTTGAACCACTTCCTTCATCCAGTGCCGAAAAACATATGCAAGAGCGATTGCAAATGGTAGCACTAGCAGCTTGGGGGATTGCTCAAACTGGGTGACAGTCTTCTTAATCTTTTGGTGGCGTTGAACACGGGCAGAGTGGGTGGTCATCTTCATAATCGTACTTATAGAGAAATGTGTTTGATGAATATTTACAAAGTTGGGAAAAGAAGTTAGGAATTTATAGGAATATTTTGACTTTAAATTTGGAAGGTATATCACACTATAATTATATTTCTAATAAATATTGGTTTCAAATATTTAAGATTATATTATTGTGTTTAATTATATTTTAACTTTTTCTTTGAATTTCCTTATACAACTTGATTTGATGAATCTTGAATGCAAGTAAGTTATTTAAATGTAATTACTAGTAATTTTAGAAATCTATAACAAATGTTAATTAATCGGTTATAATAAAACAAATTAAATTAACAATTATTATATTTTAAGTGTATCACATACACAAGATTGTAATTCACTTTTCTTAAAAACAATTCTCTTAGTGTACTTCTATTAAAAATAGGGAAAATTTTCAAAAAATTCATCAAACTATTAGAAAGGAATCATCTATGTTATTCGTTAAAAGCTTGACTCATTTAATTATGTCATCGCTATTATAAAACATGTTCATTTATGTAATTACTTTTTAGTAGTGATTTTGTAAAAACTTTTTTCTTCTACCTAATTTCTAAAGGTATTGTAGTTTTGCTACATGGCCTATTATTAGAGGTCCACAAAAAAATTGGACCCATTAAAGAGATACCGGACCCAAACTCCATTCCTCAACTTAAACTAAAACTGACTCATTGAACTTTAACAGAATTCACTGGGCGTATGTTAAGGATGTGGGAGGGAAAATTTTACCCCATGACACTTTATCATCCCAATTACGTTATCTACCGTTTGTTTTTTTTTACTTTGCAATTTTCAATTCTTTATAGTGTAGGAGAGATCTCTTCATCCGTAGTAGCATTAGAAAAACAACTATCTAACAATTCATCCTTCTCACAGAGAATTGACATCTTGTAGAACATATGGAGAAATATAACAACTTTCAACAACTTGTAATTTGTAACTACTACTCATATGAGTAAAAGAGTTGGAAAGTGTTCAACTTACCAAATATTTTATTTACAAGTTCAATAATAAAATCTCTATTAATAATATTATAATATGAAGCTCTTGTCTGAGTCATAACATGTTTTGCAGCTAGTGGTTGCACTAGCATGGCATGGTTAGACACATATGTCATATAACCTACTACTCTTCTTTCATCATGTCTTCTCCATTAGTACAAACATTTTTTCCATTTTCAACATGAAAGTTTTTCGATTGAATGGAATTGAGCCACGCCCCGAGCCTATAAACATGACTTAGCTAGCATTTGAGGACCATTATTGGTCTCCAAGTGAACCATTGGCCTAGCTTACTACTCAGTGGAAGACATAACTCAACAACAAGAACTTCTAATGCAAAGATTTTCTTAATTGTCTCATTGATAGATAAACTCAGGAACTTCTGGAAATATTCAAATAACCATAAGATGTCAACTCAAGTATAAAAATATAAACAAGGAAATTAGAGAGGAACTACTACAATATTTGAAGCCTCTAAATACTACGATAGATGCTGGGTTTAGACCCACACCATATTAATAAAGCTAAGTTACTGTGGAATCCTCTGGAAAGAAATGAGGCTTACCAAAGATAACTAAAACGTAAATGTCATCAATAGAGCACCTGTTGATGAGACCAAACACCTATGTTTGCATCATAAAATGATGGAGGTCGAATAACATCAATACATTAATGTACGAGCATGTAAGGAGAAAACTTAAAGCAATATCTAACTAAACTGACAAGGATGGAAGGAATACTCACCTCAATTCAACTCAATATAAAGTAACAATGATGGACACAATATTTAAAACATTATAAAACATGACGTAAATTCAATAATGTATAAAATACACTAACATACTCTTTACTCTTATTTGGGAGATTCTCTAACTGATAAGAATAACTATGAGCAACATGATGATACAATATCTCACTCATACTACTAGTAATTATCCTATATCTTGCCGGGGTATAGAACACCTCAACTAAATGCATCCAATATAATATGCGTAAAACTAATAAAAAAATATGATCCTTTACCCATGTTGGCAAACAAGGTTTACGTGGATTTTGTATTGTTTGAAATCATCCCCATATCGGTGCCTAGTTCTATTTCCAATAATATGGAACTTAAGCTCATATGCTTAAAACATAACTCTTTCTCACATTAGGTAATTACTCGAAAGATCCTCTTCAAAGATGTAATACTCTGAAACTCCTATAAACTTTTGAAAGAGTGTCCCACACGTCCTAAAAATCATAGGGCAAATGGTTGTGAAGTTGAGATAAATGATTCGACTATAGATAACTCATCTTCAATAGGAAAAGCTCTTACTCCTGAAATGGTACAATAAATGATCTTTTCAACATTTTCAACGTTGGGACTACAAGGTAATGAGGTAATATCTAAATTTTGGTTTGTTGATTCTGGCTCTTCCAATCATATGACCAACTCAACTGATATACTTCAAAACATCCGTGAATATAATGGTCCAACACAAATTCAGATTGCCAATGGTGGTAATTTACCTATTACCAAGGTTAAAGATATTATTGAAACTTTCAAGAATATTTTTATATCACCAAAAATCTCCACTAGTCGTATTTCAGTTCGCCAATTGGTAGATAACAATTGTAATGAGAATTTTTCTCATAATAGTTGCCTTGTGCATGATCAGGTGTCGAAGATGATAATGGCAAAAGGACCTAAAGTTGAAAGATTGTTTCCTATACACTCTTCTATTCCTCTTTTTCTAGTTTTTTCTTCCATCACTACTATGAATGTGGTTTGGCATAAACATCTAGGACATCCAAATTCTATTGTGTTGTCTCATTTTTCCAATTTTGGTTTATCATGAAATAAAAATCAATTTTGAGTTGCTTCCTTTTTTCACAGCGGGGGAGCGCACCCTAGACATAGCCATCGTCGTCCTCCTCGTAGAGCACTAAGACTAGCATTTTAGCATTCGTCATTACATTTCATAGGTTCAAAATGCGGAGAATTAAGACTTTTCAACTACATATACTTCATGAGGTTTTACATAGACCTGTTGCTTACACATAATGTATACATTGGGAGTTTACTTAGACTCATCGCATAGGAATTTTACATAGGCTTCTAGTTTTATGTTACACATATACAATATACAATATAGAGTCTAATAGATATGTCTCATGTAAAACCATCGAAGTCCAAATAGAACTATCCGGGTAAAACCGTTACACAAATGTATATTTTCCACTTAGGGCTTAAAACAATGTCTTCAACAATAAGAGTGAAATGAATGTAATTAGACGATAGAAAGTCACATAGGTAGAATGTGAAAAAGCATCATCCTCAGATGTTGAGGACATATCCACGCTTGGAGAAATGATCCAATCCTTCCTTGCAAATTGGTCACGAACCCTTCAACGACCGAAACCTAAAATATTTAGGAAAAAGGGATAAATAGGGGTTAGCACATCACTTCTACTATGTATGGAAACATATGCACACACAACTTAGAAATCATGCTAAAAGGGACATTTGTTCCAAACCATGCCAAGTTACTTTGAAAAGCCTTATGCACAATCAAGAACACATGTAAGACAATAATCATATATTATTTAACAGAATAATATATTAAACCCAAGACCAACATTATCAAGTAAAGTCAAGTAACATGTGTGTAGCATATTAGAACTATAGGCAAAGCAACTCCAACATCATGTTATAAGAATAATGCATGTTCAAGAGTTGATAACATTACAACATACACAAGATCCTTACTCATAACCCACAATGAAGTCTACAAGTTCAATGACCAAGTAAAGCACCATAAGCTTACTGAATCTAGTAAGCCAAATAAAGGATCATAAGCAATGGCCAAAATCACATTACATAGCATCAATAGTAGTCATTATCATGTTTAGCAATATAAACCAATAGCATTTTCATACATGAAACCAAAATCATATAGTAGCACCAACATGTAAAGTCAACACCTGCATATCGGTCACTTTGTAAGAGCATAAGAACATCCTTCTAGGACTTCCCTCAAGGCCTGCTAGTTTAATGTATAGGTAGAGTCCCATACCCCTACCTACACTAAGTCAGACACCTTAAGTCATCTTACATAGAGTTCAATATATCACTTTATTTTACTTTCGGAAACACTTGCCTTAACTGACATAGACCACATGAGCTAATGTTGAATCTGGTTCAATGAAACCCTACACCGAAAAAAGGTGGACTACTTGCTAAACTAGTACCGAAATATGAAAATAACATCTAGGTGGATCCACTAGATAGTATTCCTATGGGAGCAACAAAGTTAAAGAACCAGGAGACATGTTTGAGACCCATTTTATGACTTTGGCATTGTAATCTCTATCTCTTGAGTACATTAGTGAAACTACCTTCCATATTTGGGAAGGGACACTCCTCACTACTAGTTGACTGAGTGCTACGCTAGAGTCCCTTTTGGAATATCTTTCTTTAACAATCATAACTTAGTTTTGGTAATAGGAGAACAACTCCTAGTATATTCATAGTCATTAGCTAAATAGGAATTATATGATTACATCCTTTCAATAGAACCCTCGACTGTGAGATTAACACATTAACATTATCATATCATAGTAAGACTCATAGGTACTTCATAACTAACCTAATATCATTAAATCTTAAATTGTAATCTCAAAATCCACATAAACAATATATTTCAATTACATCTTCATACCAACACCTACTTAATCCAATCACAAGACATACTTCTATTGAACTTCATCACCAAGTACAAGCCAGTATAATGTAAGTAAAGGGTTGAGATTACAAAGACTTACTCGATCTCTTTCAAAAGTCATCATTCATGTTCTTAACATCAACCAACCAATTTCATCCAATAATAGGTGTAATAACATCATTCAATAGTAATTAATACAATAACTAGGTCAATTGCATCATCATTATCCCAATTAATTTCAATTCATAACCTAGGGTTAGGGGGAAGGGTTCATCATGAATTCTTCAAGAAATATATCCAATACCAACAATACATTACCCTAGAAAGTCCATGAACATATTAGAATAGATAAAAAAAGTCTAACAATCAATACATTCATCAATTCCCATCAATTTATAACATACCAAATACACAAATAAGTGCAAATCAAGCAAAAGAGCATTTTTATATGAAACTTCATTTTAGCAAAAACCTTTATCATGAATATGCACATCTTTGCAAAACAAGCAAAATTAAATTTATTAATTATTTTCATTATTAATAGGTACAACTAACCTTAATCAACAAAGAGATGAGGATAACGGGACTCCATGTCGGCCTTGGCCTCCTATGTTTCCCCCGAAACTAGGTGGTTCATCCATAGGACTTTTATGGAGGCCACCTCTTTGTTCTTTAATTTCTTCACTTGACGATCATGTATTTCCACTGGAACCTCTTCATAGGATAGGTTATCATCCATATCTAGACCCTCAATAGGACGAATGAAATCGGTGTCACCGATGCACTTCTTAAGCATGGAGACATGGAACTCCAGATGAACCAAAGCTAGTTCTCTAGGTAGTCTCAACTTGTATGCAACTTTGCCAACCATTTGAAAATTTTCATGGGGGCCCACATAACGAGGACTCAACTTCCCTTTCATGTTTAATCTTATCACCCCTTTCATAGGCGAGATTTTCAAATACACCATATCACCTTATTCAAATTCTAAGTCCCTCCTCTTATTATCGGCATAAGAGAGTTGCCAACTATAGGCTATTTTCAATCGGTTCCTTATCATATGAACTTTCTCCAAAGTTTTATAGATCAATTTGGGACCAAAGAGCGAAGACTCGCCAACTTCAAACCACCCAAATGGAGATTTACATCTCCTATCATACAAATCCTCAAAAGGAGCCATGGATATAGTCGAATGGTAACTATTGTTATAAGAGAATTCAACCAAAGGCAAGTGTTCATCCCAATTTCCCTTGAAATCAATTACACAATCTCTAAACATATCCTCAAAGGTTTGAATAGAACGCTCCGCTTGACCATCCGTTTGGGGATGAATTTTTACCCAACCCTTTTTGGAATGACCTCAAAAACCAAGATGTGAATTGTGGATCCTTATCTGATATGACGGATAAAGGAATACCATTAAGACACACAATCTCATCTATCAAGATCCTTGAATAATCCTCCGCTGATTTAGTGGACTTGACGGGAATAAAATGAGCGAAATTTGTCAACCTATCCACCACCACCCGTATAGAGTCATTTCTCCTTTGTGTCCGAGGAAAACCTACCACGAAGTCCATATTAATTTCTTCCCACTTCCAAGTGGGAACTTGTATTTCTTGAAGTAAGCTAACCAGCTTTTGGTGCTCGACATTCACTTGTTGGCAATCTGGACATTTTGCAACAAATTCCGCTATGTCCCTTTTTTAATCCATTCCACCAAAATACTTCTCTAAGGTCATGATACATCTTAGTAGAGCCCGGATTAATAGAATAACGAGAACCATGAGATTCTCAAGAATTCGGTTTCTCAAGCCATCAACATTGGGCACACACAAACTTTCTTAATACCTCAAAACACCATCCCCCCAAGGAGAATGACTCATTAAGCTTACGAAGAACAATTTCTTCAACTCCATCAATGATTTATCAAGGTGTTGCTTAGACTTCACCTCAACCACCAAAGATGATTTAGAGTTATGATGGACCATAAAACCACAATTTGGAGAATCTTCCAATCTAACACCCAAACGAGCCAACCTATGAACATCTTTTACAAGGTCTTTCTTTGAACTTAGAGCATCCGCAACCACATTGGCTTTGTCGGGGTGGTAAAGATCATTCATGTCGTATGCTTTTAACAATTTCAATCACCTTCTTTGTCGGAGATTTAACTCCTTTTGAGTGAATACTCATTGAATACTCTTGTGGTCGGTATACACATCAACATGAACACCATATAGATAATGCCTCCATATTTTCAAGGCAAACACCATGACCGCTAACTCAAGATCATGATTGGATAATTCTTCTCACACACCTTAAGTTGTCTAGAGGCATAGGCTACTAATATCTGATGTTACATAAGGAAACACCCTAAGCCAACTCGAGATGCAGGAAAATATGCAATGAAGCCCTTGTTACACTTCGGTAAAGTCAATAATGGATCGGAGGTAAGCCTATCTTTCAAAATTTGGAAGCTTCTTTCACATGCCTCTGACAACTAAAATTTCACACTCTTTTGGGTCAAGGTAGTCAAAGGAGAAGCAATGGACGCAAAACAATCCACAAACCTCCTATAGTATCCCGCTAGACACAAGAAACTCCTAATGTCGATTGGAGTCAATGGTCTAGGCCAATTTTTAACCTCCTCGATTTTCCTTGGATTAACCTCAACTCCCTCACTAAAGATGATATGACCAAGAAATGCCATCAACCTCAATCAAAACTCACATCTGCTATGCTTGGAAAATAGTTGGTTTTTCGTAAGGACTTGCAATACCACTCTCAAATGGTCTATGTGTTCACCCTTATTTTTAGAATATACCAAGATTTCCTCAATGATGACATTGACAAATGAATATATGTAACTTCGAAACACCCTATTCAAGAGGTCTATAAAAGATGCTGAGGCATTAGTGAGACCAAAGGACATTACTAGGAACTCATAGTGACCATACATAGTTCGAAAGACCATTTTTGGTATATCCTCATCTCTCACCCTAAGTTGGTGATACCCCAATCTCAAGTCAATTTTATAAAAGTAGCTTTCCCTTTGGAGTTGATCGAACAAGTCGTTAATCCGAGAGAGAGGATACTTATTTTTAATGGTGACTTTATTTAGTTGTCAATAATCAATGCACATTCTAATAGACCCATCCTTCTTCTTCACAAACAATACCGGAGCACCCATGGAGAAATACTACGTCTAATGTAGCCTTTTTCTAGTATGTCTTTGAGTTGAGACTTCAACTCTTTCGATTCGGCCGGAGACATCTGATAAGGAGGAATTGAAGTAGGGTTGGTATCCGGTAATAAGTCAATAATAAAATCAATTTCCTGTTCAGGATCTGAGAAGATTATTAGGGAGGACCTCCTAAAATTCCCTCATTACGGAGACTAACTCAATGGGAGGATTTTCGGAGTATAAATTTTTCACTCTTATAATGTGGCATAAGCACCCTGTAAAAATCATCTTACAAACATTTATACAAGAAATTATATAACCTCTAGGATTAGAATTACCCCCTTTCCACTCTAAAACGGGTTCATTGGGAAATTTAACTTGACAATTTTTGTCCTACAATCTATGGAAGAAAAACAATCACGCAACCAATCCATCCCCAAAATGACATAAAAATCAACCATATCAAGTTATACTAATTCAACATGAGTAACTCAATTGAGAAACTTTATAGGAAAATTTCTATATACCCTCTTTGCAACCACAAGAATCACCTACCGGGGTACTTACCATAAAAGGTTCATTTAAGATATCACACAAATTAATAAAATTTCTAGCTTCTAAGGGGATAAAAAAAGATAATTTAGCACCCGGATCAAGAAAAACATAAACATCAATAGAGAAGACTTGTAACATACCGTTCACCCAATTGGGAGAACTCTATTGTTCACCTCTAGAGCGAAGAGCATAAAATCGATTCTCTTGGAGCATCCATATTAGAAACACTTGATTGTGCTTGCCCACTACTCTTGTATTTCCCCTTTATATTAGGGAAATCTTTAACCTTGTGGCAACTCTTGCCACATCCAAAGGAATTGTCTTTCCCAACAAGGCACTCACGAAAGTGCTTCTTACCACACATTCACAAGTTGGCTTCTTGCTCGGTGAATAAGTACCGCTTCCCTTTTGAGACTTAGGGTTAGAAACCCTTTCATCACCAGCCTTGGGAAAATTTTGAAGGAACTTGATTGGAGAACCTCTTCTTAAATCTAGGTTTGTCTTGTATTTCCAATCTTCCTTTTGAGGAACCACCTTCATAAGACTTGACCCTTCTAGCCTCTCTATTATTCCTTCTTAGACTAATTTATTTCACTTGTTGTGCATGAACAATGAGACGAGAGATATTCATGTTATCATGTAACATAGCCGAACAACATTGTTCCACCAAGTCATCAGACACTCCCGTATGAAAATGAATCATCTAATCCCTTGAGTTACAAACCAAGGATGAATCATACTTGGAAAACTTATTAAACTTCAAGGAATAGTTAAGTACACTCATAAATCCTTGAAAAAGGTTAATGAATTCTTCCACCTTAGCTTCCTCATTTCTCTAGGAAAGAACCTATCAAGGAAAGGTGTCTTGAAGATCTCCCAAGTCACCAAACCACCTCTTAGCACACTATTTTATCCATTTAAAATGTGTAACAAGTTTGGTGTGCATCTTTGAGTTGATAGGCCGCTAACTCGACCTTCTCTTTCTGAGTCATATCCATAGAAAATAGGATATTATAGACCTCATCAAGAAAGTCTTGATGGTCTTCATCTGCTTTTGACCCGAACAACATAGGTGAATTAATCCGAATAAAATCTCTCAAACGAGAAGCCATAGTGCTAGAATGTGGAGGCATACAAGGTCAAACCTCCCCATTCATTTGGGCCATCATCGATTGGACTTTAAAAGTGACGACATTAGCTTGAGAGATCATGTCTTGGTCTAAGTAAAGAAAATCCAAACTTATTTCCCCATGCGTCATAGGTGGAGGAACAATCGAAACTTGATCACCTATAGTAGCTTGCTCAAGTGGAGGCACTTGGTTTTCTTGTGGAGGATCTTGATTGTCATGAGATCCCGCATTTGCAATCCCTTCTTTGGCCTTTCTAGCAGCAGTTATTCTAGTAGTCATACCAATAAACACGATAAAATGCTTAGGTGAAAGCACTTAAAATAATATTCTAGAGGAACGACATAGGCGTACAAGAAGATGAGAGTTTCCTAAGCATCACATAGTCTCTCATTTATAAGTGCGGCGTGCTTCAAAATTATGAATAAGAATCTACATAGACGTGGTTCAATGATATATAGATTCTAAAGATATTCAGCCTCATACTTTGATACCAAGTTTTTCACACCCGGGGAGCACCCCCTAGACGTAACTGGCGTCGTTGTCCTTGGAGAGGACTAAGACTAGCCTCTTAGTATTCGTCATTACATTTCATAGGTTAAAAATGTGGAAAAATAAAATTTTTCATCTACATCTACTTCATGAGGTTTACATAGACTCTCTCTTACACATAACATATACATAGGGAGTTTACTTAGACTCCTCGCAGAGGAAGATTACATAGGTTTCAACTTTTATGTCACACATATACAATATACAATATAAAGTCTAATAGAGAAGTCTCATATAAAACCATACAAGTTGGAATAGAACAATTCGAGCAGAGCCCTTACATAAATGTATAATTACCACTTAGGGCTTACAACAATGTATGTAACAATATGAGTAAAACAAATCTCATTAGATTATAGCAAGTCATATAGGTAGAATGGAAAAGGCATCATCCTCAGATCATGAGGACATACCACACTTGGAGAAATGATCCAAGCCTTCCTTGCAAATTGTTCAGGAACCCTTCAACGACCGAAACCTAAAATGTTTGGAAAAAAAGGATGAGTACATCACTTGTACTAAGTATCGAAACATATGCACACACAACTTAGAAATCATGCTAAAAGGGACATTTGTTCAAAACCATGCAAAGTTACATTGAAAAGCCTTATGCACAATCAAGCAAACATATAAGACCATAATCATATATCTTTAAGACAATAGCATATTCAACATAAGAACAACATTATCACATAAAGTCAAGTAACATGTGTATAGCATATTATAACTATAGACAAAGCAACTCCCATCATGCTATCACAAAAAAGCATGTTCAAGAGTTTATATCAATAAAACATATAATAGACCCCTACTCATAACACACCATCAAGTCTACAAGTTCAATGAACATGTAAACCCCATAACCTTACTTAATCTATTAAACCAAATAAAGGATCATAATCAGTGCCCAATCATATAACATAGCATCAATCGTAGTCATCATCATGTTTAGCACTATAAACTAATAACATGTTCATACATGAAACCAAAATCATATAGTATCATCAATATGTAAATTCAACACATCCATATCAGTCACTTTATAAGAGCATAAGAACATAAAACATCGTTCTAGGACTTCACTCAAGGACAACCAACTAGTGCCATGTATAGGTAGAATACATAAGTCATCTTACTTTATTTTACTTTCGGAAACACTTGCCTTAACTGAAAATAGAACACATGAGCTAATGTTGAATCCAGTGTTATGAAAACCCACATTCAAAGAAGGTGGACTACTTTCCAAGGTAATACCAAAACATGAACATAGCATCTAAGTGGATCCGCTAACTAGAATTCCTATGGGGGAAACATAGTTCAAGAACTAGGAGACATATTTGAGACCCTCTTTATGCCTTTGGCATTGTAATCTCGATTTCTGAAGTACATTAGTGAACCTGCCTTCGCTATTTGAGAAGGGACACTCCTCACTATTAGTTCACTCGATGCTAAGCTAGAGTCCCTTTTGAAATGACTTTCTTTAACAATCATAACTTAATTTAGTTCATATGAGTATAACTCCTTGTATAGTCACAGTCATTAGCTAAATAGGAATTGCATGAGAACATCCTTTCAATACAACCCTCAACTGTGAGATTAACACATTAACATCATCATATCATAGTAAGGCACATAGGTACTTCATAACCAACCTTACATTATTAAATCTTAAATCATAATCTCATAATACACATAATCAATACATTTCAATTACATCTTTATACCAACACCTACTTAATCCAATCACAAGACATACTTCTATTGAACTTCATCACCAAGTACAAGCCATTATAATTGATGTAAAGGGTTGAGATCACAAAGACTTACCCGATCTCTTTAAAAAGTCATCATCCATGGTCTTACCATCAACCAAACCAATTTCATCCAATAATAGGTGTAATTACATCATTCAATAGTAATATATACAATAACTAGGTCATTGCATCATCACTATCCAAATTAACTTCAATTCATAACCTAGAGTTAGGGGGAAAGGGTTCATCATTACTTATTCAATAAATAGATCCAATCCCAATAATACATTACGTTAGGCAATCCATGAACAAATTAGAATATATAAAACAAGTCTAACAATCAATACATTCATCAATTCCCATGAATGAATAAGCAAGACCTATGATTTGGAAAAATTGGGGAATTTAGATGAATCAAATGAAATTACCATTAAATCAACAAAAATTACTCAACAATCTAAACTTAATTAGCCATATGAAATCAAATTTCGTCATAATGAATCATCAATTTAAAGTTTAGAAGAAAGACCCATATGTAGAAGAAAACCCTATGAATTAGGTGATTTAGAAATAAACTTTGAAAGGACCTATTGGGGAAAGGAATCCCAAAAGTGAATAACCCATACCTTAATGATAATTAATCCACGAAATTTGAGTGATAATCTTAAAGACTTTTTCTTCTTCCTTATGCTTCTTTGCTTCTTCAATGTAGGATGAATGGATAGAGAGATGAGAGCTTTTGAATTTTGATTTGGGATTTGATTGAGTGAATGAAAATGACTTAATACTGACCTATAACCAATATATACTTTTGAAGGATCCGCGTCTCAAGGAAAAAATTGCCTAGCCAATGTTGGCTGCACGCAGTCTGCTTTTGCAACCTGCTCGTCAAAGTTAGGGTCCTCCTCAAGGACATTTAGGCGGTCCTTGAGGAGTAATGACTGGAAGTTTGGACAATATATAGTATATTTTACCTATTTAAAGTCTTTTTATAAGTTTAAGAGTTTATATGACACTCCTACCCTCACCAAACACAAGGACGTCTGCTAGTTAAATTTAGCTAGTCTCCGGACGTCAAGGTCTTTCTTTGACATTTAGGCTCTAATAGTTCTAAATCAACTTTATTATGTTAGTCTAGGTTTGTAAACATCATTTGAATTATTTTTTAGGTAATTAAGGCTCTATTCTAAGTCACAAGACTTCTGGAGTGTTACACTTTTGATTGTTCAACTTGTAATTCGGCAAAAGTAAAAGTCTCCCATATCCAAATTTTGGTTGTCGTGCTACAAAGTGTTTTGATGTCTTTAATAGTGATGTTTGGGGAATTTAAATAATTATTTATCATGCTCACTTCATTTATTTTGTGACATTTATAGATAACCATAGTCAGTTTACATGGATGTATTTTCTTTGATATAAATCTGAAGCGTTTTCGATATTCAAGAAATTTTTGGCTTACGTCTAGAATCAATTTTCCACATGCATCAAAATATTAAAATTTGATTCTGTCGAAGAATATATGTCTCATGAATTCAATAATTTGTTGCTTGATAAAGGAATTGTATCACCACACTTTTGCCCATATACGACACAACAAAATTCAGCTGCTTAGAGTAAAAATGGTCATCTTTTGGATGTCACTCGTACATTACTGATTGACTCCTTTGTTACATGTAAATTTGAAGCTTTGTCTATTATCTATATCATTAATAGACTTCCATATAAACTATTGAACCTTGAGTCTCCATATCATAGTCTTTTTCACAAGCATCCTAACTATCATTGTTTTCATACATTTGGTTGTGTTTGTTTTGTGCACCTGCCTCCTTCTCAATGCAATAAACTCTCTGTTCAGTATACAAAATGAGCGATTATAGGCTACATTATTTCGCATAAAGGATTTATTTGTTATGATCTAAATTCTAACAATTTTTGTGTTTGTAGGAATATTATTTTCTTTTAGAATCATTATTTCTTTCCTAGTGATATTGTGCCATCTTCTGTTTCTCCTCTTCTTCCTTGTTTTAAGGATTTTTCATTGTCTTCTAAGACGTTGAAACCATTTTTTGTGGATGAATGACGTCGGCAAACTTTACCCTATTGTGAAATAGATTCGCCACGTGAGACTTCTCCACAAGCAGAATTTGAGATTTTTTTCAAGACTTTATCCTCTTGAGCCTTCTCGGCGATCTACTAGAGTATCTAAAACTCCTAAGTTTTATGGTTTATCTTTTACTTTATCAACATCTTTATTCCAATAGGTTACTCACAAGCCTCTTAGCTTAAAAGTTGACAAAACGCAATAGAGGAGGAAATTTTGTCTCTTAAAGGAAATAACATATGGGACATTGTTTCATGTCCTTCAAATGTCCTCCCTATTAGATTCAAATGGGTTTATTCAATTATACTTAATTCTGATGGAACTCTTGATCGGTACAAAGCTCAATTGGTTGTTTTTGGTAATCGATATAGTATGGGGTGGATTGTGATTAGACTTGTTCACCCGTAGAAAAAATGGCAACGGTGCAAACTATTAATTCCATTTCTACTTCACAAAACTTGTTTTTTTTATCAAATGGATGTCAAAAATGCTTTTCACCATGGTGATATGAAAGATGACATGTATATGAAACCTCCATCTGGTTTGTTCTCAATGCCTACATCAGATGTATGAAAGTTGAAGCGGTCTTTGTATGGATTAAAACATGATACAAGATCTTGGTTTGATAAGTTGCGGTCTACTTTTCTATAATTTTCTTTTTAGCAGAGAAAATATGACTCGTTGTTTGTTTCTTTGAAAAACATCTACAACTTGTGTTTGATGTACTATAAGTTTACGGTATTTCTAATGCATATCATTTATGGATTGTGTATGTCTAGAGCCTTTCTGTATCAGTTTTAATAAGATTTGTATAATGTTTTGAAGGAAAGATGTTCAGCCATACAATGAAGGAGATAACTGAGAAAATATAAATAAAGGTACCTACGGAGGAAATCGACTGATAGTCGACTGAATGATGCTTTGTAGATGAGTATCATAGTGAGTAGCCTAGGCATTGGATAAAATCAAGAAATTCTGTCCAAGTTTACAACTACAAAGAGCATTGACCGTCCTTTGATACATTGATGGACAGTGGTAGACTGTAGAATGATACTTCGAGGGTTCCAGTAAATGATGTTTTAAGATTCTAAGTATGAAGTCACTGAGGAGTATTAGCAGACCGTATATTGGTTGACAGACAGTGCTATTGGTCCGTCATTTCATTAAGAGAAGATCCACTTTGAAGGTTGAAACTTTTTTTAAGTCTCAGTTGACGCAATAGGATCACGGACCATCGATCCATTGATGGTCAGTCAGTTGGTCTCGTAGATCGAAGACGCATGCTTGAATTTTTTTTCCTTATTTTAATTTCTTTTTAATTAGGATTTTATTTTCTTTAAATAGGGTATAAAACATCTTTTCGGGGTTATCTAGGACTACTATTGCTCTAGTTTTTTGTTTTGGAGATTAGTTTTTACAACTTTTACAAATAATTGATTTCAGGATTTTGTTTTGAAGCTTTTGGTTTGTAATTCAAATGAAATTTTTGGGTTTACTATTCTTATTATGTAAGTTCATGATCTATTTATCTATCAACATGAATTGTGTCCTTGCTAATATGGGTAACTTAATCCACAACTAGGGGTGTGGGAACCATGGGTGATTAACCATGTATGAGTAGTAATTAAATAATTCTCAAATAGTGTTTTTACATGCATTGATGATTCCTTCATTTAATAGTTTTTTTTAAAGAGTGCACATGTTAGATCTCGCATTATTGCTACTCTCCGGACCAAGGAGGTAGTTAATAAGAAGAGAATTATTAACATAGACTTTGTGTGATACTGTATAATAGTCTAATGTGGATTGTTGCGACGGTGAAAACTAAGCCATACATCGATGCGATATGTAATGTGAGGTAACGGTACGGGTTAAAAAATTATATATATGTAGCCGAGGCAAGGTTCGGGGTGAAATTATCTAGATGTTGGACCAAGAATTTAGAGATAAATAACTTATCACTTTGCATGTAATACACCAGGAAACGATTGCTATTACTAGGAATACCGCGTTATGAACTTGTGGGGAACACACACCCTAGTTATTGTCTCATCTTATCAATGAAAATCAACTTGTGTTCACTTTATATTCATATAATTGAAGGAATTTGTTTCACAAACCCCCTTTTTGTTAATTGTTTCGAAAATACCTTGATAGAAAAAATAATTATCATGGGTTAAAGTTAAGCCCAAACCATATTCCTCATGGGATCGACCTCAACCTACTAGTTGAGTTCTTACTTGATAACGATCACTTATACTTCTTAAGGGAGGTGTAATTTGAGCGTATAAAATTTTGGCACCGCTACCAGACATGTAGAGATGTTGAGTGTCTTGAGGTGTGTCATTCATCGCCTGTCGGGGGTATCATAATGGTGTGAAAATTGCACACAAATTTTGTAGTGTGGATACTATTGGAAAACCATTCATCAAGACTCCCATGTGTTTGACAAGTCTTGTGACGGTGCTACACAAAATGTAGAATTTGAAGGAGGCAAGAGCTTTCTATGAACCCAATCATGGTAATCGAGTATTTAATGTCTAGGGCATTGACTTTATGGGGGAATTTGTTTACCCTTATAGGATGAAGTATGTTTTTTGTTGCGTTGAATATGTACCAAAGTTGGTGGAAGTCTAAAGAAGACTATCTTTTCCATATCTGGCACTTCAAGGGAAATAATAAGTGATGGAGGTTCTCATTTTTGGCAATAATTTTTTTAAAACACTGCTTGAGAAATATGGCATCCGCCACAACGTAGCGTCTTTGTACCATCGAAAGATTAGTGGGCAAGTCGAAGAGTCCAACCGAGAAATAAAGAAAATCTTAGAGAAGATTGTGAATACCAATAGAATAGATTGGTTAATGAAGCTAAATGATGTGCTATGGGCATACCTTACTATATATAAGACCCCCATAGGTATGACTCCATACCAATTTTTATATGGAAAATCTTGACATTTGGTGGTAGAGCTAGAGCATTAGGCTATGTGGGGAATGAAGAAACTTAACTTCGATTGGGGCGCCATATCAATTAAAAGGGTTAAAGATTTTAATTCGCTCGATGAGTTTTTCCTTAAAGCTTATGAAAGTGTATCTATGTATAAAGAGAAGATGAAGAAGTACCATGATCAACAAATTGAAAAGTGTGAGTTTTTACACTTATTTCTGGGAAAGCTCAAATCCAAGTGGTCTGGATCATTTCTACTCAAATAAGTGTTTCCGCATGGAGCGGTGGAGTAGGACAATATTGATGGAATAAGTTTTAAGGTGAACGGACAGAGGATCAAGCTACATTTGGGAAATGCGGAAAATGTACAACAAGTGATTGATGTCTTTATCTTGATGAAGTCTGAGTAATCAAGACATCGGCGTTGTGCTACGACGTTAAATCTAGAGCTACTTGGGAGGTAACCTAAGGTTTGAAGTGTATCAAACCATAAGTTTAAAAGTTCGGCCAAGTAGTTATTCTTTGTCAAGTTGATTTCTTATACATGATTAATTAGTATTTACAAATTTTTTTGAAGTTGGCTGCATATTACGTAGGGCCTCTGTCTAAAAAGGTGTCTAGAAAATACAAAAAAGAATGACCTAATTGTTGTTGCATGTGCCGAAGACCAAATCAAAATCTGCAGAAAATTGTCTGGTGCAGAGGTCTAAGAACCCCATCGACGGTCCGTCAATCAATCGACGGACCATGAATAGTGTCCATAGATACTAGGTAAGGCTCAAAATTTGTCTTAGTATAAGAGTGATTGATGATTCACATTGATGGGTCATCAAACGATCCACGTACCGCCAATGGGATATCGTGTATCGAACTTGCCAGCAAACCGACCCGACCCGACCTCCACTATTTTAAAACCTCACCATTCAAATCATTTTCTGCTTTCCAATTTTCTTCACAAACTGTCTCCTATATTTAAATTCCTCCATAAATCACTCTCAAAATCACTCACACACACCTAGTAATCGTCTCTCCAGTCACCCCTCAAAATCCCAATTATATCTCTACTAAATTCTCCCTTTTTTCAATCACACAATTCTGGTTACTGGGTTAGGCGAGCACAAATATCTTTTTTGGGTATCAGATCATAGTAGGCACACAATCACAGTGCTCTTATTGATTGAAAGGTAATACGACTTCCCCTAAACTTGAATTTGCATTCATAGGTTGAATAAAGGAAGTCGAGAGTAGGATCTTGACCTTGGGACATAGTCTCCTAACAATGCATGCTAAAAGTTAAATAATGATCACCCTTGGTATGATGGATATTAATTGGGTAGTATTTTATTGCCCGTAATATGAATGTCTAAGTCTAATATGTCACTTTCAAACTAGGGTTCCATAGTTTATACGAAATAGGTATAAACAAATTGATGAAATTAAAACCTTAGGAACAACAAACTACCATAGTATATGTTGAAATAAATAAGTAGACTAGGTTAATATTGAAACGGTCACTAAATTTGGAACTTGAACTGAAGGAGATCTACAGTTTGGCACATAAATCCTTCACGAGACCCTATTTACGAACCGTCATTCAATCAATGGACGATCGATTGGGTTTGTGGTTTTACACACACAATAGATATAAATTGATTGATCGACAGGTCGTTCTGTACATCCTTCCATTTTAATAGAGAGCATATTTTAACCCATATAATCCATGGAAGGGCATCACGAACTGTAGATCACTCTACAGACCATCAACCCTACCTGTTAAACTAAACTTCATCCAGTGTAATTTTTATTTTTTTTTCTTATCATTCTAAAATTGTTTTGAGTGTGTCGTTAAGCTATATTGGTATTAACAATCCCTCCACAAATATTATGGATCCCTAGAGGCAAGTGCTCAACTCAAAAAAGGGAAACACAAGTCAATCACCCCTTCCCTTTGGTTAATAGATGCAGACACCAACTCGGAGAGGGACCCGACGGACGTTCCTCTGGGCACAAGAACATCACTTAAAACACCCCGAACCACTAGGGGAACCCCTGGAAGGTAAAATCCCATGTAGTCACTCCCTCCAGTCTTATAAGGAGCGCACACTAATCAGGTCACCAACTGGGGTTGTTTCCAGTTCAGAAGGTTGCTCAATGTCTTGCTCAGAGTCTGCCATCGCTTTAGGCTCTGTGTATGTCCCATTTTCAGGGTCCAAGACGGCCCAAGCATCCAGTTCCAACTCTTAAGGGGACACTAGATCGGGGGAAAATGAACAAGGAGCCTCGTCTGATAAGGCTAGTAGGTCGGAAGCTGCACCCGCACACAGAACGGATGATCCTTCTCCACTAGCTGGTGAACCAAATAGGTGGTGTGTATAATGGAAATAACAAATATACAAATATGCCAAGATGATTAATGAGAGGAGGGTGGTGGCCCGACTGATTGCTGAGGAATGACGAGTCCTCACAGGGAGCCTATATACAATACCATATGTGTACTGGCTATTCCACCTCCACAAGTGCAATAGGATGGAACGCGACATGGGAACATACATCGAGAAAATTGTGTCGGAGTTTTATGCCTCTTATCCTGCCATTTTCTGATCGTCTATCCAAAATTGGGCCAAACCTACAAAACAGGACCCTCTAAATTATACAATGGTCCGATATGCCGGGTAGACATCTCATGGGCCACCATTCACCAATTTATATACGGCCCTACCACTGGTCCAGATTGGAGTCTTAACACCGGGGATGTAACGACCTGTTTAGTCGTTTTGAGCAGCAGAACGAAATTCTGGAAAAACTGGCCAAACTACGGACACCCCGACGGACCGTCATAGGCCCGACGGTCCGTCACAGAGGTCCGTTCCATGACACTTAGAAGTTTGAAAATCGGGTACTGAAAATCGACTCTCTGTAAATTGTGACGGACCTGCAGGACGAGTCGTCACATCCACGACGGACCGTCGTGAGGTTCCGTTGCAAAACACTTCAACGTTTGAGAATTTGGTGCAAGAAAACGAGTTTCTGACCGTCAGGACGGAGGTGCAGGACGGACCGTCACAGGGGTGACGGGCCGTCACAGCCCACCTGAAAATTGGGAGGCACGACGGCCTGTGCGACGGACCGTCGCGCCCACGACGGCCCGTCACAGGTTGTGCAGTCCCAGGCAGTTTAGGATTTCTTTCCTTCCTCGTTTTAAGGGTCGTTTTTGATTATTCTTTCCTTAATTATAAGGATTGAGGGGTAACATTAACAAGTCTAATTACTTAGGGGTTAAAAGGGGTAACCTTAAGTAAATTAGTGGGGTTTTATTGTCCTTTTTCACACTTAATTACATGAATAATTAGGGTAAAGGAAAGAGGGTTTGAATAAAACAAAAGAGAAAGAACAGAAAGGGAGAGAGAGCAGATCGATCGAGAGAGAGGAGAATAGCAAGCTTGGGAAATTTCTTGTTGATTCCAATTCTTCGGTGGAGGTAGGTTATGGTTTTATGTTACGATAATCGTAGTGAACTCTTGATAGTGTATGATATGTATTGATGATGTTGTAAACCTGTCTATATGCTTAATTGTATGCTTGCATGATTATGATTATGAAATTGTTATGAATTAACAAAGCATGATGAAGCTATTGAATCCCAAATCTTGAAAGAACCCTAATTCACTTGATATATTATATAATAAGATTGATGATGCCTTAGTATGAAAGAAGGCTTGATAAATTATATAATGATAATGAGGATGCCTTAGTATAAAAGAAGGCTTGATGAATTAGGGGATCGGGTGCCACGTTCCGGTACCAGGATAGAATATGAGGATCGGGTGCCACGTTCCGGTACCAGGATAGAATGAATATGAGGATCGGAGTGTCACGTTCCCACCAGGATAGAATATGAGATCGGGTGCCACGTTCCGGTTCCGGTACCAGGATAGGGTGAATGAGAGAGAGAAGCGATAGTGTGATCGTTGTCCGTTCCGACACCAGGATAGAATATGAGGATCGGGTGCCACGTTCCGGTACCAGGATAGAATGAATATGAGGATCGGAGTGTCACGTTCCGACACCAGGATAGAATTAGAGGAGCGGAGTGTCACGTACCGACACAAGAGGAAGAAAGATAATGAATCTTGAAAGATAATGAATATACTCAATCTAATGAACTTAATTTCCCAAATGAGTATGGTATTGAGGCTTGAGACCTCATGTGTGAACTTGACGGAAATTGTTAATGATAAAGTAATTGTTGTGCTACATGTTGAGTATTGTAGTTGATTTACATTATTATTGATATATATTGTTCCCTATTTTGAGTTGACCGATGATCTACTCAGTACGTGTGGTTGTACTGACCCCCTACTTTTATGTTCCCTTTTGTTATTTGTGTTATGCAGCAAACGTTCCGTCAACTTCGACTCTGCAGTAGATCAAGCCAGTCTTCACTTCATCGGAAATTCAGGGTGAGCTAATGCGTCTAGCTTGGACTGGGTCTCCTTCTTCAAGTCTTGATGCCTTGAACTTCCGGCATGGACTAGCTTTTACTTGCTTTTAGCTTCTTAGACAGTTTAGTTTAGAGAAAATTGAGATAGATGTTCTTGTGGTGATGACTTCCAGATTTTGGGGAGATATTAATAATAGTTTGAGTTGTTTTATTAATGAGTTTAAGTCTTCCGCATTATTTTCTGTTGAAATATCTTGAAATGTTAAGGTTTAGATGGGTTGGTTCGCTCACATCGGAGGGTAAATGTGGGTGCCAGTCGCGTCCTCGATTTGGGTCGTGACAGACTTGGTATCAGAGCATTAGGTTCATTGGTCTCATCACACAAGAACAGGTCTAGTAGAGTCTTAAAGAACGGTAGGGGGACGCCTTTACTTTTCTTTGAGAGGCTATAAGACTTTAGGAAAATTCCATTCTTTCATTCTTTCTTCGTGCTATTACTTGAGTCCAATTGGTATCTAGGTGATACAAATTGGTATCTGACCATCTTCATTCTATCTCGCAGATGGTTAGAACTAGAGCAACGACCGCACCAGCAGCGACAACGGAAAGACATGAAACTAATGAGCCAGCCACTGGGGCTGTGGCTCGAGGAGGAACAGCGGCAAGAGGCCGTGGAAGAGGTCGTGGGAGGACGTCCTCTAGAGGGAGAGGACGAGCCCCTAGCCCATCTGATACTAGGGCGGTGACTCCTCCACCGACTGAGGATGTAGTAAGAGAGGGTGAGGAAGGGGAAACTGAACAGGGGCAGAATGAGGAAATGCCACCCCAACCTACCCCAGAGATGATCAACCAAGTACTTGCTTATCTTAGCGGGTTGTCTGATCAGGGTCAAGCACCTCCAATGGTTTCTGCACCAACACCTCCGGTTTCAAAGATACGACATGCGGCTACTATGGCTCCCCGCATGGATGCACCATTGGGAATAGGCACATTTCCACGTCTGACTACTGGGCCTATTATGACAAACGATCAACACGAACTTTTTAGTAAGTTCTTGAAATTGAAACCTCCAATCTTCAAGGGTGCAGAATCTGAGGATGCTTATGATTTTCTGGTTGATTGTCATGAGCTACTACACACAAATGGGGATAGTAGAGAGGTTTGGTGTCGAGTTCGTGAGCTATCAGTTCCAAGGGAACGCCAAAATGTGGTGGCGTTCACATGTTGAGTGTCAACCAACAGAGGCACCACCTATGACTTGGGAATCATTCTCTACCCTATTTATGGAGAAGTATATCCCAAGGACTTTGAGAGATAGAAAGAGGGATGAGTTCTTGAGTTTGGAGCAAGGTAGAATGACGGTTAATGCATACGAGGCTAAATTTCGCGCACTATCCAGATATGCCACCCAACTCTGTTTCAGTCCACAAGAACGGATCCGCCGTTTTGTGAAGGGGTTGAGGTCAGAGTTGCGGATTTCAGCCTTACAGATAGCGGCAACAGCAACATCCTTCCAAGAGGTGGTAGACTTTGTGATAGAGGTGGAAGGAGTGAAACCGGATGACTTCACCCCAACGTCTACATCAAAGAGGTTTCGAAGGGGAGGTGAGTATAATGGTTCTTATTCTAGAGGACAGAACTCCGGAGGTCACTCAAACCGACCGATACAGTCTTCACTACAGACTGTAGTTGGGGGTCCACCTCAGAACGGTCAACATTTCTCTGAAAGGCCGACGCGTGAACCCAGAGAATGTTATGGGTGTGGAGAGATTGGGCACATTAAGAGGTACTGTCCAAACCAGAGTTACAGACCCCCAATGGCTAGAGGAAGAGGTGGTAATGGTAGAGGTCGTTATTCTGGAGGGCGTGGTGGCCGAGGTAATGGTGGTCACCAAAACGGCAGAGGTGAAGGGCAAAATGGAGCCACTACTACACAACATGGTAGGGGCAACGGACAGACGAATAATGGGGCCCATTGTTATGCTTTCCCTGGAGATCTGAAGCGGAGGCGTCTGATGCTGTTATCACAGGTAATCTTTTGGTTTGTGATTGCATGGCATCTGTGTTATTTGACCCTGGCTCCACGTTTTCTTATGTATCTTCATCATTTGCTAACGGTCTAAATTTACATTGTGAATTACTTGACATACCTATTCGTGTTTCTACTCCGGTGGGTGAGTCTGTGATAGTCGAAAAAGTGTATAGGTCTTGTTTAATGAATTTTGTGGGGAGCAACACTTATGTAGATTTGGTTATTTTAGAAATGGGTGACTTTGATGTAATTCTGGGTATGACTTGGCTTTCTCCAAACTTTGCGATTTTGGATTGTAATGCTAAAACAGTGACGTTAGCCAAGCCTGGGGCAGATCAGTTAGTATGGGAGGGTGACTACACTCCCAATCCGGTGCGTATCATCTCCTTTATTCGTGCTCAGAAGATGGTTAGTAAGGGTTGTCTAGCTTTCTTGGCACATCTTAAGGATGACACTACTCAAGTACCATCGATTGAGTCAGTCTCGGTAGTCTGTGAGTTTTTGGATGTGTTCCCTGCAGATCTTCCCGGTATGCCACCAGATAGGGATATAGACTTCTGCATTGATTTGGAACCGGTACTCGCCCCATTTCTATACCCCCGTATAGAATGGCTCCCGCGGAGTTAAGAGAATTAAAGGCTCAACTTCAAGAGTTGTTGAGCAAAGGCTTCATTAGACCAAGTGCATCTCCTTGGGGTGCTCCGGTTTTGTTTGTGAAGAAGAAAGATGGGAGTTTCCGAATGTGCATAGATTACCGACAGTTGAACAAGGTAACTATTAAGAACAAGTACCCCATTCTCGCATTGATGACTTGTTCGATCAGTTACAAGGTGCTTGTGTTCTCGAAGATCGACTTGAGATCCGGTTATCACCAATTGAAAATACGCGCAACGGATGTGCCAAAGACTGCTTTTCGAACTAGGTATGGGCATTATGAGTTTGTGGTAATGTCGTTTGGTCTTACTAATGCCCCTGCTGCCTTCATGAGCTTGATGAACGGGATTTTCAAGCCATATTTGGATCTCTTTGTGATTGTGTTTATTGATGATATACTGATTACTCCAAAAGTAAGAAAGAACATGAGGAGCATTTGAAATTGGTGTTAGAGTTGTTGAGAAAGAAAAAGCTTTATGCGAAATTCTCCAAGTGTGAGTTTTGGCTAGATTCAGTGTCCTTCTTGGGGCACGTGGTTTCTAAGGATGGAGTGATGGTAGATCCATCTAAGATTGAGACGGTAAAGAATTGGGTAAGACCTACAAACGTGTCAGAAATAAGGAGTTTTGTGGGGTTAGCTAGCTTTACCGCCGATTCGTCAAGGGATTCTCTTCCATTGCTTCCCAATTGACGAACTTGACTAAGCAGAATGTTCCATTGTATGGTCAGATGAATGTGAGGAAAGCTTTCAGAAGCTTAAGACTTTGTGACTACCGCGCCCATCCTCACCTTGCCGGTAGAGGGCAAAAACTTCATTGTCTATTGTGATGCATCCTATTCTGGGTTGGGTGCAGTGCTAATGCAAGAGAAAAATGTGATTGCTTATGCTTCAAGACAATTAAAAGTGCATGAACGTAACTATCCGACCCATGATTTGGAGTTGGCCGCGGTAGTATTTGCACTAAAGCAATGGAGACACTACTTGTATGGGGTTAAGTGTGAAGTCTACACGGACCATCGTAGTTTACAGTATGTCTTCACTCAGAAAGACTTGAACTTGAGACAGAGAAGATGGATGGAACTACTGAAGGACTACGACATCACTATCTTGTATCATCCAGGGAAGGCTAATGTTGTAGCGGATGCTTTGAGTAGAAAGGCCGGAAGCATGGGAAGTCTAGCTCATTTGCAAGCTTCTAGACGCCCATTGGCTAGAGAAGTGCAGATTTTGGCTAATGACCTTATGAGGTTAGAAATAAACGAGAAGGGAGGACTGTTAGCTTGTGTAGAGGCAAAATCCTCTTTTCTTGATCAGATTAAGGGGAAAACAGTTTGACGATGAGAAACTAAGGCGAATTCGAGATAAAGTGTTGCAAGGAGAGGCTAAGGAAGCAATAATCGATGGGGAAGGTGTTTTGAGGATCAAGGGAAGAGTATGTGTACCCCGCATCGATGATTTGATCACCACTATTCTTACAGAAGCTCATAGTTCCGGATATTCTATACATCCTGGTGCAACCAAGATGTATCGCGACCTAAAGCAACACTTCTGGTGGAGTAGAATGAAGCGAGATATTGTTGAGTTTGTTGCCAAGTGTCCAAATTGTCAACAAGTAAAGTATGAACACCAAGGCCCGGAGGAACACTTCAGAGAATTCCCATTCCTAATGGAATGGAGTGAGAATCGCAATGGACTTTGTGGTTGGTCTTCCAAAGACATTGGGTAAGTATGACTCTATTTGGGTGATTGTTGATAGGTTAACTAAGTCCGCTCACTTTATTCCTGTCAAGGTGACCTACAATGCAG
Source organism: Solanum peruvianum (assembly GCA_027705065.1). NCBI lineage: Eukaryota > Viridiplantae > Streptophyta > Magnoliopsida > Solanales > Solanaceae > Solanum > Solanum peruvianum. The sequence goes on along the minus strand of JAKWJD010001757.1, from coordinate 8,948,716 downwards.
AGAAGTTAGCCAAGATCTACATCTCAGAGATCGTTCGGTTGCATGGAGTTCCACTCTCCATTATCAGATAGAGGTACGCAGTTTACTTCTAAGTTTTGGAGAACGTTGCATGCTGAATTAGGTACTAGGTTAGACCTTAGTACAGCATTTCATCCTCAGACAGATGTCAGTCTGAGCGAACAATTCAAGTTTTGGAGGATATGCTTCGCGCCTGTGTGATAGAGTTTGGTGGCCATTGGGATAGCTTCTTACCTTTGGCAGAGTTTTCGTACAATATAGTTATCACTCTAGTATCGACATGGCTCCATTTGAAGCATTATATGGGAGGAGGTGTAGATCTCCCATTGGTTGGTTTGATGCCTTCGAGGTTAGACCTTGGGGGACTGACCTGTTGAGAGATTCTATGGAGAAGGTGAAAGCTATTCAAGAAAAGCTTTTGGCGGCTCAAAGTAGACAAAAGGAGTATGCAGACCGAAAGGTTAGAGACTTGGAGTTCATGGAAGGTGAACAAGTCTTGTTGAAGGTTTCGCCCATGAAGGGGTGATGCGGTTTGGAAAAAGAGGTAAGTTAAGTCCAAGGTATATTGGACCATTTGAAGTGCTTAAGAGAATAGGGGAGGTGGCTTATGAATTAGCCTTACCCCCAGGGCTGTCCGGAGTACATCCGTGTTTTCATGTATCTATGTTGAAGAGATACCACGGAGATGGAAACTACATTATCCGTTGGGATTCAGTTTTGCTGGATGAGAACTTGACTTATGAAGAGGAACCGGTTGCTATATTAGATAGAGAAGTTCGCAAACTGAGGTCGAGGGAGATTGCATCCATCAAAGTGCAATGGAAGAATCGACCGGTTGAAGAGGCTACGTGGGAGAAGGAGGCAGATATGCAAGAAAAATTCCACATCTGTTTACAGATTCAGGTACTCCTTTTCGCACTGTTTCTCTTCTTTTGATCGTTCGGGGACGAACGATGGGTAAATTGGTATCTATTGTAACGACCTGTTTAGTCGTTTTGAGCAGCAGAACGAAATTCTGGAAAAACTGGCCAAACTACGGACACCCCGACGGACCGTCATAGGCCCGACGGTCCGTCACAGAGGTCCGTTCCATGACACTTAGAATTTGAAAATCGGGTACTGAAAATCGACTCTCTGTAAATTGTGACGGACCTGCAGGACGAGTCGTCACATCCACGACGACCGTCGTGAGGTTCCGTTGCAAAACACTTCAACGTTTGAGAATTTGGTGCAAGAAAACGAGTTTCTGACCGTCAGGACGGAGGTGCAGGACGGACCGTCACAGGGGTGACGGGCCGTCACAGCCCACCTGAAAACTGGGAGGCACGACGGCCTGTGCGACGGACCGTCGCGCCCACGACGGCCCGTCACAGGTTGTGCAGTCCCAGCAGTTTAGGATTTCTTTCCTCGTTTTAAGGGTCGTTTTTGATTATTCTTTCCTTAATTATAAGATTGAGGGGTAACATTAACAAGTCTAATTACTTAGGGGTTAAAAGGGGTAACCTTAAGTAAATTAGTGGGGTTTATGTCCTTTTTCACACTAATTACATGAATAATTAGGGTAAAGAAAGAGGGTTTGAATAAAACAAAAGAGAAAGAACAGAAAGGGAGAGAGAGCAGATCGATCGAGAGAGAGGAGAATAGCAAGCTTGGGAAATTTCTTGTTGATTCCAATTCTTCGGTGGAGGTAGGTTATGGTTTTATGTTACGATAATCGTAGTGAACTCTTGATAGTGTATGATATGTATTGATGATGTTTTGTAAACCTGTCTATATGCTTAATTGTATGCTTGCATGATTATGATTATGAAATTGTTATGAATTAACAAGCATGATGAAGCTATTGAATCCAAATCTTGAAAGAACCCTAATTCACTTGATATATTATATATTAAGATTGATGATGCTTAGTATGAAAGAAGCTTGATAAATTATATAATGATAATGAGGATGCCTTATAAAAAGAAGGCTTGATGAATTAGGGGATCGGGTGCCACGTTCCGGTACCAGGATAAAATGAGGATCGGTTGCCACGTTCCGGTACCAGGATAGATGAATATGAGGATCAGTGTCCACGTTCCGACACCAGGATAGAATATGAGGATCGGGTGCCACGTTCCGGTACCAGGATAGAATGAATATGAGGATCGGAGTGTCACGTTCCGACACCAGGATAGAATATGAGGATCGGGTGCCACGTTCCGGTACCAGGATAGAATGAATATGAGGATCGGAGTGTCACGTTCCGACACCAGGATAGAATTAGAGGAGCGGAGTGTCACGTACCGACACAAGAGGAAGAAAGATATGAATCTTGAAAGATAATGACTATACTCAATCTAATGAACTTAATTTCCCAAATGAGTATGGTATTGAGGCTTAGACCTCAATGTGTGAACTGACGGAAATTGTTAATGATAAAGTAATTGCTGTGCTACATGTTGAGTATTGTAGTTGATTTACATTATTATTGATATATATTGTTCCCTATTTTGAGTTGACCGATGATATCTACTCAGTACGTGTGGTTGTACTGACCCCCTACTTTTATGTTCCCTTTGGTTATGTGTTATGCAGCAAACGTTCCGTCAACTTCGACTCAGCAGTAGATCAAGCAGTCTTCCTCTTCATCGGAAATTCATTCAGGGTGAGCTAATGCGTCTAGCTTGGACTGGGTCTCCTTCTTAAGTCTTGATGCTTGAACTTCCGGCATGGACTAGCTTTTACTTGCTTTTAGCTTCTTAGACATTTTAGTTAGAAAATTGAGATAGATGTTCTTGTGGTGATGACTTCCAGATTTTGGGGGAGAATTATTAATAAGTTTGAGTTGTTTTTATTATGAGTTTAAGTCTTCCGCATTATTTTCTGTTGAAATATCTTGAAATGTTAAGGGTTAGATGGGTTGGTTCGCTCACATCGGAGGGTAAATGTGGGTGCCAGTCGCGTCCTCGATTTGGGTCGTGACAGGGGAGTTTGAATACAGATGGGGCATAGTCTTGGGTGGTCATTTTCAGAGTGACGAAAAATGTGAGGCACTGAAGAAGTGGCTAGAACAGTACATTGCTGCAGATGGTGAGCATGTAGAATGGGTCATAGAATCCCGATGGGGCAATAGGAAGGACACATTGAACTTTGTGGCCAAATTAGTCTAGTTGTTGTTCCGAAATAAAGTATCTCTAACAAAGGCTGACAACCAACTCATGTGAGATAGGGTAATCATGGTGGCAGAACTAGTTGTAGGAATAGAGATTAAATTTGCCGGGATAATGTTCGTGGAGATACTCATTCAAGACCTCCACTACTTACCCGTTTTTGTGTTTAATGTTTAAGATGTGTAGGGACTCTAGAGTGACGATCTGGCACTATGGTAAACTCAATCGACCGACCGAGATGTTATATATAGGCCTCATAAAAGATGAGGCTAATCTGGCGGCACCTCTTATAAAGCCCTGGGTTAAGGTTCCTCCATTGGGTGACAATTTTGCAGACACGGTGGAGCACGCACAAGGCGCTGACCACTCCATACTAGAGTACACCGACCACACCCCAACCTCTTCTTTTCATGGCGCTAGCAGAGCACCCAACTGGTTTAGGTCTACACCACCCACAGCCGGAATAATTATTTCCTTGCCAGAATCCATAAACTATATTATTAGATCGCCACATTTATCCACCAAATAAAACCTTAAGAAGTATATATCAGAGGCCGAGAACCACATAGAAAAAAGGATGGCCAAGCAGAAGGAGCAGCATATCATGGCAGTTCATAAACGCCTAGACACATTTGAGATGCGAGTTCTAGCACACACAACCCCTAGCACATATCTCACTTTTATTAAGAGAAAGTTTTCTATTCTACGAGCTGATATAGATGCTATATTCGAGATACAAGAGACTTAGCCGAAGAATGCACCCAAAAAAATGGCTACAGATAATATCATTGAGGTCTTCTTCAAGGTACTTGCAGAGACACAACCTGAGCCTATACATGCCCGTGGAAAGAGGCATCTTCCTAGACTCCCCACTAAGTCTGTTGATGAAGCTCGTGTCAGAAAAAGGGAGTGGATGCAAGTGGAGCAGGATAGGAGGGCCTCGATATTAGATGAAGAGATACGCCAGAGGAGGGTGCAGGAGTTAGCTATTGAGGCATCAAGTTTGGGCCCATGAGTGGAGATGTGAGCACTATTGATGGTTCAGGCAGAGTAGTGGATGACACTACTGATGGTATCATCCTTGTAGATGCGGACACTACAGATGGGGACCGAATTGCTGACCCTGCAAGCTTTGGGAAAATTGACCCATCCGCTTGACGATAGGTCTTCGACTCTTTGTGCCACAAGTTTGCTTCACCTTCCAATTATGCTTTCTTTGATTTCTTATGCATTGGGGACCATTTCATTCTCTTTTGTTTGGGTTGGGGTGAATTGACTGTGAGTTATTGAGTGATGACTGAGTAGCCCAAATCACGATCCACTCATGGGGTTTTATTGCTTGTTTCCTTTTCTCCAAGAGACATGTCTAAATTTCTGGTGAACCAACATGTATTAGTAAGTATATGTGTAGAATCATTAAAGATTGAAGCATATTGGCTAGTAAAAAATAAGACCCGTCAAATATAACTGCTTGCGTGTAGAGGCTCAAATAAGTTGAATGTGTTGGCTCTAAATATGACATGATTATGCACCAACTTCTTGACTCTTAACAAAAACATGAACTGGGAAATTTGATAATATAATAATGGGAACGATGTGTCAAGTGAGTCTGAGAGTACTTGATTTTTGAACAATTGGTGCCTAAGTAGAACTTGCATAGTTAGTCTAGCGAACGAAATCTGCCCTAAAAGCTTGGAAGTGATCACATACCCTTGTTTGGAATAGCCCACTACTACGCTAAAAGAGTTTGAACAAATGAAATGAATGTTTCTTTCAATCCAAATACTTTGAGCCTTTAATAGACCATTTCTTTCTAACTCACCAACTCACCTTCACAAAATATAATATTTTGGCCCCGGTCCCTCCTTGGACATGTGCACCTTGACTTAGGACAAAAGCCTAAGACGAGGGTGACTATTAAAAGAGAAAACCCTAAAGAAAAATGGGTGTAAAAAGAGTTAGGTTTTATATGGAAAAGAAAAGAATAAGTGAAGAAGAGGATGTTACTTTGCGAAAGGAAAGAAAATTGAAAGGGATAAAAAAAGAGAGGAAGTGAAAAAAATGAAAAAAAGAGCTACAAAAGTGAGTCACATCTAAGGTTGAAATGAAATAAAGAAAAAAGAGAAAAAGACATAGGGTATTAAAAATAGATCAAAAAGAGGTGGAAGATTTAGATGTAATGTCAAGGAGGGAAAATAGTTGCTAAATGTGTCCAAATGTACCACAGCTAACCCTGAGCCTACATTACAAGCCAAGAACGTCCTATCGAACCTAAGCAATGAAAATAACGGCAAGTTTATGGCGTCGAGCACTAATTGTACTTAAGATTATTTTTTTAGAGTAAGTGTTCAAAAAATCCATGTTCTAAAAAATCATAATCATTGTGTGAAAAGTGAGGATTTAATTTGAAGTGAGGGAACTAGTTACATTATGGGAAAACTGGTACCTTGGTTATAGGAAAAAACAGTGACGGTGTTTGTTGAGTGGTAATATTGTGTCATGATATTATCCGCATGAGTTAGCTTGTAAAGTCTGAGACGTAATCTTGCACCCAAATAAGGAAGAGTTGGGATGGATATCCATGTGATTATTCAAGCTTAAATTACTTACTAACGACGAATTTAAGTTGAGGATGTTGATGTACCATGAGTTTTCGGTATTTCTAATGCATTTCACTTAAGGGCTGTGTGTGTCTAGATACTTTTTGAATAAGTTTTTTAAAAAAATTTGTATCATGCTTTACAGTAAAGATGTTCTGACATAAAATGAAGGAGACAAAAGAGAAAGTGTAGAAAAAATTACCTACGGAGGAAATTGACGGAGCATCGATTGAATGATGGTACATAGATGAGGATCGAGAAGCCCAGGAATTGGATGAAATCATGGAATTGTGACCAAGTGTGGGACCACGTTGTCCGCCAATTGATTGATGGACCATACTGGTAGATTATAGAACGATATTGTGAGGGTTCCAATACATAATGTTTAGAGATTCTAAGTATGAAGTTACTAAGGAGCATTGACGAACCATAGACTGGTTGACATATCATGTTTTTGGTCCATCATTTGATCCAGAGAAGATGCACATTGAAGGCTGAAATATTTTCTAAGTTTCAGATGAAAGAATTGAATCACGGACCGTCGATCCATTGACGGTCCGTCAGTTCGTCTGGTAGATTAAAGACGCGTTCTATTTTTGGGTTAGCTACGACTACTATTGTTCTATTTTTTTTGGAGATCACTTTTTGCAACTTTTGGCAAAGAATTGATTTCCGAATTTGGTTTTGAAGCTTTTGCTTTGCAATTAAAGTGAATTTTTTTGGTTTACAATTCTTATTATGTAATTCATGATTTCTTCATCTTTACACATTAATTGTGTCCTTGCTAATATGGGTAACTAAATCCACAACTAGGGTTGTGAGAACCATGGGTGATTAACCAAGTATGACTAGTAATTAAGTGATTATCGAATAGTTTTTGTGCATGCATTGATGATACTTTCGTTAAGAAGTCTTTGTAACGAGTGCACTCATTAGAACTTGCCTTGTTGCTACTTGCCAGAATAAAGAGGTAGTTAATAAGAAAACAATTATTAACATAGATTTAGTGTTATACTATCGAATAGTCTAGTGTCGATTGGTGCGAGGGTGAAAACTAAGACAAACATCGATGTGATGTCTAATATGAGGTAATGGTAAGTGTTAGACCTTTAACTCCCACCGACATTCAATGTTTCTTGGGTTTAGCCAGGTATTATAGGAAATTTGTTGACAAGTTCGCGTCTATCGCTTTTCTTTTAATAACCTTAACCCAAAAGAAAGTTAAGTTTTTAGTGGTCAGAAGCTTGTTTAATAAGTTTTTAAAAGTTGAAAGATAATCTTACCGCTGCTCAGGTTTTGACTTTATCGGAGGATACCGAAGGGTATATTTGTGTATTGTGACACTTCTTGAGTAGATTTGGGTTGTTTTTTCATGTGACATGGTAAGGTGATAGCTTATGCCACTAGAAAACTGCAGGTGCTTGAGAAGAACTATTCAACTCATAACCTTGAATTAGCGGTCGTAGTTTTTGCTTTGAAGATATGGAGACACTATCTATATAGGGTGAATGTGGATATGTTCACCGACCATAAGATTCTTTAATATGTGTTCTCTAAAAAGGAGTTAAACCTCCAAAAAAGAAGGTGGTTAGAACTTTTAAAAGATTATGATATGACTGTCCTTTACCACCCTGAAAAATCCAATGTGGTTGCGGATGCACCGAGTCGAATGTATATGGGTAGTGTAGCCCATGTTGATTTAATAAAAAAGAGTTATTAAAAAATATGAATAGATTGGCTCGGTTGGTTGTTCGCCTTGAAGATTCTCCAAAAGGGGGTTTCATTATTCATCATCACTCCGAGTCCTCTTAAGTGTTTGAGGTGAAGTCCAAGCAACATCTTCATCCTCTATTGATGGAGTTAAAGGGATTGGTTCTTCTTAAGCTCAATGAGTAATTCTTCCAAGGGAGGTATGGTGTGCTTAGGTACTAAGGAAGGTTGTGTGTGCCAGATGTGGATGACTTAAGGAGACAGAGTATGGAAGAGGCTCAAGGTTCCCGATATTCTATTCATCCAGGTGACACAAAAATTTATCATGATCTACAAGAGGTCTATTAGTGAAACGATTCGTATAAGGAAATAACGGAGTTTGTGGCTAAATGTCCAAACTGTTAACAAGTCAAGGCCAAAAATCAAAAACAGGGAGGGTTAACTCAAGAAATAAATATCCCTATTTGAAATAGAAAGATCTTATACGGATTTCCTTGTGGGTTTTCCTCGTACACGAAGGAAAAATAATTCAATATGGGTTATTGTTCATAGGTTGCAAAAATATGCCCATTTTATCCCTGTCAAATCTACTTATTTAGTGGAGGAATACGTTAAGTTGTATCTTAATGAGATTATGAGTATGCATGGGGTTCACTTTTCTATCATCTCAGATAGGGGTCCCCAATTCACTTCTAGATTTTGGAGGGAATTCCAGAGTGGGCTAGTTACCAAGGTAAAAATTAATACCACATATCATCCATAAACCGATGGTTTGGCGGAATGAACCATCCTAACCATAGAACATATGTTGAGGTCATGAGTCATTGACTTCAAAGGTAATTGGATGATCTTCTACCATTATTGAATTTGAATATAATAATAGCTATCATTCAAGTATTGACATGGCACCCTTTGAGGCCCTTTATTGGAGGAGATATAGATCTCCAAATGAATGGTTTGAGGTAGGTGATTTTGCTCTAATAAGTTCCAAAGCAATCTATGAAGTTGTGGAGAAAGTACGACTCAAAAGGGTAGATCGAACATGTTCTAAAGTCAGCAAAAATACTATGCAGACCATTGAAAGAGAGAACTTGACTTTATGGTAGGTGACTTGGTCTATTTGAAGATATTGTCCATGAAAGGGGTGATGAGGTTCGGTAAAAAGGGGAAACTTAGTCCTCGGTATATGGGGCCATATAAGATTGTGAAACCAATCGGAAGTGTTTCCTATGAGTTGAAATTACCTATTGAATTTTCTCAGGTCCATCTGTTTATTCAGGTGACAATGCTAAAAAAGTGCATAAGTAATGCGGTGTCTATCCTTCCTGTGGAAGGTTTAGAAGTTGTACTAACCTTTTCTATGAAGAGTTCTCGGTTGAGATCTTAGACCGGCAAGTTAAGATTTTGAGGAATAAAGAAGAAGCTTCATAAAGGTTCTTTGGAAGAAACAACTAGTGGAAAATGCTACTTGGGAGGCTGAGGTAGCTATGATGTCCTGATATTCTCCTCTTTTTCCTTCATCTTCTAGTCCAGGTTTAGGTTAGTAACTTCTCCTAGTTTGGTTTTGAAGAGGTTGAGATGTGGTTAGAAACTTGTATGATTTTCCTTCATTATAAATTGATAATACTTGAACTATATTTCTTTATAAATTGATAAATTGATAATACATGTCTTGAACTATATTTCTTTATAAATTGATAATACTTGATTACGTGTTTAGTAAATTGAGTTATGTGATATTTCTTGTGAAATTGCCCAAGTGTGAAGTGATGAAGTTTATGTATTGCTTCTTGTTGAAAATGTAGGGACATATGGAAAGGAGAAGGACATTCCTCCTTTCAAAATGTAAAATGGCGAATGTTTTGCGTAATGGGTTATCCTTGTGTCTCATAGGTTGGTTAGGCTGCTAGTCTTGAGTCATAATTCCAAAAAGATATTTAAAGTGTCGTTCGAGGACGAATGTTCCCCAAGGGGGGTATTGTTATACCTCGGAGATCCAAGGACCTAGGGTAGAGTCTCACCTAACCTAGTGTAAATGTGTAATTTTTTTTTACAGGACTTAAAAAAGGTCATTAACTTGATTAGGAAGTATTAGAGCCAAAAGGTCAAGAAACAACCACAACGTCAGGAGATGAGTGAAAGTGATCTAGTGTGTCCTTAGGTCCTGATTGGGGTTTGAAGTATCGTATGAAGATCAAACATTGTGAAAATACATAAGGTATACCTTAGAGTGTGTTTAGGGTCACAACTTCTGGGTACGACTCCTCAAGGACCACCCTAAGGATCCTTTAGGAGGACCCAACCATTGACCCAAAAAACTATCAAGAACCAGTTTGGAACCATGAGAGGAATGGTGAACTGTCGATGGGCTCACGCCCCATTGATGGTGCTCGTGGGTCTATAATTATACTCCTTCTCCTTGGTCCACTACCTCCACACGACTTAAGTTGGGGAGGTTAGGTTATTAATTAATTAATTAATTAATGCTTAGGGACAACTATAATTATTTAGTTCAGGTTTATTTAAGTATCCTACGTCAAACTAATCTAAAACCTCATAACTCTCAAGACCCAAAAAGATCTCATGTCTCTCTAGTTTCTCTCACTACTCCAAACACCCCCATTTAAGAATAGGACCAAGATTTATATAGGACTTCAAGATAAAGACTTTCCCTCACAAATATCCAAGGATTGTTAAGTTATGGAGGCTATTCACTCTTGGGACTACTTTGACCGAGAGGTTCTTCAAAATTTTCATTTCAATGTTCTTGAAAATCTTAGTTTTCATCCAATTTCGTAGGTCTACTTTCTAACTTTAATTATTTAGTATTAATTCAATTATTAGTGATGATTTATGTATTTTTATGGGAGGATTGATGTATTACTTTAGGATTTGACCTAATTCCGTGTAAATACCCATAAATACCCCTTTCTCCTAACCCTAATTTGTGAATTAGGTTGATTATGATTGAGGGAGATATAATTCAATGTTTTCTTGAATAATTTACCATTATATGATGATGATGATTGAATTGTTGGGTGAGTATCATGTATTTGGGGGTGAGTTCTTGGATAAGATTCTTGTGAGCCATTGGTAAGACTTCCAAGATCATGAACACTTTATTGTATTAAAGTTGGTCTATTGTTGGTAATATTGTTCAATTGAACTATAAATGATTAAGTTATAATATTTGATTAAGCTATGAACACTATATATGTGAGATGATGACATGTGTATTATTATGAGGGATTGGAAGTGATTCTCATGTGCATCTTATTTTTATATTATGATGTAATGTTCTCACATAATGTCGGGTTGTGATAAAAGAACCTTCTCATCCTAGAATCTAGGAGATGTGATCATGTAATATAAGGGTCTAGACTCCTAAGGCCCATATTATACACTAATGCTAAGGAATACTTAAATATACTTCAAAATGGGAATTTAGTTTAGTACCGAGTGAACTTTACGAAAGGTGTCCCTTCCAAATAGGAAGGCAGGTTCACTAAATGTTTAATGAGGTTGAAACTACAATGCGAATTAGCATAAAGAAAGTTTCTATTAAAAATCTCCTATTTCCTTAACTATATTCCCCCATAGGAAACCTAGCCAGTGGGTCCACGTAGACACTATTATGATGTATATGTACTACCTTGGCAAGTAGGATGCCCTTATTTCTATGTGAGGGTTTGACACAGGATTCCATGTTTAGATCAATGGTCTAGTGTTGGTTATGGATAAGTTTCCCGGAAGCAAAATGAATGAATGTAATTAAAAATATGCATATTTACTAGGGATCCTTGAGAGGTGTACTTATTGTAGGTAAGGGTATGGGACTCTACCTATACTTTGCACAAGTGGACCTTGAGGGGAGTCCTAGGGTGTTCCCTTTATGTACATATGTTATTAATGAAATGGATAATGTTGATTCTACATAATGTTGGCCTTATATGATGTTGGTTTCACTTAATATACATAATATTGGTCTAAATTTCTATATATGAGGTTGACTACACGTGTTATGATGTTATATGAGGTTAAGCAAATGCTTATGGTCTCTTTGATAGTTTACTTATTTATGTGGGGCTATCGGGCTTCACATATACATTGTACTAGTTGACTTGAAATGAGATTTTGAGTAAGGTCATGTGATGTATTGATGGATTGTTGCTTATGACTTTATTATGATGTTTCTGTTGAACATGTAACATGAAATTTTCTTATTGTTTCTATGTCATTGATTTGTCTATGTTCTTGGAATGTGCATGAAATATTTTAAAGTTTATTAGGCATGCTTATGAATAGAATGTCCCTTTGTGAATATTCTCAATGATTTACTTGGATATTTTCCATACTTAGTACATGTAGTTTGTAATAACCCAGATTCTCTTCTCTTTTATACATAAAGTGTAGGTTGGGGCCATTGAAGACATTCCACTCCTTTTTTGTTGACTTGGATTGATAACCCAAGTTCGTGAGTCATCAAGTTTGAGGATGAAGAAGCTTAACTGTAGTTTCCATGTTTCTTATTTCCAAGACTTTATTGTAATTTTATATGAGACATATTGTAATGATGTAAGGGTTATGTCCTGAATCATGCATTTTTATAATAGATGGTTCTGTGAGACAATTATAGTCTATTTTCGATATATGAAAAGTCTAAGAGAACATCAAATTTAAAGTTTTAATTTCTCCTAATTTTTGCTCTATCGATGATGCGATAATGTGTGGTAAGGGATTTTCTAAGACCTCTAAGAGGATGAAGACGTCATTTACGACTAGGGGGTGCTCCCTGATTTTTCCATACCCATCTAATAAACCTCAGTTTTGCAACCCTTTTTAGGGATCAGGTACCTCAATGCAGAATGGTTTGTATGCACTATGACCTTAGTACGAAGAAAGTAGTATCAAAATTTCTCGAACACGAAAACCACAATAAAGAGTTCATGTTCAGCCACAGTATAGTTATTTTTTTCACATTTCGATCATTGATCACATACTAAATCAGATGAAGAATTTTCTTTTGTCCCTTTACCAATACCACACAAACATCCACCCTACTCTCATCAAGCATCACTTCAAATGGTTTCCCCCAATCACGTGAAATATTGATACGTAATGATACTAACCTTCTTTTCAACTCTCCAAATGCTAATCAAAATCAAAGTTACACTATTTTTTCGACTAGTTTGCACAATAGGTGTGAAATTTTAGAGAAATATTTGATCAATCTCTTGTAAAAACCTGCATGCCCAATAAAAATTCTAAAAACTTTAATAAAGATTGGTGGTGGAAACTTTTCTATTGCCTCAAATTTAGCTCTATCAACCTCAATACTCTTATAGGAAATCTGATGACCTAGAACTATATCTTCTTTCTCCATGAAGTGGCACTTTTCCCTATAGTGCAGAAGATTGCAGTGTTCACATTATTTTATTAACGCGTTCAAATGCATCATACAACCATCAAAGGATACACCTACCACAGATAATAATCCATGAATACCTCAATCATGTCCTCCATCATATTAGAAAATATCAACATCATACATCTAATGTGTCACTAGAGCAGTACACAACTCAAATGACATTTTTTTAAAGGTGAAAATCCTTTACAGACAGGTGAAGGTGGTTTTATCTTGATCTTACGGAGTTATGAAGATTTGATGTTATCCTGAATACCCATCTAGAAAGCGATACCAACCTTCATCAACGACATCGAAAGATGATTTTTCATTATAGGAATTTATCTTGTTATAGTTCATGCATAACCTCAATATAGTCATTGAACTCATTGGGTCTAGATCATTTTTCGCATCAGGAACCATAGTAATCACACATTTTTTAGATAAACACTTATCACGAAAAGCCCAACTACTATTTTCAATAGGGTATATTTCTCATACATCCAACCATTTGATTATTTCTTTTTGACTACTTCTTTTATAGGTGGATTAAGTTTCCTTTAGTTTTCAATACTTGCCTTGCTGTCCGGAATGGATTGGATTTTATGAGAACTAATGTCAGGAGAAATACCAATAATGTCTTCAATAGTCAAGCCAATACCTTTCTTAAACCTCTTCAACACGTACAACAATGCCTCTACTTGTTCCCACTCAGATCTACAACAATGATTACCGGTAAAGGGCCATATTTCCCCAAGAAGACATGCCTAATATTATATGGTAGAGCCTTGAGATCAAATTTTATATGCTCTTTCTTAGATAATTTTGTGGCCGGAGAGTTGCGATTTTTATATCTCGCTCCACTATTTTTGCGTTGGAAAAGAATTCAAACCTATCATGTGCAGAAACTAATTCACCATAGTCTTCAATATCATCACCATTAAAATTCATCATTAGCATCGCCAGTGCATCAACACCCAACCTCTCTTCAATAGACACTTCAAACCTCATTCAACAATATGATTCACCACTGATACCGACTTGAGATTGTTTCCTGCTTCACAGACCTAAAGATATTAAAAGGTACCTCCTCATTATTCAATCGAAACTTCATCTGTCCTCTTTCCATGTCGACAAAGGTACATCGAGTTGCAAGGAATGGTTTCCCTTAGATTTTAGGAACCTCAAAATCAACCTTACAATCTAGTATCACAAAACTTGTCAGAAAAATGAACAACTCCACTTTCACAAGGACATCTTGAAGAATAGCGATGGGTTTTTTCCAGAATTCTATCGGTAATGAGTAGACACATCGATGTCAATTTTGTAGCCACTAAACCAAACTTCTTATAAATGTACAAAGCCGTAAAGTTGATGCTAGCATCCAAATCACGCAGAGGTTTTGGAAAGTACAAAAACATGATAATACGAGGAATATTAAAAGCTCCATAATCCTTTTTCTTTTGGAGTCGTGACCTAGTAGAAATAACACTGCAATGTTGCAACCTCTCGTCATTATCAAAACTAACAGTCAACTTCTTGGTCAGCAAATCTGTAATAAATTTCCATACCCAGACATTTTGTCCAAAACTTCTATCAACCGAACATTAATGGAAAACTATTTCAACGTAATTATGAAAATGTGGTATTTTCCTTATTCTATTTTCTTCACCAATGTCTGTGGGAATGGAGGTTGAGGTCTAGGCATGGAACAACTTTTTGGGTCACCTCCACTTCCTTCTCTGTAGCATTTTTAGAGTCTCCACTAATATCTATTTCATCCGCATCTCTTTCTACCACAATTTCAACCTGAAATGGTAATGTGGGATAAATGGTATTTTTACTCCTCAATTAGTGACTACCATACAATACCCATCATTCTTCGGTTTCTTGATGATGTTTCTAGGAACTGTGTCAGGCTGATGTGAGTTCACAATAGTGGACCACAGACGAAACTATTGCTCAAGTTACTTGATCTACACTGTATGGGCATCAACTTTTTGAGCAATTCCAAACAAGTCATTTTACATTTCTTTCACATTCTCACAAACCTCTTCATCATCTTTTGCTTCATGTCCTCAATGCGCAACATACTACCCCTAGCTTATCAATTACTAGGTTTATTGTTATAATTATATTTCCCATCCTATACATACTTTAATTTCCCTCTCAATTATAGTTTTCATAGTTCCGGCCTTGGTTTCCTCGACCTTGGCGCCAATTATCTTAGTTGAATACTTGGACGTTGGCTCAGAATCCCATTGTCTAATCCATTACCAAATATAAATTCTCCTCATAGTAGCATTCCTCAATTGGTGGTGGTAAAGTTCTAGTTAGGTAATTTACTGCATTCACTATTTCTACATTTCCACTCACATGCTTCAATACTACCTTAGTTTTGTCTTCATCTAAGATATTTCCTCATGCATGTCATCATTATATTTATCTGGTTCAACTTGAACAATTAATGTTCTTCTTCCAGTATAATCCTTTCTTGAGATCCATGCCTTATTATTTTGGTAAATCTTCTCCAATTTATATGAAATCTTCTCAGAAATATTTTCACGAAATGATCCTCCAACAATAGTATCTAGCACAACCTTCGTTGTCATCCTTCCATTTGTTGTAATAATCTTTCAATGAATCATCATCAATACGGTGATTCAGAACACATTTAATGGATGCAGTGAACCTATCCGATTAACTACTCACCGACTCTCCAGGTAGTAACACAAAATTGTTCACTTGTCCTTATTGCTTAGCCCCTTAGACACTGGGAAATACTTTGCCATGAACACTCAATGAAATTGGTCCAATATATGCATTTAATTATATAGAAACTCTGCAAACCATACCCCAGCACCACCGGTCAATGACAGAGGGAAAACTCTCAAACCTAGGACATCTATATCCAATTCTAATCGTCCCACAGAACTCTTGTAGACATTTCTCAATTTAGCCATGTGACCATGAGGATCTTCTAGTGCTAGACTAGAAAACAACCCTCGTGTAAAAAGCTCTTGTATTACACCGTTGGTTGCCACAAATGTTCCCAGGATGTTGATGAGGAAGAACAATGGTCCCTTATGATTCAATTATATTGAAGTTAACAATGTAGTTATCACGCAACCACGGTGCTGGCATATTCTGTAGTCTTTTTGCATCTCAGATTAGATTACCACCATAAACTTGAGCATACACATCAACAATCCAGGTGGCTCTAGTTCAAATCTATCACCTAGATTCTCATGGATTAGATTTATTTGAACCCTTTCATTTTTTATTTTTCTCAAAGTTTTTGTCTTTTATGGATCAAAGGGGGTCAACGGTTCACCCCTACGCTGCTTACTTGGCATACACTAGAGTAGAAACTCTGAGAAAACAAAAAAAAGATAAAACAAAATCAAGGAATACTTGACCAATGTTAAATATGATAGTAAAATTAATACAAAATTTTTATTCCCTGGCTGCGGTGCCAAAATTTATCATGCTCAAATTACACCTTCCTATAGAAGTGTAAGCGATCAGTGTCAAGTAAAGAACCCAATTTGTAGATTGATCCCACGAGGAATATGATTCAGACTTAAACATAACTCACTATTATATCTATTTAATCAAAGTGTTTCCGAGACAAGTAAATAAAAGGGGGGGGGGGTTGTAATTATGTAGCAAATTATTGATTCCGTAAAAGGTAAGAAAGATTCAATCTTTGAGTTATCAATATGAGAGATAAACTAGGGTATATCTGTTCCTCACAAGATATTAATGCAGTAATCCTAGTAATAGTAATCCTTTCCTAGTGTTTCACATTAAAAGCTTGTAAGTTTGGTATCCCTAGATGATTGGTCCTCCAAGTAAGGAATTTTACCTCGCACCTTGGTCCGGCTTAAGGTGTATGGTTTACTAACCATTACCATTAACCAAGATTATACATCACATGAATATCCAATTTAGTTTTCACCCTTGAACCAAATGACATCACACTATTAAATACCATCCACTAAATCTTTGTTGTTAATTCTTTTCTCATTAACTGTCTCCTTGATTCAGCAAGTATCAACAAGGCGAGATCTAATGTTGGCCACCATTAAAGATTTCGAAAAAAAATAATTAGCAATACATTCATAATTACTATCAAGAATTAATTAATAATTATTAAACTTTGTTAATTTGACATGATTCCCACAACCCTAGTTGTGGATTTAGCTACTCATGCTTGAGAGTTCACAATTAATGCTTAAGAATAATGAATTCATGAACTTATAATTAGAATAATGAAACCTCAAATTTTTAATTGAGTTGCAAATTAAAAATCTTATAAAATGAAATTCGGAAATAAAATTGCTAAAGTTTACATGTTAATTCACAAAAACACCAAAACTAAGAGTTTATAATAATTTCTAACCTCCAAACACGAGGTTATAAATCTTATTTATGGTAAATAATTCCTAAATAAAAGGGAAAAAAAAAAGGAAATGAAGTGTTGAGATGCGACTTTTGCCTATGACACAACCTACACACCGTCTGTCGACCTATGCTCCGTACGTCACCCTCTGTGGTTCAACACTTTACAAAATTTTAATGAGGTACTAGAACCTTCCCTCTCAACTCATCAATGAAAAAGTTGTAGAACATACCGTGGGTTGACCTAAGGTCCATCTGTTACATCCGGGGAGAAGCCCATAGACGTAAGCGGTGATAGTATACTTTTTGAGGACTAAGACTAGAGTCTTAGCTTACATCATTACATTCATACCCCAAAAATATGGAAAATTTAAAAGTTTTCATTGCTTCTACATTGAGGCTCACATAGATCTCTACATACACATAGTATTTTCATATTGAGTATACATATACCTTTTGTGTAGAAGGATTACATAGTCTTTTACTTTTATTGCAGATAGATATATAAAATTTAACATAGTCCCGAATGAATGTATTATCTCATAACCATCTAACAAGAGTATAAAAATTTTGGACTAGCCCATACATCAATGTAATAATACCACATATAGAATATAAAATGTTTAGTACTCAAATAAAAAGGAAAGAACATAAGAGTTATAAAACTAGAACAACTTCATATGCTTGATAGTGGCATTGAACTCAAAAGTGAGGACCTGCCTAACTTGGATGATTGAGAATTCCAAGTCTGCTTCAAAGTCGTCTCAAAGCCTTCAATGACCGGAACCTAATTTGTTGGAGAAAAAAGAGAAAATGGGGTTAGTATATCACTTGTACTAAGTATGAGACATATGCACACATATCATGAAATCATGCTAAATAGGGACATTTCATTTGAAAACATGTTTTTTTACATTAAGAAAGCCTTATGCACATTAAAGAAGACCATACTAATTAATAAGACATATTCATTAAGTATAAAGTATGAACATCACAAGACCAACAATAATAAGTGTAGTTAAGTTAACATGCATATCATATAATTGAAAACATAGTCAAAGCAACTCTTTCATTAAGTTACAATAGCCACAAGCATGATTAAGAGTTCATTACAACATAACCAAAGTAAGACAATTACCCATGAACCCCTTATAAGTCAACAAGTGCAATGACCAAGCAAAGCCCCATAACCTTACTCAAAATAGTAACCTAACAAGAATCATGACCAACATCCAACTTTTCATAGCATATCATTAAGGGTATATATCATCACACTTTAACAATGACAACCATCTGATATTCATAAGTGAAACCAATCATCATATAGTATCAACAATATTCAAGATCATCATATACATATTATGTACCATCATAAGCATATACATATATAAGAGCATCGTCCTAAGACTTCCTTCAAGGATAACTAGTGCAATGTTCAGGTAGAGTCCTGTACCCCTACCTAGACTAAGATAAACCCTATAGGTTATCCTAGTTAGAGTTCACTCCTTTAGCTCATTTCACCTTATGGGAACATCTTTCCTTAACCGACGTAGGCCACATGAGCTAATGTGGAATCTGGTGCCATGGAACCCTACACCTAAGGAAGGAGGACTACTTGCCAAGATAGTACCAAAACATGAACATATCAACTACGTGGATCAACTAGCTACTATTCTTATGGGGAAAACATAGTTCAATCACTAGGATATATAGTTTGGACCCTCTTTATGATACATGCATTATGGTATTCAATCTCAAGAGTACATTAGTGATCCTACCTTTATTATGTGGGAAGGGACACTCCTCATTGTAATTCTCTCGGTGCTAAGCTAGAGTCTTTTTTGAAATTTCTTTAATGTCTTTATTAATCATCATAGCTTAATGTAGGTCATAGTGTTTATCCCTTGTATAAGCATCATCATCATAGCTCAATAAGAATTGCATGAGTATAGTACTTTCATTACAAAATTTATACAAGTGAAGTTAGCACATTTACATAATCACATCATAAAAAGGGACATTGGTAAGTTATCACCATCCTTATATCATTTACATCATACACAACACCTCACAAACCATATCGGCAACACCTCACAAACCATAGTAAAGATAATTAAATTCAACATCATACCAACCCTATATATCTTTATACAAGATATACTTCAATACAATATCATCACTTAATCACAATTTACCTTAATTGAAGTAACGAATAGGGATTACAAGACTTACCAAGTCTCCTTCATATTCCATCATCAAGGTCTTACCATAAACCCTAAAATCAACCCAATTAGGGTTTAATATAATCATACAACAATAACCCATAATTATAACAAATCCAATTGAACCAATACATAACAATCCATCACTAGTTCATAGCTTTAGGTAAGAGACTTATGTCAAAGTCATTGTCTAGATAAATAACTCAAGAACTAGCATGATGAGACTGTAATTCATCCAAATATTTTAATAATTAATACAATAACATCATTTAGTTGTAATTCAATCAATAATTAACCAATTCAATTGAACCAATATTACACAATTCATAACAAGATCACAACCTAGGGTTAAGGTTAATAGGCCATCTTCTACAACTAGACAAATTCATCAATATATAGTCTAATATAGTAATAATTCATCATAATTTAGTCATTACAATCCAAATAATCATAAACAAATCAATTTGAAAGATCAATTTCGAGATTGGGAAAGACCCACTTGAATTTCATACTTTTGATATCAATTTGATGGAACCCCTTGGGGAAAGAAGTCACAAAGATGAAAGGAATACCATAACTTATTGGTTGATGAATACTTAATGGAGAAATCTTTTTAATTTCAGCACTAGAACCCTTTCATTTTGAATTTCTATGGTGTTCTTCAACTTGTGAGAGAGAAAGAAGTGAGAAGGAAGAGAGTTTGGGTTTGTGAATTATGAGAGCTTAGGTTAGTCTAATTAGGTTAGGGTCTTTATACAGTTTGTTAATTAAATTAAATATACCTCCCCTAACCCGTAATTAAACTCCTAAATAAGATAACTAATTAAATGAATTAATTTAAAAACATGCAGCAAAACAGTGGCTCCATAGATGAGACCAGGATCGGCGGATCATCTGTCCATCGACGGGCAGTGTTTCTCTTCGTGCTGCACACTTGTCAATGAGTTCAGAGACTGCCCATTTTCAGGATTCCAAGAAATTTTCTAAGTGTCTATCGAAAGAAGAATTCCACGCCCCGTCGATTGGATAACGGATAGTGGTTTGCATTCGTTGGTGGACACTGCCTTGGGCAGCCTTGGACCCCAAAATGCAAGGGTCCTCCTCAAGGGACCTTTGTTGGTCCTTGGGGAGTCGTTCCAAGACTTTTCGACTAAGAATTAACTCTAATACGTGTTAGAAACCCTTCCACTAAAATTCATCAATTTCTGACTCCTAAAAGCTAGTCAAATACGCTAAGGCACGCTAGTAACTCATTGAACTAATCTCCAAACATCATGGACGTTCTTTGACATTTTGATTTATAAACTTCCTAAATGACTTATATACATTAAAATTGACTTTAAAATAGTGTCTAAAACTTTTTACACTTAGGTTAGTCTCTAGATCACATCTTATATTTTGGAAGTGACTTAGGAACATTCATCACCGATTGAAATTAAAATCTTTTTAAAGGAAGGGATAGACTCAAGACTAGCATCCCAACCAATCATCTATAAATGTAAACATGAGTTACAACATCAATCATAACATTTACACAAGGCAATTCAAAATCTTCAATTACCACCACTTATAATACTCAACATCACATCGTAAGGAATTACTTTCTCACAACAACATGAGCTCAACATAACATATATGAGTCAATTATGCCAAAATTCAACTTACCATATTAAAATGCACAACATAACTCAAAGCAAGAAGAATTGCAAATTGTCAAGTCAATATGTACAACTTCACTGTAACTTCAATAGAATGACATCAAAAATGTACCTTTTTGCAACACTTCACCAAAAATCATAGCAACTTCAATTTTTAGTTATTATATTCATTATAAGTAAGAACAACTAACCTTATTTATTAAATAGATAGGGTAACGGGATTTCATGTCGGTATCGGCCTCCCATGTTGCACTCTTATCAAGGTGATTCTTCCATAACACCTTTACGGAAGCCACCTCTTTGTTCCTCAACTGCCTTACTTTCCTATCATGGATTTTAACTGGAACCTCCTCATAGGAGAGTTTATCCTTTACACGAGGAACCTCATAGGGAATAACAAACTCGGGATCACCGATAGACTTCTTACGCATAGAAACATGGAAAATCGGATAAACCGAAGCCAATTTACTAAAAACTTTAAATTATAGGCAACCTTACCAATATTTTGAAAGATTTCATAGAAACCCACATAAAAATTACTCAACCTTCCTTTCTTGCAAAATCTAACCACCCCTTTCATAGGAAAAATTTCAAGTACACCTTATCTTCGAACTCTAAATCCCTTCTCCTATGATTGACATATGACTTTTTCCAACTATAGGTTGTTTGCAACCGGTTACTTCTAATATGAACCTTCTCCAAAGTTTTATAAATTAAATTGGGACCTAATAGTGAAGACTCACCAACTTCAAACCACCCAATAGGTGACCTACACCTCATACAATACAAGGCTTCATAAGGATCCATGGATATGGAAGAATGAAAACTACTATTATAAGAGAACTCCAGCAAAGACAAATGCTTATCCTAATTTCTATTGAAATCAATGATACAAGCCCTAAGAATATCCTTAATGGTTTCAATATTATGCTCTGCTTGATCATCCATTTTGGAATGAAAAGTGGTGCTTAACTCAACCTTGGTACCCAACCCATTTTGGAATGACCTCCAAAACCTAGATGTGAATTGTGCACCCCTATTCGATATGACGGATAACAGTATACGATGGCGACACACAATCTCATATATGAAGATCTTTGCATAATCCTCCATTGAGTAAGTAGACTTGATAGGAATAAAAAGAAGTGAATTTGGTCAACCTATCCACAATCACCCATATAGAGTTATATTGCTTTTGTGTTCCAGGAAAACCTACCACAAAATCTATATTGAGATCTTTCCACTTCAAAGTAGGAACTTGGATTTCTTGAAGCAAACCACCCAAATTTTGATGTTCGGCTTTCACTTATTGGAAATTTGGACACTTCGCAACAAACTCTGCTATGTCCTTCTTGAAGCCTTCCAACCAAAACAGTTCTCTAATGTCATGGTACATCTTTGTCGAACCTGGATGAATAGATTAAGGGGACCCATTAGCTTCCTCAAAGATCTGTTTCCTCAAACCATCAATATTGGGAACGCACGACCTTCCTTGATACCTCAAGATACCATACCCTCCTAAGAAGAATGACTCATTAAGCTTGCCAAGAACTGATTCCTTCAACTCTATCAATGGTCGATTAAGGTGTTTTTTCGTTTTCACCTCAACCACCAAAAGATGACTATGGACTATAAAACCACCATTTAGAGAATATTCCACTGTGTCACCCAATCTAGCCAACCTATGAACATCTTTCACTAGATTTTTCTTGTCTTCCTCTACAGAGACACACTACCCAAGGTCATAAGACTTAGAGTATCTGCAACCACATTTGACTTATCAGGATGATAGAGAACACTCATGTCGTAATCTTTCAACTATTCCAACCATTTTCTTTGTCGGAGATTCAACTCCTTTTGAGTAAACACATATTGACGACTATTGTGTTCGGTATACACAGTAACATGAACACCATACAAATAATGTCTCTATATTTTTAAGGCAAATACCATGACCGCTAACTCAAGATCATGACGTGGATGATTCCTCTCATGCACCTTAGGTTGTCTATAGGCATAGGATACTACCTTCCCATGTTGCATAAGCACACACCCTAAACCCACTCGGGATGCATCACAATATACAACAAAGCCTTTTGTACCCTCCGATAAATTCAACACCGGAGCGGAAGTAAGCCTATCTTACAAGATTCTCTCATATGCCTCCGACCATTCAAATTTCATACTCTTTTAGGTCAAAGTCGTCAAGGGAGATGCAATGGATGCAAAAATATCCACAAAGCTCCGATAATAACCCGCTAGACCCAAGAAAGTCTTAATGTGTGTTGGAGTCAACACTCTAGGATGATTTTTCACCGCCTCAATTTTCGTCGGATCAACCTCAACTCCTTCACTAAACATGATATGACCAAGAAACACCACCGACCTCAACCAAAACTCACATTTTCTATACCTGGTAAATAATTTGTTCTCCTTAAGTGCTTTTAACACTACCCTCAAATAGCCCATCTGTTTACCCTCATTTTTCGAATATACCAAGATGTCGTCAATGAAGACAGTGACTAATAAATCGAGGTAAGTTTAAAACACCCTATTTATGAGATCCATAAATACCACCGGGGCATTAGTGAGACCAAAGGACAATACTAAAAAATCATAATTACCATATTTAATCTGAAATACCATTTTTGGTATATCCTCACCTCTCACCCAAAGTTGGTGATAGCCGATCTTAAGTCAATCTTAGAAAAGTAGCTTGCCCCTTGGAGTTGATAAAAAAAAGTCGCCAATCTGAGGGAGAGGATACTTGTTCTTAATAGTGACTTTATTGAGTTGGTGATAATCGATGCACATTCTAAGGGAACCATCCTTCTTCTTTACAAATATAATCGGAGAAACCTATGAAGAAATACTAGGTCTAATGAAGCATTTGTCTAGTAGATCTTTGAGTTGAGCCTTCAACTCTTTTAATTCAGCTGGAGCTATCCAATAAGAAGGAATTGAAATGGGATTTGTATCCGGTAAAAAGTCAATACCAAAATCAATTTCCCGTTCGGGTGGAATACGAGGAAGATCATTAGGAAAGACATGCAAAAATCCCCCAACTATGGGGACCGTCTCAATGGGAGCAATTTTGGAGTTTAAATCTTGGACTTTTACTATATGGTGTAAACACCCTTTCCACTCTAAAACAAGAGATGATACAACCTCTAGGAATAGAATTTCCCCCCTTCCACTCTAAAACGTATTCAGTTGGAAAATTAAACTTCACATCCCTTGTTCTACAACCTATAGAGGCAAAGAAAGCATGCAACCAATCCATACCTAATATGACATCAAAATCAAACATATCAAGTTTGACTAGTCCGTTCATTGCAATTCATATAACTGAGGTTAGCACATTTACACAATCACATCATAATAAGGCACATCGGTAAGTTATAACTATCTTTATATAATTTACATCTTAGACAACACCTCACAAAGCATAGTAGTGACATTTCAATTAAACATAACACCAACCCTATCAATCCTATTATAAGATATACTTCAACGCAATACCATCACTTAATCATAATTTAGCACAATTAAAGTAAGGACTAGGTATTATATGACTTACCAAGTCTCCTTCAGAATACATCATTAAGGTCTTACCATGAACCTTTTACTCAACCCAATTAGGGTGTAATATAATCATACAAATATAATCATCATGATAACAAAACCAATTGAACCAATACATCACAATACGTCATTAGTTCATAGCTTAAGGTAAGAGACTTAGTTCAAAGTCATAATCTAGATCAATTACTCAAGAAATAGCATGATAGGAGTATAAATCATACAAATATTTTCATAATTAATACAGTAACATTATATAGTAGTAATTCAACCAAAAACAAATTTAATTGAACAAACAATACATAATTCATATCAAGCTCACATCATAGGGTTAAGGGGAAGAGGTCCTCTTCTATAACTAGACCAATTCATCAATAAGTAGTGTAATATATTCACAATTCATCATATTTTAATCAACACAATCCAAATAAACATAGACAAATCAATTTGAGAGATCAATTTAGAGATTGGAAAAGACTCACTTGCATTTTTGACTTTTGAAAACAATTTGATGAAACCTTTTGGGGAAAAACGTCCCAAATGTGAAAGGAATACCATACCTTATTGTTTCATGAATATTGATGGAGAAATATTGGTTATTGAATCCCTATAACCCTTTTAATTTGACCTTATATGGTGATCTTCAACTTGGGAGAGAGAAAGAAGAGGGAAGGAAGAGAGTTTGGGTTTGTTAATTATGAGAGCTTAGGTTAGTCTAATTAGGTTAGGGTATCTATATAGGTTCTTAATTAACTTAATTAGACCTCACCTATCCACTAATTGATCTCCTCAGTAATCGAACTAATTGAATGAATTAATTTAAAACATGCAGAAAAAACAGTGGCTCCACAGACGAGACCACGATCGACGGATCGCGTGTCTATTGACGTGCACTGTTCCACTCTGTGTTGTACACTCATCAATGAGTTCAGAAACTTCCCATTTGCAGGCTTCCCAAAATTTGTCTAATTTTCCATCGATGGAAGAAGTCCACGCCCCATAGATTAGACAACGGATCGTGGGTTGCATCCATTGGTGGACATTGCATTGGGCAGACTTGTACCCCAAAATTCAAAGGTCCTCCACAACGGCCCTTGGTTTCTCCTTGCGGAGTCGTTCCAAAAGTTTTCGACTAAGAATCAACTCTAATACATGTTAGACACCCTTCCATAAAAATTATCAGTTTCTATCTTCTAAAAGCAGTTAAATAGGCTAAGGCACACTTGTACCTCAATGAACTAATTTTGAAACGTCATGGACGTTCTTTGACGTTTTGATTTCTAAACTTCTCAAATGACTTATATACATTATATTTGACCTTAAAGTAGTGTACAAAAACTTTTGACAGTTATGTTAGGCTCTAGAACATACCTTAGACTTTCAAAGTGTTACACCATCGTCTTTCGTTGTGGTTCCATACTTGTCATATTTTCCTGATGTGCCCACCTATGATTCATAAGATACAGTCCTTGGACTGGGCTATGTTCCATGCAAGAATTCCATGGTTTGATTTATTAGAACTTATCTCCTAGGAAAAGACCGACAACTTCCTAACCATAATAGGTAGATGTCACCGTTGGTGTCTAATTTAGTAAATATTAGCTAACATCTTTATCACCCGCTTCCAAGCCTATTTCTTGCATTCAATATAAACAAAATGGCAGTTCTAATAACAAAGTATCCTAAGACACACACAAATTCTAAGTGAAGCATATCAAAAGTACCATAAACTCATGATATATAAAGGATCAAATCTCGGAACTAGAAAATGTGGGAACTTCTTTTATTCTCTTAAGATTTGCATTTATACATTCCCAAAATTTTAAATTTAGAGTCATTCGACAGAATAAGTCGAGCCTGACCAACATCATCGGCAACGCACCGAATGTTTCTTTCCATCGCCTTCTTTGCTTGGCCTTTTACCACGTCTCTTAGACTTTACGCAATCAAAGTTACCATTAGTGATCCATTTGGAGTTGTTCCAAAATTTCCATTTAATATCACCAAAGTTGATCTTATCCATGGGCTGTCCTACTAAAATATTTGGCAGGAAAAAGGTCTATTCAGTGAGTCTCCGAGTGGTTTGGTGAATAATATCTTTTCTTTTCTTCAACTTCTTTAGATTTTTGTTCTTTTTTCCAAGGTAATTTAATTGCCTTTCTATTTTTACTTCCTTGCTTCAAATAATCATTTAAACACCAGGACTAGAAACAATGAAGGGCTCAAGAAGACACTAAATACTTTGAATATCTAAATAAGTCAAAATCACTGTCTCATCAACTCACAATAGGTTTGGAAACACTGAAGATCTCAAGGATTCATTCAGACAGAATATCGTACCTTACAACACTATACAGCCTTATAAAAGATAGACTCGCACTAGTGATAGAGACTTTGATCATATCAGTGATAACATTTGGTGAATTCTCATGTTGTTGGCAACTGCTTATAGAATATTGACGATTTGCACCTCCTTATGCCTTGAAGTAGCCCCTCTTAGATCAGCTCTACATACCAGAGCCACCTAATGAGATTGGGCTTTGATGCCCTTATTACTCTGCTTGTTATTAGGGCACTCTCTCATCAAATGAACTGTCTGACAACACTTGAAGAAGACATAGGACCCATCGAGACACGTTTGTGGGTAGTTTCTACAACATTTAGCTAATGTAGGAGTCCAAATAGCCGACTGAGCCACAATAACCTGAGAATGAGTAGATCTATCTATGGCATTTTGGGAGTTCTAGTTCATCATATCACAAGTGTCCGTTACTGCAGGTGCACTAGTTGATAATGGAGAAAGTCTAATTGGCCTTTGCAGAAAAGATGACTGTTTCATACTTTTAGTCTTTTGCTATCCAGAATCATGAACTGTTTTCTTAGCCCTCTTATTGTGGAACTCTTTCTTTCCCTTCAATTTATCTTCTTCAACATGCTGGACATGGATCATAAACATGGCTATGTACATGTATCTTATAAACTAGACAGATTACCTCTTTACTTGACAACCAGGACAAACCAGACACAAACATATTCATCATGCTCCTCATGTTTGGAACCATCTTTGAAGCATAGCAGAAAAAATAAGTGGCATTTATTCTTTACTGATGCACACTCATGGTCTCTTGTTTCAAATTGAAAAATTCCCTAAGTTTTGCTTCCCTTAGCTCGCAGGAAAAAAAACGCCCTAATAAGGCACTTTTAAAAACAACCAAGCTCACTAGTTATTCCCCTTCAACCATGATTTTCTACCATTAGCAGTACCGAATCCTAATAACACCCTTTAGAATGTTGTTAAATCGACACACTCAAAATCGCCAACACGCATAACCTCTATCACCTTCTGCATTTTGTTGTACCATGAGTTTATGATACTTTTAATACATTTCACTTATGAGTTGTTTTTGTATAGGTTATTTTGTATTTGTTTTTATTTTTTTTCTTGTGTTTGCAGGAAACAAGTTCAGACATAGAGAACTAGAGACACAATTGCAAGAAGTGCAAAAAGGGCATCTACAGAGGCATTGATTGAGGTTTTTCCTATTGTGGTGCATGATGTGAGCACTACTTGAGGGTCTGGGGAGACCTACATATAGCACTACTGAGGGTGTTGTGACTAAAGATACATGCACTACTGAGGGTGGATTCCCTGTTGTTGTAATATAGTTTGGATAACCGGACCCACCTACTTGTTAATGACTCATCAACCTTGTGCCACATGTTTGCTTCGACCGAATCCACTACTCTTTACTGATTTTGTGTGCATTGGGGATAATTTCACCTATTTTTGTTAGGGGCGGGGTGAATTGACTGTGAGTGATAGGGTGAATTAAGAGTTACCCAACTCGTATTCCTCTTTTGGGGTTCTTGCCTTTGTTCTTTTTACCAAAGAGACTGCTTAATTTTTGTTAACCAGCATGTGTTAGGATTTTATGCATAGAAGCATGAGAAATAATAAAGCATGAAGGCATAAGTTTAGTTGAAAATAAAAATGATACCCATCAAAAAAGATAATACTCGCCCAAAAAAATTGAGATATGTTCTAAAATTTGTAGATTAGAATGAGTTAAATGTGTTTTTTCTGAGTATGACATGATAACTAACCAAAATTATTTCATGACATAAGCTCTAACTTGAATTGGGTAATGTGATAATCTGATAACGAAACCATGTGCCAAAAGTGTGTCAGATTAATCTATTGTTCAAACAGTTTTTGTGCCAATCTTGATTTTGCCCAGTTATTCATGTGAAGATAATCTACCTTAGAGTCTAGAAATTGATTATAGGACCATGGTCGAAAAATTCCACTAAATGTCTAAAAGAATACAACCAAATGACATAAATGTTCCCGTTGATCCAATGTCTTTGAGCCTTAATGAGACCAATTCTTTCTAAACCTCTAACTCACCTTCCCATCAGTTCATATTTCTTTTGTGTAGAAGTATTTTTAACAAGTGCATGCATTAGAACTTGCCTGATTCTACTTGCCGGACCAAGGAGGTAGTTAATAAGAAAAGAATTATTAGCATAGATGTAGTGTGATACTATATAATAGTCTAATATCAATTGGTGCGAGAGTGAAGACTCAGTCATACATTGATGTGATCTCTAATATGAGGCAAAGGTATGAGATACTAAATTATACACACGTAACCTCACCAAGGTGGAGGGAGAAATTCCCTATTTGTCGGACCAAGGATTTAGAGATACATAACTTTCAACTTTGCATGTTATACATTACAACAATATTACTATTATAAAGATTACCGCATTATGAGCTTATGGGGAACACATTCCTAGTTATTTTTGATAATCTCAATATAAAAAAATATTTAGTTCAATGATATTTGCTATTGACAATAATCTTCAATATTCTCTGCGAGATCGATCCCAACACATAGTTTGGTATATATGTAACATACGATTGCTCATATTTTTTTCAAAAAGTATATTTAGATATTATCAAGAATATTACCACTGCTGGTGAATTCACATTTTAGATTAAGTATGACTATATTATTGAAGTTTAGTCAAATATTTCCGAATTGTTTTTTCTTCATTTTGTCTCTCTCAGATTCAAACTCTAGTGTATGTCAAGTACACACAAACAAGGATAGTACTTAATCCCTATTATCCTGAGTTCAACTGAACATGCGGAGAATGAATAACTAGAGAGCACCAATTAACCCTATCAATGGAGAATTAGACGATGGTGCTAGGTTAAACCTCCGAGGGTTATTAATAAAAATAATTAGGCTCTATTTCAGAATCAACTGGGAGATGCATTGAGGATGCAGAAGACACTGGAGCCACTACCACATAACAGCTACAGGGTAAACTTTAATATTGATGATTAAGATGGACCTATTTTCCTACCCCCTCTACCACTGGGTCATACGTTTGTGGTGACTAATAGCTTGATATAAATGCTCACAGCGAGAGGCTTATTTGCAGGGTTGGCGTATGATGACCCTCATGCTTGCATATCCAAGAATAGAATGGTTTAAAAATATTGCTTAGGTCGACTAGACTGGGACACATATGTTATCAGATTGCAAGTATTCTCTCTATCATTGACTAGCAATACGGTGACTTGGTTTAACAAAATCCCTTACAAATCAATCTATATATGGGAGAAACTGAAGGGTAATTTTTTAGAAAATATCTTTCTAGTGTCCAAGAAGCAAAACAAAAAGAATAAGCTAAACAAATCCAAGGCACTACCTGGAGATTCTGTGAGTAGTTAATGGGGGAGATTCAACGTGTTTATCACAAGTTTTTTCAATCACCGCATTTATGATGAGTCACTAAAAGAATATTTCTACCGAGGGCGGTATGACAATAGTACGACAATGATTGATACTATTGATGGGGGTTCGTTTGTTGAATGAACTTTTGAGAATATTTCTACCCATAAAAACAAAGCTTGGAGCACTAGAAAGTCGATATAGGGAGAAACACAATTTCAGTCCATGACATAGCTAACCAATCCGCAGATGATATTCTTGAAGATATGGCACATATGAGAATTGAATTGGGGTAGGTAGTGAATCATGTGAGAAGTGGTGCTGAGAAGTTAATGCAATAAACTATTTGACTAGAACTCCACCTCTAACTAAGAACTGTTAATATAAAGAGGATGCTTATGCACTGAATGATCAAACAGAGGGTTTCTGACAAAATGCCAAAGTTTCTAACATGGATAATTTCCGTCAGGGTCAAGGAAACCAAGGTCCGAAATATTGCAAATACAACTGAGTGGGTCAATATGTCAGAGATAGGAGCTACAACCGCTATAATAAATACAATCGAATCAACTACGACAATAGAAATTACTAGGTTAGACCTTACGATCCTCCCCAAGATTAGGAATCTTGTCCTAGGAAATCTAGAGGTGATACATCATGTATTGAGGATATGTTGTAAAATATAATGAGAAGGTTTGATGCGACGAACGAGAAAGTGAAAGAGATGTGGAGTGAATTATATAGTATTGGTAAAAAATTTGATGCCCACGCAGTGGCAATAAAGCATCTTGAGAAGAAGCTGAATCAATTGTCTATGACAGTGAACCCATACAAAGTTGGCACTCTTCCAGGATACACCATCCAAAATCCAAAGAATGACGGGATTATATGGCAATCACTACTTGTGAGGGTAAGCAAACCATGGATCAACCTATGTCGTCTGTGGTGAAAATTGAGACTAGTAGACATGATGATGTGGTTGAGGTGAGTGGAGAGTCCAGAATTACGACACGGAAATAGGTTGTGGTAACTTAGAAAGTTGTTCAGATATCTAGACCTTCTCTCTTTTCCCATAGAGGTTGGTGAAGAAGACCGAAGAAGGAAAAATACCACATGTTTATTACTATGTTGAAGAACATTTCCATCAATGTTCCATTGATAGAAGCCTTGGAGCAAATGCATGGGTCTGCTAAGTTTTTGAAGGATATGGTGACAAAAAATAGGTCCATAAATTTCAAAGATGATGATACGTTACAACATTGTAGTGCTATTTCCACCACATCCATTGTGATGCGTTCATTATCCCATGTACCATTGGGTTATTGCACTTTTATGACCAAAGTTATCTAAATTTCATGTTGTTGTTCATTTAAAAGAAGTTAGGATTGGGAGATTCAAAGATAACTAAGATCCATTTTCTTATGGCCGATAGAACTGTAAAGACGCCCATTTGTGTACTCCAGAGAAGATAAAATATGCATATGCAAGAGGAAGTTAAAAGGAGATTATCAAGTTGTTGGATGCTGGAGTTATCTAACGTAGTAGGGTGTGTCATGTTCAGTGCATTCCTAAAAAGGATGATATTAGTGTGGTAACTAATAATAGAAATGAGCTTGCTCCGTGCGTCCTGTGATTGGACTGAGTGTTTGTATGGACTACTAAAAGTTGAACGCTTGGATAAAGAAAGACTATTTTCCTATGCCATTCATGGTCCATATGTTTAATAGACTTGCAGCTAAGGTTTGGTATATCTTTCTTGATAGTTATTCGAGTTACAATCAAATCTCTATAGCTCTGAAAGACCAATAGAAGACCACCTTCACTTGTCCCTATGAGTCCTTTGGCTCCAAATGCATGCCATTTGGGTTGTGAAATGATCTGAGACCGTTAGCGTTGTATGATGTCAATTTTCTCTGATATGTTGGAGGACAATATTGAGGTGTTAATTCATGACATCTCAGTTGTAGATGATTTTTTCGATCGGTGTTTTGATAATTTGGCTGAGGTATTAAGAATATGTGAAGACTATAATTTGGTACGAGATTGGGAGAAGTGTCACTTTATGCTAAAAGAAGGTATATTCTTGGGGCATCGGATCTCTAGAAAAGGTACTTTTAATGCTTTTTCCTTATGTTTAGTGTGTGTCTAAGGCCTTTTTGTAGTAGTCTTAATGTATTTTTCTCTTCGTTTGCAGGAAAACTGCCCATGATGAAAATGAAGAAGAATTGTGCTGAAATTGCAGAAGTGATGACCTACGGAGCCATTGACAGTCTGTAGGTGGCAACCATCGTCTGAAGAAAATGTTTTTGAAGGAAGATCGGGGAATTTTGACAAAGTTTTGGACTATGGAAGCTATCGACGGACCTTCATCTTCACGACGGACCATCCGGCACATCCGTCATAGCTAACAAAGTAGTTGTAGTACCCGTCTTGAAATGATTCTAAGTGTGGAGAAACGAAAGCCATCGACAGATCGTTGTGCACTTAAAGGACCGTCATCCTGGTCCGTCGATGGTAATAGTGAGTTAGAGAAGAAAGCAACTAAAAAAGATTGTATGTGTAGAACGACGGGAGGCCTCGACGGTCCGTCGTGGCCTCGATGGTCTGTCGGTCCAGTCGTTGACTCAGACGCGTTTTTGGCCAGATTTTCCTTAAATTGATTTCCTTTTTATGTTAGGACTTCTTTATTATAAATACTTGTAATGACCTTGTTTTTTGGGGTTAGAGTCTTTTTTATTTTTCAGTTTTATTATCCTAGTTGTGGAACTTGACATTTTGGGAAATATTCTACTTTCCGGAATCGTTTGTTGTACGACTTTGATTTATTCAAGTAATTTTCTGGATTTTCTTCAGTCTCATAAAAGTAAGTACATGAATTCTTGTCTAATCAATATGAATTGTGTGATTGTTAACATAGGTAACAAAATCCATAACTAGGGTTGAGGGAACCATGAGTAAATAACAAGGTAAAAATTAGCTAAAATAACAATTCTAGAATAGTGTCTCGCATGTATTGATAATTATTTCGTTTAGAAGTCTTTTTAACGACTGCATGTGTTAGAACTCGCCTTGTTGCTACTTGCCAAACCAAGGAGGTAGATAATAAGAAAAGAATTATCAACATAGATTTAGTATACACTATCTAATAGGTTAGTGTTGATTGGTGCGAAGTAAAAACTAAGCCATACTCGATTATGATTCTTAATATGAGGTAAAGGTAAGGTTTAGTAAAGCATACACACGTTGCTGGACTATAGTAAGGAGTGAAATTCTCCAGTTTCTAGACCAAGGAATTAGGGATAGATAACTTACCACTTTGCATACAAGATACTGGGAAATGATTGTTATAGCTAGTATTACCGTCTTACGAACATGTGGGGAACACTTATACCGTCATTACTCTCATCACTTAATAAATATCAAATATTCATACTTGCTACTTGTTTACTTAGAAATATTTAATTCCTTTTATTATTTAAAAAAAACCTTTTATTACATGTTTTCGGAAAGGACTTGATGAATAGAGGTAATTGTAGCTTAAAGGAAAGTTTAAATCATTTTTCTCATGGGATCGACCACAACCTCATAATGGGGTTCTCTACATGATACTACCGCTTATACTTCTTTTCGTGAAGTAAATTTGAATGTATCACCTATTGGTGGGAACCATAGTTGTATTGGGACTGCGCATAATATCTTTGAGTGTGGATACTACTGTCCTACCATCATCCAATATGCTCATGACTTTTCCATGTCTTGTAACCATTGCCAAAGAGAAGGTGGGATTTCAAAGAGTCAGGAGCTTCCTATGAATCAGATATTGGTAATTGAATCGTTTGATATATGGGGCATCGATTTTATGGGGCCATTTGTTATTTTATATAGGTCAATGTGTATTCTTATTGAAGTTGATTATGAATTGAAATGGGTGAAGTAATTGCGCTCCCCAACAATAAAGGTAAGAGACTCACCGCATTATTGAAAAAGAATATCTTCTACATATTTGGTACCCCTAGGAAATTATTAGTGATGGAGGTTCTAAATTTTTCCATAAGTTTTTAAAATCACTACATGAGAAATATGATTTCAATCATGATGCATTAACTCCTTACCATACACAGACTAGTGGACAAGTTGAGGTGTCCAACAGAGGGATTAAGCAAATTTGGGCGAAGACTCTAAATTCCTATAGAACGGATTGGTCAACGAAGCTCGATGATGCTCTATGGTCCTATCATATTGTATACAAGACTCCCATAGGTATGTCTATGTACCAACTTGTTTGTGGGAGTTCTTTTCATTTGATTGTAAAGATACAACATAAGGCTATGTGGTGATGAAGAAGCTGAATTTGGATTGGGGCGCCACATCTAATCAAAGAAAGAATCAATATAATATGCTTTATGAGTTTCACCTAAAAGCCTATCAAAGTGAATCCTTGTATAAAGAGAAGATGGAGAAACACAATGATCAAAGGATTGGTAAGCGAGATTTTGTTGTTGGGGATCTTGTTCTTATATTTAACTCTTGGTTGCGTTTATTTCCCGACAAGCTCAACTCTGAAAGGACTAGGGCATTCTTACTCAAGCAAGTGTTTCCACATGGAGCGCTGGAGATAAAAAACAGTGAGGGAACAAGGTCCAAGGTAATGGGTTGAGGATCAAGCTTTATCTGGGAAACACAGAGAGTGTGGAATAAGTGATTGAGGCCTATTATCTTAATGAAGTTGTAGTAATCAAGAGGCATGCATCGTACCGTGACGTTAAATCAAGCGCTGCTTGACAGGCAACCCAAGGTGTAAAATCTAGCAAACTATATGTTCTTTTATTTTTTTAAGTATTTTTGTTTGCTTATTTGATTCTTTGCGCTTAATTATATAGATGTTCAATTTTTGTTTTAGTATTGTCTAGATATTGAATAGGTTCCTTGTCTAAAAAGTGTCCAGAAAATGTAAGAAAAGTTGCCTAATGGTTGTTAGATGTGGAGGTGCGCAATGAAAAATCTACAAAAAAAATGTTTGTTTCAAAGGTCTACGGACCCCATCGATGGTCCATAGGTCAGTCTATGGACTGTGAATGGTGTCCCTTGATCCCAGGTAAGTTTCTATGTATTTCCAAATGTGAAGATGATCTACGGTCCCAATCTATAGACTGTAAGGGGGGCTTCGTAGGTCCAAACACTACTCTACCTAAATTGACCCGACTTGCCTCTAATTTAAAATAAATTATTTTAAAATTGGAAAAGGGCAAAAATATCCCTGAACTACATGAAAAGGTCTAAAAATACCCTTCATCTATCTTTTGGTCTTAAAATACCCTTCTACTCATCTTTTTGGTCTAAATTGCCTTTCTACCATCTTTTTGCTCACTTATACCCTTGCAACTAACAACACTCTCTTTTTTAAAAAAAAAATATTTATTATGTGTCATTTTCTTATTGGATGAACTAAAATCTAGCTCAATTAATTTTTCCAATTATTTATCCAAATCAAAACAATATATCTTTTCCAGATCTAAAAAATATTTTTTTTAAATCTAGTTATTTATATTTTCTATAGCTTTTTTTCAAAAAACATTGGTTTAGATAATTATTATTTTGTAAATATTAGTAATGCCACAATTACCTGGACATAATATTAATCCTAAAAAATTGACTAATATATTTTTGTTAAAGATTATATCTAAAATAATATATTTTTTGGAAAAAAAGAAATTACTTGATTTAAAAATATAATTTTTGGATGTTGAAAAGATATTTTGTTTTGATTTGGATAAATTATGGGTAAAAATTGACTAAGGAGGAATTCTATTTTATTCAATAACCAAATGATAAATGTAACTATATAAAAAATAGGGAGGGTTGTTAGTTGCAAGGGTATATGTGAGCATAACGGTATATGAAATGGTTATTTAGAACAAAAAAATTAATAAAAGGGTATTTTTAGACCAAAAGATGGATGAAGGATTTTTTTAGACCGTTTCTTCTAGTTTCGGGGTATTTTTTGCCTAATTCTATTTAAAAATCATTTCCCACTTCTTCCAAACTCACTCTTACCATTTCTTCTTCTCTGAAATTAAAAAAATCGCTCCTTCTTACCATCAATATATCATCCTCTACCCCAAATTCATCCCCTATGTTCCCAAAATTGTCCTCTCTTTCCCCAAAACCCTGTTCTCTTCCATTTCCAAAACTCCAGTGTTCGGGCTCGGTGCAACAATGCTTTAGTTGTGGTTTTGCAAATCTTAGTGTCATCACACAATCATCCCACTTCTCATTGCTTGTAGGTACCGTGGCGCCCAAGAAGCGAATAATCTACACCAAGAGGGGAAAGTCCAAATCTGTTGCCTCGACTTTGAGGCTTATTGATGAGGACACCGATGTAGAGAAGGATCCCTCGTAGGTTAAAAAAACCACAAGGACATCCCCATGTGTACCTCGGCTATACGGATTACGCCGCGAAAGATGGCAGCCAACGTAGTCACAGTCTTCCAATATGATCAGAATGACAAACTCACCGGGTCACTGATTGTAACTATTTTTGGGTCTGTAGAAGGGTCTAATTTTGGTGCTTCTGCAAGGTCTACCTTAGGGTCTGAGTTAAGATCCTCCACCGGCTCGAGTTCACATGGACAAGTTTTTTCGACTGATGAGTCTACTAGTTTTGAAGAGGTGCTATTGCCACCTAATAGTGATACTATGACGTCGATTGATAAGCCTTATTGATGGTGTATGGAGGTATAGTAGCAGATCTACTGTGATGCCAAGATGGTCAATGAAAATTATAAAATGGGACAGACTTACTGAGGAACGCAGAGTTCTCATTGGTGTCCTACACATTATAGCAAAACTCCACCAGCTATTTCAACGTTATAATTGTAAGTGGATGGCTTGTTACCTAGGCACCTTCATTAAGAGATTGTGAAGGATTTTTATGCTTCCTATGCGGCCATTTTTCAGATTCTATCCAGAAGAATGTCTGCCCTACTGCCCAAACAACCATCACATCTACACTTGTGCACGGATTTTGTGTAAGCATCTTTGGACCACCATCCATAGTTTTATATATGGTCCCACGCCTGATAACTTTTGGGCCTCCAACACGACAGAATTTGACAATAGGTGGGACACAATATGCGGAAGAGAGTTCCAGTAGAGCAACGAGTAAAGAGAAGATTTATTACACTGGCTGGCTAGTTCAGATTTCTATCGATGGGAAGCGGGTTGAGTAGGTCAACACACCAAGAATGAGTATCAAAAAGTCCACTCTCACATTTGTAGCCAAAGTTTTCTATATCAGGTTGTAAGTCTAATTTCTCCAATTTAAGTAGACAATGCACTGACTTAGGACAGAGCGATGATGGTTGCATCACTAGTGGCAGGATTCGAGATAGATTTCGCTTGCATGCTAATTTCGTATATACAAGAGAGGGATTTTAAAACCTCTACTATTTACCCCTTCCCTTGTCTTATTTTTTCCAGATGTGCAGGGATGCTGGGACTACCTATGTGGCATTTTGACAAGTTGATCTGGCCTACTGGAACACTAGACATTGTCTTGTTCAGGATGTCGTGAATCTGGATGCACCATAGAGAGAACCACAAGTCGATGTGTGTTTAGGAGATGATTTGGTAGAATATATAAAGCACATACGTGGATATGGTCATGTCATTCTGACCTACAGAGAAAATTTTCCAGCCTTTTCTTTTTAAGCTGCTAGTTGGGCTCCTATATCATCTCAAACTACCCTCTGTCTAGAGCATCAATAATGACCTTGGCCGGACTACATAAATTAAAAGCGTAGATGGCCACACTTTATCACCATATGAATCCGTGGATGTGGAAATTGCTTGCGGATTCGCAAGACAGAATAGAAAAGAGAATAGAGGCCATTACATACCAAAAGGTCCAATATGTTAATCATAACTTTCATACTTTCAATTTGAGAGTCCTTGAGTGACCGAGCCCCACTGCATATCTGACCTCTTTACGAACTAAGTTTGCTAGTCTCTAGACCGATGTTGATGATATCCTTGCCACACTAGTTGTTGAGCCACAGGCTGCAGCCTATGCATTAGTCGATGATACAATCCTCGATGAAATATTTAGTAGAGATGATGTAGAGGAGCAAACCGAGACTACACGTTCCTCAAGTTCTCCATATTGTACGGATGATGTGAGAACTACTAAGCGTGTAGTAAGATCTATATATAATAATACTCAGGTGTTTTGATTAAATTTGTGGCCACTATTGAGGGTGGCCTCACTATTGGTGGAGAAAAGTCCAGGAATTTGGACCCACCCGCTTTTTGATGACTCTTCGGCGCTATGCACCATAAGTTTGCTTCACCTATATCCATTACTTTTTACTGCTTTTGTGTGCATTGGGGACAATTCACCTATTTTTATCGGGGATAGGTTAAATGGATTGTGAGTGATAGGGTGAATTCTGAGTAACCCAACTCATAACCTCTCTTTCAGTTTTCTTGCATGTGTTCTTTTTTCCCTTGAGACTGCATAAGTCCTGTTGAATTGACATGTGTCAGGATTGTATGTGTAGAAGAATGAGAAAGAATGAATCATGATGGCAGAAGTTGAGCTGAAAATAAAAAGGATACCATCCAAAAAATACACCCATCGAAAATAATTTGAGATATGTGCTAAAATCTATAGATTAGAATGATTTTAATGTGATGGCTTTGAGTATGACATGATAACAAACCAACTTGATTTCATGAATCAAGCTCTAACTTGAACTGGGTAATCTGATAAACTAATAATGGAATCATGTGCAAGAGTTTGTGATATTAATCAGATGTTCAATAATTTTTGTGCCAATCTTGAACTTTCCCAATTAGTCCTGCAAAGATAATAAACTCTATTATATAGGAAGTACTCATAAGCCCTTGTTCTAAAAGGTCTACTAAATTCCTACAAGAATTCAACCAAATGAAATGAATGTTCTTGTTGATCCAAATGCTTTGAGCCTTAGTGATATCAATTTATAAACCCGTAACTCACTTTACCATAATCTACTGTGTTCTCCTCGGTCCCTCCTCAGAAACGTGAACCTAGACTTTGGAAAAAATTCTAAATTAAGATTGGGTAATACCAAAGTAACCTCCATCTTGGTCCTGATCCAACATCAAACATTGTGCACTTTGACTAGTGAAAAATCCATAATTTGAGGGTGGCTATGAAAGAGGAAATCAAAGAAAAATTTGTATGAAAAGATTTTAGTATTGAAAAAGAAAAGAAAAGAGAGGATGTGACTTTGTGTGAAAGAAGTAAAAAAAATTAAAGAATAAATGAAAGTAAAAAAAGTAAAGGTGAAAACTTAAAGAGTTACAAAATTGAAAGTCACACCTGACTCTAAGCCTATGTTACAAGCCAAGAATGTCGTATAGTGATACTAGAACCTAGTTTGGAGAGTCTAAGTAGCGAAAAGTAGGGAAAACCTATGGTATTGAGCACTTACTGTAACTTAATTTTACTTATGAGTGTGAGTGCTGAATAAACCCTTGTACTCAAAATTATATTTAATGTGTGCAAAAGGGATTTCGTTTGAATTAAAGCCAGTGGTGACATTGTTGGAAAGTTGGTACCTTTGTGATAGTAAAAGAGTGTATGTTATGTGTAGAGTGGTAGATCTTTGTCATATTTTGATCCGTAAAGATTTGTTTATTGAGCTCAGGAGAAAAGATTTTCCCAGAAAAAGAGAGTCCAGTTTAAATTGAGTGTGCTGATGTACTGTGAGTTTATAATATTTAATACATATAACTAAAGAGTTATGTGTGTATAGGGACATTTTGTATTAATGTTTATGTGTTTTTTTATGTTTGTAGGAAAGAAGTTTAGACATGGAGAACCGGGCACACAAATGAATGAAGTGCAGAAAAGGGCATCATTGGAGGAATTCTACCGACTATAGGTCCAGTGAAGCCCCATAGATGATGGACGTAGATGGGCTGGCAAGGCATGGCTGAATATCAAGGATTTTTTGACTAAATAAGAACCACAGAAGTGATCGACAGAGCATAAATTGATCTACAGATCTTAATGTCACGTCGTACATTTGATCAGAAATTTTTTTCCAGTACCTGAAAGCAAGAAATTTTAAGTGTGGTGCCACGATAATGATCTACAATTCTTAAATCGATCAAAGGTACATTCTGTCTGTTCGTATATTTGATCAGAAAAGATGGGTTTTTGAAAACTACAAATTTGCTTAAGTCCTGAGCCACGGAAGGGACCTAAGGATTGTAGATTGACATACGGACCTTAGGTTAGTGTCATAGATTGAAGACGCATCATGAAATTTTGTTTCCTTCTTTCATATCCTATTGAGTTAGGACTTGTTTCTCAATATGTAGGTCATGGAAACCTCATTTTTAGGGGGTTAGACATTATTATTGTTGTTTATTTCTTGACTTTGGAGATTAATTTGCAAGTTTGGCAATTATTTATTTCTAAAGCACGTTCTGAAGATTTTGACTTAGTAATTCAAGTAGAAATTCTGGGTTTATTCTTCTTATTTTTTAAGTTCATGTTTCCCTTATCTAAAAATATGAATTGTGTTCTTGCTTCTATGGGTAACTAAATCCACAGCTAGGGTTGTAGGAACCACGAGTGATTAACAAAGTATGAATAGTAATTTGCAATTCCTGAATAGTGTTATTGCATGCATTGATAATTCATTCATCTAGAAGTCTTTTTAACGAGTGCAGACCTTAGAACTCACATTTTTTTAATTGCCAGATCAACAAGGTAGTCAATAAGAAAATAATTATTAACATTTATTTAGTGATATTATCTAATAGTATAATGTTGATTATTGCGAGGGTAAAAACTATGTCATACATCGATATAATATATAATATGAGGTAAAAGTAAGGGTTAGTAAATTATACACACGTACCCGGACCTATCACGCCCCGAGCCTACACCGTGAATGTTTTCGTCACTCAATGACCATTGATGACCTTGAAAGGGCTCTTGGATTGGTTACTTAACAAAGGGGAAGACTTAAGTCAATAAAATAAGACAATCTCCTACTATAACTTAAAGTACATACCTTTGCCAACATGGCACGTAAGTCTCATAGCAAGATATGTGCAACACAAAGAAAAGACTCAAAACTAAAATGTCTGACTATCTATGAAGCCTCTATAATACTAATATGGATGTCAGAATAAACCCCACAACATCATATAAAAAGAAAGACATAAAATCAATAAATGTGTCCTCCAGAATGCTTGGAGGCTCACCACTGACTCTGACTGCTCAGTTGGATCAATGAGGCGTTGAATAATGCTGACGCTGGTTACCTACGTTTGTATTATTATAAGATGCAGGACAACTCGCATAAGTACATTGAATTTACGATTATGTGAGTTTGAATGCTAACAATAACGTAAACTTGAAAAAGAGTAAGAAGGAACAATTACCTTTGCTTATGCTCAATTAATGAATAACTTGACGTAATATAAAGCAACAAGGCATATGCAATATATAAAAGCTTGTAAAACAATGAAAACACTTAGTTCGTTAAAGAAAATATATTAACAAACACAATTTTAACTATATATAAAGTAATATAGTTTATGTGGGAGATTCTCTAACCAATAACAACCAGTATGAGCCTAAGTAGTCATACAACGTCTTGCCCATGCTACAAGAGTTTTCCTATACTTTTCCATCGCATAGAATTCCTTAACTTAGTGAATTCACTATCTTAATTTATGTGATCATGTACAAATTATGACCTAGTAATACCCATGATGGTAACATGGTTTTCATGGAGACTTGAGTTAATATGAACTCTCATCTCCACATCGGTGCTCAATACTACTCTCCAAATATACTTTAGCTCATGATTTTTAAAAACAGCTTCCTTCTTTGGGTTGATATAATTGCTCAACACTTATCTTTAAAAAAGCTCTCTTGCTATCAATGTTCCCCTTTCTTGCTCAAAACTCTTTTGGAAATCTTAATTTCCTCCTAACTTAAGCGTAAAAACATTCATAACTCGTACGGAATACTTAGCTCCATTATAACTTTTGAGAAATCAACTCAAACTCTTTACTCTTTAATTAGCTTGAAACTTAAGTCATAAATCAACTTTTAGGGAATACTTATTTCCCTTATATTTCTTTGGAGGAAGAGTATCAGTTCTTTAGTGTATGATTAACTTAAAACTTGAGTATTAATATAAATTTAAAAAAGTTTTATCAAGACTCTTGAAACATTACAAAACTTTTCTTTGACTTATAACTTAACTTCTAGACTTAACTCTTAGCTACTTTGACTTCAATCTTAACTTTCTTTGAATTGGATTATGGATCAAGGTTCATAATCTCCTTTTTATGGAAGATTTCATGAGGTATATATGTACCTTGGAGTGTTAGAATCAATTAGAGTCGTAGGTACATCACTTAGTAATTAGTACGAAAAGGTGGGGTAAGAATGGGGAGAATTTACGTCCCCGACGCTTTGAGTGGTGCCAGTCCTCAAAGTTCAGAGAAATTTTTGTAGCTCTTTGACTGGGGGAACGTGCTAGAGGTCAAAGTCCAGAAGAACTTTTATGGCGCTCTGGCAGGCGCGGCACCCAAGCCCTTGCCCAGAACTTCTTTGACTTTTATCCTTCTTTTTTTATCTGTAAACCCTCTAAACTTCCACGTTTTTTCCCCAAACACTTAGGATAATCAGTACCCTGAATAACAAATAGATTTTACTCAAAAAACAATCCACAAACACGAATCAAATCAACTATAGGCATGTAACAACTCAACCTACAAGAATTCAATAATGTTCTTCAAGAACTTCACTGCCTATTATTCAACCAACTCAAAATCCATGAATTTAAATAAGTTGGTGTTTGGATGAAATAAGACAACAAAAAAATATGTCACATACCTTGATAGGTATCACCCCCGATGAATTCCACTCGCAAAACCTTTGTGTCCTTGGCGAATTCTGACTTTTCTCCCTTTCCTTCTTTTTTCTCTCTTCTCCAATCCCTAAGCGTGATTTTGATTTTCTAAAACTGAACTAAGATTAATTTTTACCCAATAAACCCCTAAAATGAATAAGAAATTAATTGGTGAAAACACTAGTTTGCCCTTCTGTAATTCCAGATTGGGACTTTTCTGAATAAAACAATCGAACTTCCAAAAAGCATAACTCATTCATACGATATTGAAATCGCGCAAACTCGGCGGCATTGAAAAGGTCTCTCCAAGGGATTTCCAACCATACCAAGAATGAATTCTAACTCATTCTGATATAGAAGTTATCGATGTTTCAAAATAACCAAAACTTACTTTCTTAATTTAGGTAATTTTCCAAAGTTTTCTTATTCTTTCCAAAAATGAATATTTTTAGTTACTTTGCTTATTCTTAGCTATTTCAAATTGTGAGATGTTACGGGACGAAGGAGCGAGGTGAAATTCTTTAGATGTTTGACCAAGAATCTAAAGATACCTAACTTATCACTTTGCATGTAGTACACTATGAAGGGATTGATATTACTTGGATAAGCCCGTTTTAAGCTTATGGGGAACACTTACGTCCTAGTTATTTTCTCGTCTTGATAACAACTAAATTATGAATCTTTCTCACTGATTACTTACAAAAATTTCAAAATTTGTTTCACAAATCCCCCCTTTTTACCTACTTGATTTTGGAAATACATTGGCTAACAAAATATAATTGTTAGTTAAGTTTTAGTCTAAACAATATTTTTCATTGGATTGATTCCAACCTTCAAGTTGAGTTCTTTACTTGATAATGATCGGTT
The DNA here is from genome assembly GCA_027705065.1 of Solanum peruvianum. Classification (NCBI taxonomy): domain Eukaryota; kingdom Viridiplantae; phylum Streptophyta; class Magnoliopsida; order Solanales; family Solanaceae; genus Solanum; species Solanum peruvianum. The sequence continues at coordinate 8,904,423 of JAKWJD010001757.1, read as the reverse complement.
ATGCTTCTTTAGGAACTTGTAATTTGAGAATATCACATTTCAACCATAAAATTCCATATATCCTCAGTTACATTTGACCTTGTGAATTTTGGAGGATTCATCAACAACCCAGATCCTAGCTGTAACAATTACATCCTGAAGAACCACGTTTTGTTGTCCATTTTGATTTTCCAAATCTTGACTCAACTTGCGGATAGAATCCTGGAACTCAACGTATTTGACATGTCCTTGAAAGGGTTGCACTTCAAATGCATTTGGAACCTCCAGATCATGAGGATTGATATTTCTCCCAAAAAATTTCCTCGAACAAGTCTTCCTGAAGGCATGATCAAAAAATATACACGCGAGAACGAATTAGAAGTAAACTTTTATAAGTTAATCTCAATTAGGAGGTTACGACATTTAGGATGTGGTGCTTGTTGATCTTAGGCATATTTATATGCCTATGTTATGAATATTTTCCCATAAATCAATTAGATTGAATATGATCTCTTCATAAGTATCTCAAATTTTTGTGTAACCTATGATGATTGTATGCTCACACATATGATTAGTTGTTTCAGGAACTCTCGAAGAAGTTAGAGTTGGAATGAAAAAAAATGAAAAAAGATATGAAAGAAATTCACTAATGCAAAAGGCACAATGGATCGTACACTTCTAGGCGCACCACGCAAGAGCCTGGAGTTTAAAAACACTTTTGTGGCGCACTACTAGGCGCAGCGGGCCAAGTCCTTGAGTTAAAAATACTTTTTAGTGCATTGCTAGGCGCGACGCACTAGCCCTTGAAGTTTAGAATTGATTCTCAATCACACTTCTAGACACAACGGGCCATCATTTGAAGTTTAGAGTTAATTCTCAGGCGCGCTTTATCGCGCGCCATGCCAAAGGAAAATTTCCTACAGCGATACTTGGTGAGATGGATGGTGCGATACTCTATTGGGATCCAAACTTTTCTAAGATAAAATTCATTTAATAGGATTCCTAATTATAGTGGGATTGATTCCCAACTATTATAACTCTTATAAAAAAACCCTTACTTTTCCAGTGTTAGGTTTTGACTTTGTCATGCCCCAAACTAGAAAAAGTGTTTCTCATACTCGATACCTTATGCGGTGGAGTTAGCCATTGAAATATACCGACTTAACTATGAACCTATATGGTTGAGAATCATATCATCTAAAATACTAATACTTAGGAACCTTAAGGTCATCACTAGAAGAACAAGTCATGAAAACATAGGTACAAAATCCAACAAAATAACAAAGTACTAGCTGGCCGACGAGGCCTGAATTGAGGAGATTCACACATACATACATTCTTTACATGCCAAGCCTATGTGACTAGAAAATAGAAGCTCCAGAAAGAAACCTAGAGTATTATGTCCACAATAGCCTCTATGAACATCATAAGTTATTGTATCCAAAATCGTCAAATATTGTTTCATTACTCTGTTACTAGATAGAACCTTTGTGAAAGACATTGATATCACATTTGGGATCTTTTTGATGCTCTATTATGTTTCTATTCTACTTGTTCGGTTAGATACAGTAGTCAACATCTTTATTTTATTTTGTTGATTTTCTTAACTGTAGGCCAATGTATAGAAGTTCTTATTCTTTTGTTGTTGTATTAACTTAAAAAGATTAGGGGTGAACAATATGAATTTGAACTCATTCTTCCTTCCTATCTAATTTATATTTTTGAAGAACATTAAAATAATTTGTCGATCTCTGAAACTCTTAGATGCAAATAGTTTATTTAAACAACTAAAGTATTGGTATTTCAGAAATACTTTCTTTTACAAACTACTAAGGAACATGTATAGATAATAAGTGAAGAACTTTAAGCTCCTTAGGAACATCATAATTTAAATGTTAGATTCCCCATTTGTAGTGAATAGGAGAAAGAATGTATATTCTCAAAATTAGGTCAAAAGAGAGGAGGGAAAGACGAGACACAGAACACAGGCAAAAACGAAATTACCCTAAGAATTCAAAATTTCTTCGAGGTGCAATAGCTCTCCATTGTACCCGAAAGCCAATTTTTCAGTAAAAGCAAAATTGACGCGAACGATCAGGATCGATTTTTGACCCTTGAAGCTCAACATGGCGTAATACCACAATTGCAAGGACGATTTCGCAGCTTGAAGGGTGGATACGGCTGGAAGATATGCTGAAAAGTTGTACAAGTTCATACGGGACTAAGGAGAGGGACGCGTCTTCTGACTTAGAGATGTTGAAGCGTTGCCCACTCTCGCACGGTTGCCTGCCCATCTCCGTTCATGCACCGCCGGTGCGTTAATTGTTTTCTACGGGTGATGAAGAAGAAGAGAACGCGCTTCTTTCTTTTCTCTTGGACGCAGAAATTGCCCGGGTCAATTGAAAAGTAGAATGGGCTGGAAAAAGGTTTGGGAAGGTATCCTGGGTAGGTTCTCTTTTTTTTTTTGGGGCTGAGATGGTGAATCTAAAAAAGAGGTCGGCTGGAATGGCATAAGGGGACGTAGGCTGGGCACTGTAGATATTGGCTGGGAGTTTCAAATATAAAAGACATGATGTACATTGGCCCAAAATTGGTCTTTGAAAAGGCTAAAATGAATTATTGAATTGGCCAAATCGAGTTAGATTTTGAGTTTCGTTAAATCCTAAACAAAAAAACTAATGTAATCAATATAAGAGCTTCTCAATCTTAACGAAATAAAGTATTTTATTTTATTATAAACGATGGTTCGAAAAATGTAACCATAATTTACAGAACTAATTTAGCCAAAATACTTACTAGAAATTAAAATCTTTGAGATTTTTTTTTGGAATTATTTATAAAATAAATAATTATGTACAAAACTATAAAAAAACATATATATTGTTTTAGAAAAATACAAAATGGTTAAAAATATTTAAAATAAATTGCAAGCTTTGTATTTTTTCAAAATCTTATAAAACTAATTACTTTAGATTGTTTGAGATCGAGGAAGCTCGAATATTGACAATATATCAGGGAGGATCAAAGTGTGGTGTCAACAACTGTACATCATTTTACTCGGATTAATAAAAGAAATTCGAGGAAAAAAATTGACCAAACCAATTTTGACTGGCCACATATTCGTCCTTAAAAAATGGATTTGGTACGGACTACGAAAATTACAGCCGAACCCTAAACATGGGTTTCCTACATATCTCAAGTTATATGAGAATTCAGGCCACTTTTAGTTCAATGCTCTTGAGTTAACGCACGACTTTGAAAAAGTTAGAAATCATCTCGATACCGAATTATGAAGGGATCAAACTGCTTAGGAATAGGATTTGAAGGAGAATGTTGGAATATTACCAAGTTTTCAACACGGATCCCGCCAACATATCCTTAAACATATAGGATTCACGCAGTTTGTAGTTCAACTTGATCAACTTAAAAGGGAATCTATTATGCTAGATAACCTTTGGCAAGATGACTGATAAATTAAATCGAGTATGAAAAAGAGGCCTGTAATCTCTTAAGAGCTCTTCACAACCATAGGTAAGAACTTACACGGACATAATTTCGATACCGAATTAAGAAGGGATGAAACTGCTTAGGAATAGGATTTGAAAGAGAATGTTGGAATATTACCGAGTTTTCAACACGGATCCCGCCAACATATCCTTAAACATATAGGAATCACGCAGTTTGTAGTTCAACTTGATCAGTTTAAAAGGGAATCTATTATACTAGATAACCTTTGGCAAGATGACTGATAAATTAAATCGAGTATGAAAAAGAGGCCTGTAATCTCTTAAGAGCTCTTCACAACCATAGGTAAGAACTTACACGGACATAATTTCCAAAGCTCTTGGTATGTTGTCACTCAGATTGGAAACTTGCTTTCGGCAGATAACAAAATTTCCAGATGCGAAACCGAATTTGAAAAAGCTAAGGAAAAACCCACATGCCTTCTAACATGGGTATGGTTTGATTGTGGGGGAAGTCGCTCCTCTGCTCGCGTCCAAAGAGTTTGACATCCCTCTTTGCTCTGTGTCCCAGTTTGCTGCTCAGAAAAAGTTCCACGTTGTGCTGCATCCTTTTTTATGTCGTCCGCACATGTTGTATGTTTTGGAGAATTCATCTTTTCGGATGCTCTCGACAAAGGCTGAGGTAAAACTCGTCAGAGTAAAAATGCAATTTAAATGGGAGACAGTGTCTTATACTGTGTTGACACTTAATTTTTCTCATCATTATTTGGCGTCAACTCAATTGGGTTTGACGTAAAGGAAATAAAGATTATGTCTTATGTTTATAACGTAATCTTCAATGTATTCTCCATTTTAGGTCAGATAGAATTAAAAGTTGATGCTGTGTTGATTTTTTCTCTTGAGATGCACGATTTCCTTTCCTGGCAGTGCCTGACTTCTTACGAGGCATGCATGTCTTTCCGTGATGCTTAAATTTCTGCGAGGTATGAACATTTTCTCGCTATACATAAATTTCTACGAGGAATGAATCTTCTCATGATGCATAACTTTCTGCGAAGCACGAATATTTTCTCGCGATGCATAGCTTTCAGTGAGGCATGAATATTTTCTCGCGATGCTTGGATGCTAACTCAGGATGCATAATTTTATGTGATGCATGTATATTGACTCGCGATGAATGATCTTCCGCGATGCATGAATTGACTCACGATGTATGAAGATTGACTCGCGATGGATTGATCTTCCGCGATGCATGGATATTGACTCGCGATGCATGGTCTTCTGAGTGCCTTCTGGATAAATATATCATCTTGATTTGAGATAACGATAAAACTTCCAAATAGTATATCATCTTGATAGACAATAAAATAAATGACCCCTCCGAGTAATGTATTGTCTTGATCGATAATAAAATGAATGAACAATCTGGGTACTATATTGTCTTGATCGACAATAAAATAAATGACCCCTCTGGGTAATGTATAATATCATATCTAACTTTATGATGCAGACGATGACCTTTACGGAAATCGTAAACTCTTTCTGGAGCTTTTTGCTTGATTCACCTTTGAATCTAGCTGGATGTTCCTTATAAACTCCAAGTTGTTGGAAATTGGCTGAAATAAACAATTCATATTCTCAAGTCCCGGTATAAGCAATATAAAATAATTCTGCGTCTATAGGAACACCGCTAAATTTTGGGAGAGCTTTCTCGTCCTGACTTCTCCATATTTTTCGATCGACAAAATTTTGTGATATCAAAGCAAAGCTATAAACCGGCATCCACAGAAAAATCATTAGTTTTAAAATATACTGATTTGTGTCGATTCTTCAATTTATTGCTCCTTCTCCTACTATCTCCGGTTGATTTTCCTGATCTCTCAACTCTTGATAGATAAGACAAAATATTTTATGCAAAAACAAATGAAAGACAAAAGGAAATTTTTTTAGGAAAATAAATTTTGAGAGGTAGTATTTTGAAAAGGGTCATTTCAAAATTTCATGTCACGTCAGGCTTAGCAAACTTCTTTGAGGCTGATGCTTGGAGGTTAATCTGATTATTTCCTAGGAGTATTCAAAACCATTATAGACTTGTAGATAAACCCATGCAGAAATTTTGAGGTCATCCTCAAAATTTCTGTCCCAATTAACTGTCTTGCTTATATCTTAAATGTGACAGAGTAGATCGTGGAGTTTTTGAGATCCGTTCAAAAATTCCCAAGTGAAAATCTCGAAATATCTTCAGTATTGACTTGTTGAGGAAAAATCTTCTTCTCGAGAATTTTTGAGTCCCAACAAAAAATTCTTTCCCAGTTTCTATTGTAAAATTAATAGAAATCTTTCGGGAGATATGATCGAACCCTTGTGGCGCCTACGTATCTCGTTGAGACAGGAATTAGGTCAAACATAGTTCTCCCTCAAAGGCTAACAATAATGAAAATTACAATGAAACCGACCAGGGCCGACATAGGCCACCGACGTATCTCACTCTTGAGAATTCAGGTCGAATGTAGTTCAAATATAAATAAATATTTAAAGGGATAAATGGGGTGACAGAGGCCGACATAGGCCGCCTATTTATCTTATTTTTGAGAATTCAGGTCAGACGTAGTTCATTACAAGAGGGATAAAAATTTAAGCAAAGGAAGATACAAGCAAACAGAGTGATTACAAGTAAATAACAGAAATACAAATTGAAGCTTCATACGTAGTATCTCTTGAAAGCATCTGAGTTGATTTGTTTCGGCCATGCGGTGCCATCCATCTCCGACGGGGACAAAGCACCTCCGGATAATACCTTCCGAACCATGTAGGGTCCTTGCCAATTTGGCGTGAATTTTCCTTTGTATTAGTCTTGATGAGGAAAAATGCTCTTAAAGACCAACTGACCTACTTCAAAAATTTTGTCTCTTACTCTCTTTTGAAAAGCACGAATCATTCTCTGTTGATAAAACTGACCATGACAAACGACCAGCATTCTTTTCTAGTAAATCGATGTTAATTGGTCAATCTACTTGCTGACCCACTCTGCATTACTCAATTCAGCTTGTTGTATGATTCTCAAGTATGGTATCTCAACTTCAGCAGGTATGACTACCTCTATTCCATACACAAGCAAGTATGGAGTAGTTCCAGTTGACGTTATGACAGTCTTCCGATAACCTAAAGAAGCATATGGAAACATCTGTGCCAACCTCGTGATTGTCAATCATTTTTCTCAGAACCTTCTTGATATTCTTATTGGCGGCCTCTATAGCTCCATTCATTTGGGGGCGATAAGAAGTTAAGTTTAGTGAGTAATCTTACACTGTTCACATATATCTCTCATCAAGTGATAGTTAAGATTTGCAGCATTATCACTAATGGTTGATTCTGGTACTCCAAACCTGCATATCTGATTATTTCGAACAAAATCAGCTATAACTTTCGTAGTTACCGACTTGTAAGAAATTTCTTCCACCAACATGGTGAAAGAATCAATGGCAACCCAAAATGAATCTGTGTCCATGTCAAGTGCACGGCTTTATCGGACCAATGACATCCATACCCCAAGCTACAAATGGCCAAGGTGAACATATAGCATTAAGTTCGTGAGGTCACACTCGGATAAAGTCACCTTCTTGATATTCTTATTGGCGACATCTACAGTTCCATTCATTTTGGGGCAATAAGCAGTTGAGTTTCAGTGAGTAATCTTATACTCACATATCTCTCTCATCAAGTGATTGTTAAGATTCGCACCTTTATTAGTAATGATGGATTCTGGTACTCCAAACCTGCATATCAGATTATTTTGAACAAAATCAGCTAAACCTTTCTTAGTTACTGACTTATAAGAAACTTCTTCCACCCACTTGGTGAAGTAATAATTGGCAACCAAAATGAATCTTTGTCCATTTCAAGTGCACGACTCTATCGGACCAATGACGTCCATACCCCAAGCTACAAATGGCCAAGGTGAACTTATAACATTAAGTTCGTGAGGTGGTACTCGGATCAAGTCACCGTGAACTTGACATTTCTTGCATTTTTGCAAAAACATGCAACAATCATTCTCCATAGTCATCCAGAAATACCCGGCTCGAAGGATCTTTCTTTCCAAAGTGAACTCATTCATATGTTTACCACAAACTCCAACATGTATTTGTTCAATAAGCTTTCGGAATTCAATAGCATCAACGCATCAGAGAAGACCCAAATATGAGGTTTCCTATAAAGGACTTCTCCACCTAAGAAAAAGCTGAGGGCCATGCAGTGTATAAACTTCTTCTGGTCGGATGTAGCATCTTCAGGATAAGTTTATGACTCCAAATACTTCTTTATATTAAAATACGAAGGCAAACCGTCTGGTTCTGCTTCAACATGTGAACAATGGACCAGATGTTCCTTCAGTTCTATTATCCGAAGGATTAATATAATTTGTATCTGGATGTTTAATTATTGAAGTGATAGTGGTAGGAGCATCGGCCAAATCATTCTGTATTTTGGGAGTATGTCTGAATTTGATCTTACGAGACCTTTTGCATCGTTTCTGCACATATTATATGTAAGGTATTATCTTCGGATTCTTTACGGCCCATTCTCCTTGAACTTGTTGAATCAAGAAGTCTGAATCTCCAATAACCAACAACTCGTGGAAATTGATGTCAATGGACATTTTCAAATTAAGAACACAAGCTTCATACTCAGCCATGTTTTTCGTGCAATTAAATTGGAGCTTGGCTTCCATGGGATAGTGCTGACCAAATTCTGACGCTAAGACCACCTAAATACCTTTTTCTTGATTATTTTCCGCTCTATCAAAGAATAATCTCCAACCTGGATATGCTTCAGAAATATATTCACCCACAAATGACATTTCTTCATCGTGAAAGTAAGTCTTAAGTGGTTATACTCTTAATCAATGGGATTTCGTACAAGATGATCAGCCAAAGTATGTGTTTTTATCGCCTTCTGAGTCACATACACAATATCAAAGCATTTTCTACTTAGGTAATTTTCTAGTCGACATCACCTTCTAGAAGATACACTTTAGTGGGTCCATTCTGGAAATGAGGTATGTAGTATAAAAAGACAAATAATGTCTCAATTTCTGGGCAAGCCAAGTCAAAGAACAACACGTTCTCTCCAATAGAGTGTATCGAGACTCGTATGGAGTAAAGTTCTTGCTTATGTAATAGATAGCCCTTTTCTTGTTCCCTGTCTTGTTGTGTTGACCGAGTATGCATCTGTATGCACTATATGAGCGGACAAATACATAAACAAAGGATAAATTAAATAAAGTCCAGCTGGAACTCCAAAAGCGCATTTGAAGGGATTTAATTTCAAGTTGGAACGACGTAGACAATCAAAGAACTTCTTCAAATGAGTCAAGTGGTCCAAACTCTCGCGGGACATGATTATAACGTCATCCACATATACCTTGATCTCCTTATGAATCATATCATGAAATATAGTCATCATATCCCTTGTATAGGTAGAACAAGTATTTTTGAGGCCAAATGGCTTTACCCTGTAGTGATATACACCCCAAGGCGTAATAAAAATTGTCTTATGGTATCTTCTTAGTCCATCAGAATATGATGATAACCTGCATAATGATCCACAAATGACTTCATTTCATGTTTAGCATAGTTATCGATCAGAATGTAAATGTTCGGCAACAGAAAATTATCCTTAGGGCTAGTTCTATTGAGATCCCTGTAGTCGACACAAATTCTGATATTCCCATTTTTTTGGCGACCGGGACAACATTGGACAACGACATCGGGTATTGCATCACATCCACCAATCGAGACTCGATCTTCTTCGTGATCTCTTCTTTGATCTTTTAACTAAATTCAGGCTTGAACTTATAAGGCTTCTGTTTCACAGGATCAATCCCTGGATTAGTCGGTAGTTTATGAGATACAACATCGATACTTAGCCCTTGCATGCCACCGAGTTCCCAGACGAACACCTCAATATATTCAGCAAACAAATGAATCAGGCATTTTCTTTGAGTTTCATTTAAGTGGATGCTTATATTAACCTCTTTAACGAACTCTGGGTCTCCCAGATTTACCATTTCCGTTTCTTGTAGATTTTACTTATGCTTGTTTTCAAATTTCTGAAATTCATTGGCAACGTACTCTGGTTCCTCACTTTCTTCTTCGTAATCATCAACTTTGTCATCACCTGCCTCATTTTGTTCATTCAGCTCGTGACATGACATGACATTTGCAGGCTTAAAACTTATATTACTGAAACCATAAACAAACAAAGTTAGAAAATCAAAGTATAAATATCACGATGGAAATTCAAAAATTCAAACAATTAAGAAAAATGATAAAAAATAGTGGGTCTCGGGCCTCTTCCGGACTACCACTGATTTAAATATACATAAAGTCATGACCTTCTACCAAAGAGTCGGGGAATCAGGATGGGCGTGGAGGTCCAGTTTGCAGCATCTCTCCTAGCTCAGCATCACGAATTCTTGTCAGCTTGATCTCTTTTTCAATGATAGCATCGATATCTTCAATAAAGACTGAAATTCCTTCCCCAAGGTCCACTTGCTCGGCATATTCACGGACTGGGAAGGATTGATATAGGTGAGGGATAGGCTTGGCCAATGTTTGATCCTTCTTCTTCTTTGTCTTCTCATTATCATCTATGGGGACGTACCCCAATCTATATCTTTCCCCTTTGATAGGAACTTGAATGGGATCAACAATTCCTTAGGAACTCCATCCTAATCCAAAACTTGGTCCAAGTCCACTTTGCAAAATCACAATAGCAATCATCTTATTCAAAGAAGGCATGAGAGGTTATTGGGTAAGGTCTTCACCGGTGGCATTTACCAGCTCCACCGTTTAGAAATCAGTACATCACGATACCGCATCAATGATTGGCGCCTATCTGCCAGAGTGACTCCCTTAGCCATACTAACCAGATCTTCGTTTTTCCAAAAAAGTTTCATCATCTAATGCAAAGTATAAGGGACAGCTCCAGCCATATGGATGAAAGGCCTTCCCAGAAAAAGGTTATAGCTGGTGTCTATGTCCAACACTTGAAACAATGCGCTGAATTCTATCGGACCCATTTAGATGATCAGATTCACCGCTCCCAATGTATCCCTCTAAACCCTATCAAGGGCTCTTACATTGACTTGGTTTTGTTCTAGCTGCCCAAGGTCAAACCTTAACTACCTCAGTGTCGACAACGAGCAAATATTCAGCCCAGATCCATCATCTACTAAGATGGGATTGAAAACTTTTTCACGATACTCGACAGTGATATGCAGTGCTTTGTTTGTTGGATCTCCTCTCAGAAGGCAACTTGTCGTTGCAAAATCTTATTTGATGCCATCAAATAACCAGGTGGATCATAGTGGCCACGTTATCGCTGCTTGTGCCCACAGGTACATATGTATCATCGAGAACTTTCATCAAAGCTTGCATGTGAGATTGAGAACTCATCAACAGGGCCCATACAGAGATCTGGGAATGAGCCTTCTCCACATGCTTGGTAATAGAATAATCTTTCGGATGCATTCTTCTCCAGAATTTGTCTGCCTCACCCTCGCTTATTGGCCTTTTAGCTTGATCCTGTTTTTGATCTCTGAGAGCAAGCTCCTCAGGAGTATAACATCTTCCAGATAGGGTCATGCCTTGTGCAGCGCAAGTTTCAATCACAAATTTTGTCTTCATCGGTGTTTTAGATGGCACAAAGGCAACAACCTTTGAGTGTGTCAAAATAACAAACTCTTTCTTCTCTTTGACTCTTAAGGAAGCTTCAACCTTTTTCAACTCGTCATGACCGATTGGAGTAATCACTTCATCCCACACGAATCATTATCTGGTTCTATTATACTAACGTTGGCGCCTTCATAATTCGGTAAAGTATTGGTGTTGACATTAGGTGCAACTGGTTGGAGAAAAACCACCTCTTGGTCAATTAAATCCTGAATATTGTGCTTGAGGTTGATACAGTCCTCAGTATCGTGCCCAACACTATTGGAATGATAAGCACTTATCTGATCTGGCCTGTAGAATTTTGAATTGATATCCACACTTTTGAGCCCCACTTGGTGGATATATCCAGTCGCAGCCATCTGCTCGTACAAATTTCTTCCGATTTCTCCAAGCGTAATGAAAAATCTGGAAGGTTTCTTCTCGAATTGAGGTCGAGGGGGGGTCATAATTCCTTGTGAAGGAGACATCTATTGATAACCTCAATTGTTAGGAAGGGAAGCTTGATTTCTGGGATATGAGTTTGTATGGTAGTTTGGCATTGGAGCTTGGTAGTTCGGGTGGGGATTTTATATGGTGGTGCTTGGACTTGATATGTAGGAGGGGGTGCTCGGTAGCATGACTGCACGTTAGCAGAGTTTGGAGTAACACCCTGGTAGGGAGATGGAATTTGATAGGGTGAAGGATGATTTGGGTAAATGAGAGATGGATTTGATAATTCGGGAGTGGACTTTGGTATTGTGGAGCTTGGACGTTTAGATAAGTATAGGTTGCATTCTGATATACTGTAGGATTATTGGAATGACTAGCTTGCGTGTAGCAAGCTTGATAGGAATTTTGAGAAGTCCGAGAACGACCTTGGGAATATAACGAGCTTCTGGGGGTTTTCGTTCCCCTATATGAAACACCAGCAATTTCTTCTCTTTTCTTCTTTATCGTTCCTGATGATCCAGTAAATGCAACAACATGGGCTATCTTCCCTGTTTTCAACCCTTCTTCTATAGTCTCACAAACATTGACTATCTCGATAAATTTTGCTCTAATAAGCAACATGATCGATCATAATACTCGGGCTCTTGCACCCTCACGAACAATTCTACAATTTCCTTTTCAGACATGGGAAATATCACCCTTTGCGCTTTTTTTCTCCACCTATAGGCAAACTCCATATAGCTCTCGATTGATTTTTGCTTTATCTTTTCCAAATAGTATCGATCTGGAATAATTTCTACGTTTTAAGTAAATTGATCGATAAGATCTTTGGCCAATGCATTCCAGCTGGGCCTTTGTCGGGTTTCATGCGAGGTGAACTATTCAAGAGCTTCTCCGCACAGGCTTCAACTAAAGAGCAGCATCAGTAGAGATTCATTCCTACAAACTCTAATGAGCTGGTTGCAGTAGGCTCTCAAATGAGCCATAGGGTTCCCCATTCCTTCAAAACTATCAAATTTTGGGATTTTAAACCCTTGGGAAGGTAAAAATTTGGATGAATACATAAGTCTTCATAACAAAGCCCGACGAGATAAGGGATGCATTGGAGATCCTTCATGGCTTTCTTGATCTCTTATTTTATGTCAACCTTTGCGTCTTCCTTTGTCCTCTAAACTCTTTCATGTTCCTCATAATGGTCCAGCTCAGAACCGTGCACATTGTTCTCGACAAGGACGGGAATTTTGAAAGTGGTCCTTTTGGGTAAGGGTCGAGCTACAGAGGAACTCTGGGCATTTTGAGAGGTTTGATAATTCTGTGGGTAGGTCTTCAAATTGGTAAGATAATTTAAGTGGTGGTGGGATGTTAGTGGATTAAAAATATTTTGAATTTGATTTTTATTTTCATTTTGTTGTTGTAGAGCGGTGTGAGGTCGGGTATTTTGAGGATGAGAGGTCATTTGGGGGTGGTTGGTTTAAGGAGGAGGTGAAGTTTGGTAGTATGCAGAAATAAATTGGGGATTTTGGATAGTATGATCTATAACCGACAGATTTTGAGCAGGCGTAAATGGTTGGTTCTTAGCCAGATCCATATTTAAGGAAGGGAAGTAGATTGGAGGTCTCCCATCAACAGCGTTAGCAGGCAAAACCTAGCGGAGGAAGATCCTGTCTCCTTTGCATTTCCACCCTCATCTCTGCAATTTGTTTCATCAGCTAAAGGATCAACTCATTCTGGTTCGCTATGGTGGGTTGAGTCACCACAACATCATTAAGACTTACTTCTTCATTAATGTACCCCATAACCGTATTTTCTTTGTCTGACCATTGTCTAGGGAAGGAATTTGCGGGACCTTTTGATTTGGTGAAATAGGGATGATCTGCCAGCTTTTGATCTACACAAATTAATTTCAAAGTACCTAAAAAGGAAAACAACTCAAAGGAAGATTTGTCAGGGCTGATTCAAAATACAAAATGCATAATATCACATAGAGAGCAGATAAACACACAAGTTGCTTTATTTGAGGATATATTCAACTCACGAGTTAGGACGGAAACACATTTTTTAACAAGTAGGAGTTTGCTTGTTTTAGTTTTGGCACTGTTTCACAAGCTAAATCACGTCGAGCTAAGGTCTTCTTGCAGCTGCTCTTTGACGTCCTTTGATCTGGCCTTTGTATCTTCTGGTAACATGAAGGGGGAGGATGAAAATCTTAAATATAGGGTCCGTGCCTGGAAAGGCTGCCTACGTATCTCACAAGGAGAATTTAGGCCCAACATAGTTCAAGTTTACAAGAAAATTGAATAGAAACAATAGAGGTTTTAAAAGATAAATGGATGACGACACGTTAGTCATTTCCCTTCTTGTTGCGGCATTAGTCTCCTCCTTTCATACGGCCTAGGATTAGAGGTTTGTAGACAATTTCCTCATTGTCGTCTTCCCCAGTCGCTTCAGGGTGGGTGTTATCGCACTATTGGTTCCTTGCTCATAGACGGGGTATATGTTGCGAATTTTCTAAGTTTATCAATCATATTGCTGTGGAATGCTCTGTTCTTCTTCCTCAGTGCGGCCATCCTTTCTCTCATGGAGATGAATTCTTACATTTCCACTGGCAGCTCTTCATCAATTGACATGCTTTTAGCTAACAGAGCGGAAGTCTCCGATTATATCATTGTCATTCTTTCTTCTCTTTCTTGCACTTCCAACCGAATCATGTCAAACTTCTCTCGCAAGTCCTGTGTCTCCATCTAAACATCTTTCTTCATCTTCATATCTGACGCCATATCCTCATCCAGCGTCACGGTTGCATCTTTATAGATTGTGGTGGCCATGTTGACTCTGAGCCCTTCCTCCTTGCCTTCTTAAATTTCCCGAGTGATCTGCTCCATCTTTCTTTCTAATTCTTCTCCAGTTAGTTTTATCCAGATGTTCTTACCCTTATACATACAAATGATGTTTCCTTTCCTGAGAAGGTAGAATAGTGTTTTAGGATTTGTGGTATAGGAGGAGGTATTTTGAGTGAGAAACATAAGACTTAGAAACTTTGGTCGGACATACAGAGGGACCCTTTTGTGCCAAGGGTAGGCCTAGCACATTTGAATGATGTACGTATGAATTTGAACAAAATAAACAATTCCCCCAAAATAAATTTCACTAGTGAATAATAGCGTTTACAAAGGCGAAAATAAAGGATAAAATATTAAAGACACACCAACGCAGGGGCCATCTGAAAGTGAATAAAGGCCGGCCCACGGAGGGGTGAAAAACAACATAAACACATAAAAACCCACACAGGGGAAAGTTCACTATGTTGTGCTTGATGGTCCTGCTGCGTCGCCTTCCCCCTGAGTCTTATATTGCTGAAAGATATATCTTCGCATCATCAAGAATCCTTCACCTAGGCGTCCTTTGTGTTCCAAGCTTTCGTATCATATTTTCTTGATTTTATCCTTGACCCAAGTATCGAAATCATCATAACAACTCCTTAGTCTTTCCACCTCTTGATCTTCCTTCTCAATAATATCTAGGTTTTGGACAAACATAGCGTACACCTCTTGAGCCTCTTTCTTTACCTCTTTTAGCTCGGCTACTGCTTTGGCATCTCTGTCCGTTACACTGTAAAAGTTGCGTGGATTTTGGGAGTAGATGTTTTGTATGTCCTTCTTCAACCATTCTTTGTAACCTTTGTTATATCCCGCATTGAATCGGTTAGGGGCGATGGTTTCTTTATCCACACGCTTAGCACTTTTCCATTCTCTGAACATTTCCGATGCATCATGCACTCTATCATCTCCAATATTGTATACATAAGCGCCATAGAAGCCTCTTTGGGCACAATGTTTCTCCTCCCGAACTGTCACAATACTCGAAAAGGTGCATAAGGGAGAATTCCCCGAATACCTGGTAGAGGAAGCACAATCTGTCTGCGACTCTTCACGACGACTTCTTTGAAGATGAAACAGTCAAGCATCCTAGGAGATCTTTTTCTCTTAATTCGGAGAAAATCTGAGCCCATCTCCCCCTTGTTCTCCGATTGTCCATATTTGCCCAGTATAACATGTCATTCAAATATTTAAGGGTGTTCTTTTTGTAAGAGTATGCACATCCCGAGTCCCACCACCCTTCGCTAAATGGCTGAGGATCCGCCACTGAAGGAGAAAGTTGAATCTTTGGAAATATCGATACCCCTCTTTGCATTTTCCCAGGGCTCGATACATATCGGATAGGATAACCGGAGAAATACGATAGTACTTTGTTGTTCCTTGGTTCTCTTTGAACAGCGTATGTGCAAGTGTTATAACTCTGGTAGTGATACTCAAACTTGGACCATGTGGGAATACCACTGTTCCCAATAACACTATAGCAAATGCTAGAGGACGAATTTCATTCTATTATAGGTAGGAGATATTGAACTCTCAGTTGTAAGTGGCGTAGAAGCTTGCATGTCCAAATCAAATATGAAGATCTCTGAATGATACATTGGATTCTTGGCACCAGTAGGGAAAGTCTTCTTCCAATCTGAACCAGTCAACAATATTTTCTACAGAAGGCTTATTAGGGATAAAGATGTCTTCATGTTTTCTTGCTTTCCTTTCTATTCCAGTGCCTACCATGTCTATGTAGTCTCAGATTTCCTCCAAAGTTAGGGTAATTTTGGCGATTCTGAATCGGAACAACTTCTTTGGATATCCCAATATCCCGTGAGGACCTCAACCAGCTCTGTCCAACTGTTCATGTTGATCAATTCTGTTAATACATCCACGTATTTATTGAAAGTTCTTCTATGATCCCTGTCGAGATTACTATACCACATTGTGAGTTGAGGTGGCAAGGTTATGACCTATCAAACTTTGGGAAACGATCCATATCTACAAAATAGAAGCTAGTTAGGTTTACCCAACCCAAACTTGTTTTGACACGTACATCATTCAAATGTCATATAAAATGATATGTCGTGAGGTCGAAGACCTTAGACACGGTTTTGGTAGTTTTCAACTAAATGAACTTAATACGCCTTGGGTATTAATCGTTCATAGGCTAATGCTTAATTTTTTTTTTGGTTTCGCTCTAGCTTAGGCTTACTATAATAGTTTCAAGTTGACCGTTTGTTGGACAAACGTCGAGGTAAAGCTACCAAACAACATCAGATGACCGCATTCCAACTATTTGTTCGATACTTAAAAATGAATTTTGTGTATTTCTGAAGAAAGTCGTGGAAAGCCACGTAACTTTCGTTTTTCTAATGCATCTCTTTGCCGTTTTGGCGGATATATGCCATGAAAAATGCAATAATTATAAAATTAAGGTAAAGTAAACAAGTAAGCAATTATTACAAATATCGAAATAAAGTTAGTTTTAAGGTTAGAATCCTCCTAGTCCCCAGCAGAGTCGCCATTTCTTTTTTATTAAAAAAATATTTTTTTATAAGTTCGAGGTTTTTGACTTTTAGAGTCACCACTTAATTTTTGAGAAAAATTAAGAAAACTTTTATTTTCAAAAGAATTCAACAGAAAAAATCATTTTGAAAATAAATGAAAGGAGGCCCGGGAATTCTTATTAACGTCTTTGAAAGGTTTTGAAAACAACTAGTACATTCGCTTGACTACGGTTATCCAACAACTAACTTCTTTGGCTAAAACTTTAATTTATTTCGAGATAAAATATTGTTTAGAATTGTTCGAAAAAATTAAATAACTTCAAAATTTATTTGCAAATTTATTAACTCTTTTAGTATCGATTTGAAATTAATATTAGGTCGATAAAATATTTACGACGTTTGCAGGGATATAGATTCCTTAAACATAAAACTATCAACAAATAAAGAAAAAAAATAAAATAATATATGATAGAGAAAGATAGAGAGAGAAAGATAGATAGTCATGGGTCCGAATTCGGGTTTTTCTATCCGCTTGGACAGGTATTTGGACCCACCGGTTTTGGGTTTTTGACCCGTTTACCTGACCTAAAATAATTACAAAAAAAAAAACTCGAAAAGAAAATACAACAAGGGCTTAGGTCCAAAATAAAAACAATACGACAATTAAAATAACTTTGGGCTAATTGCCCCAATCTCTTCAACTCTTCCGACTTGCTTCGGATTCTTGAACTTTGAAACCTGTTCGTCGATTTCACGGATGGTTGACTCGATGAATGGATTTTGAGCCTTCCTGTCCCATTGGAAATAGCGAGGTAGAGTCCGTGAGTACTTGGGAAAATTTAACATGCGACTGTACAAAAAACATCAATATCCGCTTTATTTTGACGTCAACTTATCGAAACAATTCAATGTTTCTCCACATGAATTCTGACAGGAATTACTAACAGTAACATGCATACATACTTGAACACAAAAATTAGGGAGGGCCAAAAGGAACGTTTGAAGGGACAACCAAAAGAAAAAGAGCATGCCACACTATCGATAGATAAATATATCTCGTTATTAGCAAAACTAAACTCCTTGATAATGTCATATCACAATAAGGCAGTAAATTGCAACACAGTAGCAGGCCAGATTATCTCGAAGAAGGGAAAACATTATTATCATGATCGACTTAACGTGCCTACCACAAGTAGGTAAAAAATATTCACAGAGGTTAACATTACTAATATATTGAACCAAACAAATGAGTAGGCTCAGCAAAATAAAATTATGCTCTAAATAAATAATTTCAGTTAACACAATAAGATGGAAGGGTTAACTTTTGAAACGATAGGAATAGTCATAGCTACATGGCATATTATAATAGCAACAGATAAATTAATTCAGCAAGCTCTAAACCGATCCATGTCAAATAAACACAATTAAATTCACCCATGGTGTTTCAAAGAAAAAAGCACGAACTCCTAAGTAAAAGCACGCATGTTGATGATTTAAAATAGACTACTCATGCTACTGCTTCAAAAAAACAAATTATATATATATTATATATATATATATATATATATATATATATATATATATATATATATATATATATATATATATATATATATATATGTATCTTAGATCGGTTGCCCACTTTGCATTTCAAATGAATAATGCTTACTTCTGACCAAATGCTAAACCGTAACAAATGCACCGAGGATACATAAAATAACAAAGAATCCAACCAAGTAGACTCTTACTACATATACAATGACTATAAATTACTAAAGCAAAACAAACACAATTTTCTGGAAAAAAACTCCTACCTCGATAGAATTTAAACAATTCTAAAGTTGCGACCAATTGACTCTATTATATTCTTCACTCATAACTAAGTTGGCGACACAAACCAACAATAGAAAAAATAAAAGGAAATTCATGGACCCAAAATGGTAAAAGATACAGTATATGATCAATAATGTTGTCGTTTTGATTTATTCCTTCAACACGCGGTGAACGAATGATGCTTACGATATGACATAACATATTTGAACCGAAGAACAACAGAGACATTTTTTAGCAAAGGATTAAACAGATAACACCTCTTAATACGTGAAGTTTTAACTCAATACAATGACTAACACAACTAAGACCAACTTCTTCTTAAATACCAAATATCAATAAGTAAACATCCAACAATCGATACTAAAACGGTTCTCTAGTACCATCGGACTAATAGATGAGGAAGCGAAGAGATAATTTAATGAAAAGAATGACAACTTCTCCGGTGCAGCGAGATTGAGACGGAAACGAGTAAGACACGCGTCAACTTTCACCAAAAGAAACCCGAGGTAAAAACAAATCGGCAAGCATAAATCAACTTAATCAAAATTTAAAACGAAACTCTCAAACGAATCGATAATTTTTCCTTGAAACAATCTTTCCTCCGTTTTCCTTTATCAAAATTCCTTAACACGGTAGGTCTCTAAGTTTTCTTCCTACTTTTTTCTATACTGTTCTCTTCACCTTAACTCCAAAAATTTATGATACCTGAATTTTTATTCATTCCCCTCTTTTTGCAGTGAATAGGAAAAAGTATATATATTTTTAAAATTAGGTCAAAATATAGGAGGAAAAAAACAAAGGAAAAAAAATACCCTAAAAATTCAAAATTTCTTCCAGAACGCAATAACTGTCCATTGTACCCGAAAGCCAATATTTTAGCAAAAGCATAATTAACGCGAAGAATCGTGATTGATTTTTGACCCTTGAAGGTCATCGTGGCGTAATCCTACAATTGGAAGGACGATTTTGCAGCTTGAAGGACGGACACTGCAGGAGGATATGCAGAAAAGTTGTACAAGTTCGTACGGGCCTGAGAAGAGGGACGCGTCTTCTAACTCAGAGACGTTGGAGGATCGCGCACGTGCGCGTAGGGTTGCTTGCCAATCGCCGTTCACGCACTGCCGGTGAGTTCATCAATTTCTATGAGTGATGAAAAAGAAAAGAATGCGCTTCTCTTTGTTATCTTGGATGCGGAAATGGGTCGGGTCTATTGAAAAAGAGAATGGGCTGGCAAAAGGTTTGGAACGGTATCCTGGGTAGGTTATCTTTTGTTTTGGCCTGAGATGGTGAATCTACGAAAGAGGTGGGCTTGAATGGCATAAAGGGACGTAGGCTGGGCATTATAAATATGCGCTGGGAATTTTAAATAAAAGACATGAGGTACATTGGCCAAAAATTGGTCTGTCAAAAGGCAAAAACGAATTATTAAATCGTCCAAATCGTATTTGATTTTAAGTTTAGTTAAACCCTAAACAAAACAAACTAATATAATCAATTTAGGAGCGTCTCAATCTTAACGAAATAAAGTATTTAATTTCATTATAAATGATGGTTCAAAAAATGTAACCATAATTTACAAAATTAATATAGCCAAAATACGTACTAGAAATTAAAATCATTGAAAATTTATTTTTGGAAATATTTATAAATTAAATAATTATGTACAGAACTATACAAAACATATATATTCTATAAAAAAAAATAAAAAAAGACTAAAAATATATAGAATAAATTACAAGCTTTATATTTTTTCAAAATCTTATAAAACTAATTACTTTAGATTGATTGAGATCGACGAAGCTCGAATGTTGACTATATACCGAGGAGGGTCATAGTTTGGTGTCAACAACTGGAAAGATCAAAATTGAACATGCAAACTAAGAATGCAACTCTTAATTTGGTAATTATGCATTTATAACTAAGGCATGTATATCTGAAATGTCTGAAATATCTGACCTAGCATGTGTAATTCAAGAACTAAAGAACATAGCTATGGTTCTAGAATTCATGCAATAATATGAATAATAACATGATAATCTGATTTGGAACATCTAACTAATAAGTTTATGAAGTTCTCTTGACGTTCTAGTAACTATAGATCTAGTCATGATATGGGAATCAATAATCTTAATTAAAACTACGGACCCAATGGTGAAAGGAACCCACTAGCGAAATCCCACATACCTGGTGATGAATTCCACGGAAAAATACTTAAATTTTAGGGCTGGAACTGCTGGAGCTTGTGGCGTTCTTGAACTAGGGTTCTTGAACTTTTTCTCCTTTTTTGCTTCTAATTTTAAAAGTTTTGATTTAATGATTTGACTTCGATATATTTTAATTACGTTTCTAGGCTTAAATTGACTAAAATATGATGATTTATGGTCTAAACGACGTATCTGAAGGTTTAAACAAAGTTGAAAAGGTCAAAAAGACCCCTAAGAAAGTTACTGTCGGACCAAACGACGACCAGAATTAACAATCCGTCGTCTGACCGACGCCCCATCATTGGGTCCGTCGAATGGGCCTGTTCGACAAACATTTACTAAAATATACATAACTTATAACTCGAAGGTGTGATTTTAGCAAAGTTGTTGGATATGAAAAGATAATTCAATTATCTATCTCAGGATACATAATGGGACACCTAATTCATTTTGTG
Source organism: Solanum peruvianum (assembly GCA_027705065.1). Classification (NCBI taxonomy): domain Eukaryota; kingdom Viridiplantae; phylum Streptophyta; class Magnoliopsida; order Solanales; family Solanaceae; genus Solanum; species Solanum peruvianum. The sequence continues at coordinate 8,882,955 of JAKWJD010001757.1, read as the reverse complement.
CTAAGATTTATGACCATTTGAATTTCACCCAACTACATTTCCCCTTAACTGTCTGCAAATTTTCCACCTACGGTCCTTATGTCTACCTACGGACCATGCTGGTCATCCATAGCTCTTATCAGAGAGTGGGTGAACTAGGGTGTCAATCGATGGTCACGGACTATGAACCATCGTCTAACTGGTGGGCAGTAAGTCCGTCCGTCGTCAAAGACTTAACCAATTTTCTGGGCTTAAATTTTTGGGATTTTCTTCCCATCGATGATTTTGCATGATGGACCGTGGCTCTGGCTACGGTCCGTCGATGCCACCATTGATTTCACCTGCAGATTTTTTTTTTCTGTAAAGCTTGTTTTTGTATCTTTTTTGGCTACGGGGTGTTACATTATCTATCCCTTGGGAACATTCATCCTCGAATGATGACTAAACTATCTAAATAAAGAGAGAGAGCTGCAAACCCTACTACTAAACACTGAGAACTGTGTTCCTGATTCAATTGTGTTCTATGTACATCCTATTACACTGAAAATGCAAGTACAAACTGAGGGAACATGATTCTAAAACTCAATATACGCATGACTGACTGGAAAACTAAAGAGGAACTATTACCTCAAATCTGGAGTTGAATTTGAAGGAAAGAGTGAGGATACTTGGCTTTCATGGCTGTTTTGCTTCCCAAGTAGCTCCCTCTACAAACTGTCTCCTCCACAAAACCTTGAGTGAAGAGACTTATTTGTTTCTCAACCTTCTAACATCACGATCAAGAATCTCGACTGGTACATCCTCATAAGAAATACTATCTTTCACCGCCACACTCTCTAATGGCACTACAGAGGCTGGATCACACATACAATTCTTCAAGAGTGAGATGTGAAAGACCGGATGCAATGCTACTAATTCTACTTGCAACTCATACCCATGCCACCTAGCCAACCCTTTTCAAGATCTTGTAGGGGCCTACATATCTAGGAATGTGCTTCTTTTTCTCTCCAAATCACATCACCCCCTTTATTGGTGAGACCTTCAGAAAAACCCAATCATCAACTTGGAACTCTAGTTCCCTTCTCCTTACATCTGCATAAGATTTCTGACCACTTTGGACTGTATTAAGTCTATCGCTAATGAGTTGCACTTTCTCCATAGCTTAAAGGACTTAATCTAGACCTATCAAAGCTGCTTCATCTACTTTAAACCAACCAGCAAGAGATCTAGATCTACGCCCATGTAAATCCTCATAAGGGGCAATCTGAATGCTTGAATGGTATCTATTGTTGTAGGCAAACTCAATATGAGGAAGGTGATCCTCCCAACTACCTTTGAAATCGATCACATTAGCTCTCAACATATCGTCGAAGGTCTGAATGGTATTTTCTGCCTGCCCGATTATTTATTTCATTAAGATTAAGAAGCTTGTTTAATTAATTTGTAGTAATTCACTTTATCTAGTTATGATTAATTTTAATCCTTTTGAACAAATCGATTTTGGACTTTTGTTAGTTGTTTCCCTTTTGTCAAATTAATCATTTTTAGCCCAATTCTTTCGCCCCATATTCAGTCCAATGTTCTAATTCCCAGCCCACCGCAGGAAGCCTTTCCCAATGCGCGCAACATGCTAGATGGCCCATTTTTTTTTTCATATTCCCTCTCCCAACCCGAATTCTCTTTTTCCCTTTCCCAGCCCAAATTTTCCTTCTCTTTAACCTGATCCCCTGCGATTTGAACAACCCTAAGAGAGAAATTTGTGCAAAAAAACCTAAACCTCGATCAGAATCCCCGAATTGATCCGAGCTCAAATCGTGTGACTCCTCCTTCTCCTTTATTCGTAATAAGAAACGGGTGTCTCAATCTTGCACCTCCTTCGTCCTTCGTTCAAATCCAGTTGAGGGAAAATACAAGAATAGTACGACTCTCTGCAACAGAAATATCCTGCTTTCGTCCTTGCAGCCTTAAGATTGAGACGCATAGCGTTTCAAGGACAATTGAGATGAATCAACCGTCCAACTCGCCCTCTCTCATGTGGTATGTACTGATAAGTGGGAAAAGGGGAATTATTTTTGAAGATAAGGTTTCATAATTCGAATACGTTTTAGGGCCCGTAGACGATTTTGACCTCTGTCCCCCCCCCCCCCAAAATAAAAATCAACCCTACTTTTCAATCCTATATATTATCATTAACTGATTATTTAGAGGGAGCTCCTTTTTCCTTTTTTTCTTAGTTTTTTAGCTCAAAGATATACAAAGGTTCGAGAAAAATAACATACTCTAAATATACACTAATTTACCGACAAGAATAGAGGCTATCAGATTTCAACAGGGGAATTAAATTTTCTACCCTGGTCCTTGTTTGGGTTGTCCAGATTCAGGGTCACATTTTGGTGGTGAAGGATTGCTCCTCATCTCGTTTGTCCTCGTTCGCTGCCCCTGAAAAGGTAGAACTCTCTCCTTTATGATGTTTTGTCGGTGATTTCTCTTTTCTCAAAGAGAGTGATATCATTCGGTACTGGTAGTAGATATGCTAGTAGGGACTCATTCTGCTTAATATCTTTGTTTTGGTCGAAGCAGAGCTTGTAAAATTGCTCTCTTTTGTATTCATTGCTTTAGATTACCCTTTATGTTATTGTTTGTTGCATTTTCCTGGGTTATGTTAATTTAATGTTATGAGGATTGTTCTATTTTCGATAATCTTGTGCGTGGATGATTTAATGTTCTATGCTCTCGTAAGTTGTAAGTATGAGTTTGAGATTAACCTATTTGGAAACACATAAAAATTAGTAGCAGGGTAACCAAAACAATATTCACCATGTTATTTCCTGTTTGACAAGCTCGAACTTCATACATGATTTCTTTGGTTTCATTGGCCTTGATTTCTTTAATTTGTTAGTTTTAAAATTTCATTTTCCTTTGTTTAAGTAAGGTTATCAACATATCTTTATTGTCATTGGTTGTCATTTCAGTCCATAATATTCATATTTTTTATGTTGGAATTTGTTCGTCTGCATTTGTTTCAACATTGTTTTTACCGTGAAAGACTGTCGATATCGTGTTATCAGTTCCCTTATTTAAATTAGGTTTATTCTGTTACTTTAATTTAGTGCTTGTTGATACAAATTGTTAAATAAAGGTTTCAATTTATTCGTCTTACATTTAAAATCAATAATCATTTTCATCATAAAGGTATATCTCTAGGCTGATTACGTGTATCCCTTTGAGTTTGAGGTGAATACTGAATTTGCATTTCAAAGGAATTTCCCATACGATGGTTCCATTTTACTTGGCATGATACCTCTGTCTAACCTGGTCATCCTCTCGACAATACCTTCTTTATGCGTGTTTTTTTTGTGTGAAATATATATTAGCTCGAAAATAGGCTTGCTAGACTTTGACTATCCATAGTTATTTTATTTTTATTGAATCGATTTAACGAACTTCTGAGGTGTCTACCTTTAATTTAAAAGAGTGTTCTACTACGGTCCATGGTATGTCTTTTATCCTGTTAGATTAGGATCCTTGGATTGTGTTAAATATGGTTGGTGAGGCTAACAATTGGTTTATTTGTCTGCTAACCTTGCATTTCCTTTTCTCCTTCGTTATTGGCTACACTTTCCTGTGAGGCAATTCACTCATCAGGTGTATATGTGTGCATGTGGTGGTACCGCCAAATATCGTGATTTGCCCTTTTGACTGTATATCTTTTGTTTGGTTCACTCAGTTTTCCCTAGTCACATGCATATCTCAACTCGAATTGCTTGAATGTCCCTAGCGTTAATTAAAAGCCGTTTTGTCCTAGTTATACCTAATCTGCTGCGTTTCTCATATGCTAATCATCATCATTGTTTGTTGCATGTGATATCCGTCCGAGGTCATGAACTTTCTCACTTCATTTTCCAAGAGCTTTAAAGGCTCTAATTCCTACATCGATTCAACTCATAAAATAGACGAGCGGATTTGGGAGTTTGAAATTTTGAAGCAAACAGGGAGCGGCAATTTTTGATACAAGACTTTATTTTATGATTTTGCAATTTTTGTTTGTAATAGGACTAAGCCATTGTCGTTTTTTACTTTTCGGCATTTACTTTGTATTATTATTTGTTTGGAATAGGACAAGTCAAAATAAAATGTGTTGAAAACGCAAAAGAAAGTGGGCCAAAAACCCGCAAACAGGTGGGTCCAAAATCTGGTCAAGGCGTACACAAAAGCCGGACATGGACCCAATCTCTCTCCCTTTATCTCTCTCTTTCTCTCTCTCTCTCTCTCTCTTCTCCATTTCGTCAACTTGCTTATATTTATGTGCTATTAGTGTTAAAGTTAAAAAAATCCAATCCCCGTAAAGCGTCATAATATTTTAGCAATTTAAAGTTTGGTCAAGTTTAAACGAGTTTAAGATAATAATTTTCAGCTAGAGGTTTCATTTAAGATGAAAACTAAAATCCATTTCAAACAGTCTCTAATAAATTCTCAAAACTCAAAAAGTCAAGTTATATATAATGTTTTGCCAACTAAGTTAGTTTTCGGAAAACTGCATTAAGCTGATGTTTTAGGTGCTTAACACCTTCCTAAAACATAAATATGAATCCCCGAAACCTTCAAATTGTTTTCAAAAAATTTTCTCTGTTATGTTATTTGAAAACAACCGTTTTTCTTAATTTTCTTTAAAATTAAGTGGCGACTCTTTAAAAAGTCGAAAACTCTTCAAAAACAAATATTTTTTCCTTTTCCGATTAAAACAAAAATGACGACTCTACTAGGGATTTGGAGGATTCTAACCTTAAAACTAACGTTATTTTGTTACTTGTGATAAATTACGTTTTTGTTTAGTTTACCTAAGTTTTAAAATTGTTGCATTTCCATGACATTCTTCCGTCAAAAGGCAAGCAGTATGCATTAGGAAAACAAAAGTTTCGTGGTGTTCCATGACTTTCTTCAGAAATACACAAAAATTCATTTAGAAGTATCAAATAAATAGTTGAAATGCGGTCATCAGAAGTTATTTGGTAGCTTCACCCTGATGCTTGTCCGACTCGGGTAACCGTCAATTTGAAAACTATTCTAGTAAGCCTAGGTTACGCAAAACCAAAACCAAAATATAAGCTTTAGCCTAAGACAGCTTAAGACCCAAGGTGTATTAAGTCCATTTAATAGAAAACTGCCAAAATCATGTTTATGGTCTTCGACCTCACGATACAACATTTTATGTGACATTTGAATGATGTACGTGTGAAAACCAATTTGGGGTGGGTAAATCTAACTATTTTATGTTTTTTAGATATGTACCATTTTCCAAAGTTTGACATGGTTGTCTCAGCACCGCCTCAACTCACGATGTGGTATGATAATTTGGATGGGGATCATAGAAGAACCCTCAACAAATATATGGGAGCATTAACAGAATTGATCAACATAAACGGTTGGCCAAAACCGGTTGAGGTCCTTATGGGATATTGGGATAGCCAAAGAATGGTGTTTCGATTTAGAACTGCTGAAATTACCCCGAATATGGAGGAAACCAGAGATTGTATGGACACGGTAGGTAATGGGATAGAAAGGAGAGTGAGAAAACAGGAAGACATCTTCATCCCTAATAAGCCTTCCATAGAGGATATTGCATACTTGTTCGGGTTGGGAAAAGACTTTCCTACCGGTGCAAAGAATCCCATGTAGCATTTATAGATCTTTATATTTGATTTGGGCATGCAAGTTTCTATGCCACTTACAACCGAGAGTTCAAGATCTTTTATAAAGAATGCAACTACATTCGTACTCTAACATTTGTTGTGGAGTTATTGGGAACAATGGTCTTCCCTCATGGCCCAAGTCTGAGCATCAATACCCGAGTTATAACACTCGTGCATACGTTGTTCAAAGGGTATGAGAACCAAGGGATAAAAAAGTACTATCCTATAGCTCCAGTCATCTTGTCCGACATGTATCGAGCCTTGGAAAAGTGTAACGAGGGACATTGATACTTCCAAGGATGCAACTTCCTTCTTCAATGGTGGATCCTCAGCCATTTAGCAAAGGGTGCTGGGACTCGTGAGCTGCATACTCTTGACCACAAGATTACCCTCAAGGACTTGAATGACCTGTTGTGCTGGGCAAATATGAACAATCAGAGAACAAGGGGGAGATGGGATCAAATTTTCTCCGAATTAAGAGAGAGGATATCCAATGGATGCTTGACCGTTTTATCTCAAAAAAAATTCATCATGGAAACCCACAGACAAATTTTGCTTCCTCTCCCGGGTATTCGGGGAATTTTCCCTTATTCAACCTTTTGAGTTTTGTGACGCTTCGGGAGGAGAGAAACTGTACCCAAAGAAGCGTACTATGACGCTTACATATACGATATTGGGGATGATAGAGTGCACGACTCGTCTGAAATGTTAAGAGAATGGAAAAGCGCCAAGCGTATGGATAAAGACACCATCGCTCCTGACCGATTTAATATTGGGTATGACAAGGGTTACAAAGAATGATTGAAGAAGAACATACAAAACTTGTCCTTTCAAATTCCGCTAAGCTTTCAGAGCTTAACGAACAGAGAAGACAAAGCAGTGGTTGAGCTACAAGATTTAAAGGAAGAGGCCAAAGAAGTGTACGCTATATTTTTCGAGAACCAAGATACTCTTGAGAGGGTGACTCATGAGGCGGAAAGGCTGAGACGTGGTCATGATGATTTTTATACCTAGATCAAGGAGAAAATCGAAAGGATGTGATACGAGAGCTTGGAAGACAAAGGGCGCCTGGGTGAAGGATTCTTGCTGATGTTGAGATATATGTTTCAGAAATACAAGACTCAGGGAGACGGTGACGGAGCAGGATCATCTGGAGCGGCATAGTGGACTTCACCCCTGCGTGGGCTTGCCTTTGTTGCACTTTCAAATGGCCCCTGCATGGGCTTGTCTTTAATATTATATCCTCTATTTTACCAATGTGAACATTATTATTTACTAGTAAAATTTATCTTGGGGGAATTGTTTATTTTCTTTAAATTCACACGTACATCAATCAAATACGCTAGGCCTACCCTTGGGAAAAAAGGGTCCCCCTGTATCTTTTACGACGCAATATATGTGTTTTTAACTGCTTATGTGTTAAGTTTCTATGAATAAGGATATCGTAAACCCACTCCTATCTAGAAGTTTCCAAAGAATATACAGCAGCCACTTTTACAAAATGTCCTACCAAAATTTTCAAGTCTCAAGTTTCTCACTCAATACACCACCTCCCATACCACAAATCCTAAAACGTTACTCTACCGTCTCAGGAAAGGCAAAATAAATGCTATGGACAAAGGTAAGAATATCCAAATGGAACTTGCTGAAGAAAAAATACAGAAAAAGATCGAACTGATTACTCTAGAAATTTAAGAAGCAATGGAGGAAGGGCTTAGAGTCGACATGGCCACAACCATCTAAAAAACTCAATCGTGACCTTGGATGAGGATATGGGATCACTGATGAAGAGAAATAAATATGTTTAAATTGAGACGGAGGACATACGAGAGAAGTTGGACATGCTTCGGTTGAAAGTGCAATAAAGAGAAGCGAGAGAGGCAAGGATAGAATCGGAGACAGCCGCTCCGTTAGCTAAAATCATGTCACTTGATGAGAATCTGACAATGGAAATGGAATAATTCGCCTCCATAAGAGAAAGGATGGCTGCACTGAGGAAGAAGGACAAAGTCTTCCATAGAAACATGATTGATAAAATTTAAAAAATGGGCAAAAAATACCCCCTCTATGAGAAAGGAGCCGCTAGTGGTCCCGACAATGCTCGCCCTAAAGCGATTGAGGAAGACAATGACGAGGAAATCGTCGACAAGCCTCCATTCCTAGGTCGTCTTAAAGGATGAGACTAATGATGCAACAAGAAGGGAAATGACTAACGTGTCATCAATATTTAATCTTTTAAAAGCTCTATTGTTGCCTGTCAATTTCCTTGTATCGTAATGAACGGATGAATGAAAATGGTTTATCTTGTACTCGAACTACGTAGGGCATGAATTCTCCTTGTGAGTTACGTAGGCATCCTCCCTAGGCCAGGCCCCTATCATTAATAAAATTTCATTCTCTCCTTCGTGTTACGAGAAGATACGAACACCAGATCAACAGACGTCAAAGAGCAACCGCAAGAAGACCATAGCTTAACATGATTTAGCCTTTCTCAGACAACGTCCAAAACTGAAACAAGCAAACTGTTGTTTGTTAAAAAAAAATGTGTGTTTCTGTCTTCACTCGTGGGTTGAAGATATCCTCAAACAAGCAACTTGCGTGTTTATATGCTCTTTGTATGATATTATGCATTTTGTATTCTGAATCTGCACTGACAAATCTGTCTTTAAGTCGTTTTCCTTCTCAAGTACTTCGAAACTGATCTGTGTCAATCAAAAGCTGGCAGATTATCCTATTTCACCATATCAAAAGGTCTCGCAGATTCCTTCCCTAAACAAAGCTCAGACAAAGGAAAGACTGTCATGGGAGATAATAACAAAGAAGTGAGCCTTACTGATGTTGTGGTTGCTCAACCCACCGTAGCGGACCAGAACGAGTTGATTTTACAGCTGATGCAACAGATTGCAGAGATGAGAGTAGAAATGCAGAGGAGACCGGATCTGCCTCCACCAGGATTGGCTGCTAACGCTGCTGATGGGAGGCCTCCAATATACTTCCCTTCCTCAAATAAGGACCAACTCAGAATTAGCCATCAACACCTGTTCAGAATTCGTCGGTTATAGATCTGACTACCCAACATCCCCAATATGCTTTTGCGTCCTACCAAACTCCACCTCCTCTTCTAAACAACCACCCCCAAATGTCACCCCATCATCAAAATACCCATCATCAAACCGCTCCACCACCACAAAATCAAAACCAAAATACTTTCAATCCCCAAACACCTCACCACCACTTAAATTAGAATACCAATCCTCAGACTAACCCACAGAATTATCAAACCACTCAAAATTCTCAGAGTCCATCTGTAGCTCCACCCTTACCAAAAATAGCCACTTTCAAAATTCTCATCCCTGCTGAGCATGATGTGCACGGTTTTGAGCTGAACCATTGCGAGGAAAAAGAAAAGGAGTGGAGGGAAACAGTAGAGGTAAGGGTCTACATAAACAAAGAGATCAAGAAAGCCATGAAAGAGCTTCAATGCGTCCCTGCTGTCTCCGGTCTTAGTTATGAAGACTTATGTATTCATCCAAATTTGAACCTTCCAGAAGGGTTCAAGATCCCGAAGTTTGACACCTTCCACAAGGATTCAAAATCCCCATGGCTTATCTGAGAGCCTACTGTGGCCAGCCCGTGGGAGTTGGAAGGGATGAGCTTTACTGATGCAGCTCTTCAGTCGAAGCCTGTGCGGATAAGCTCTTGAATGGTTCACAACGTATGAAACCAGGCAATGGCCTAGCTGGAATGCATTGGCCAAAGGTTTTATCGATCGATTTGCTTACAAGGTAGAAATTGTTGCAGACCGATACTCTTTGGAGAAGATGTTGCTCGTTGGAGCAAAGTTTGCCGAGATAGTCAAGATCGGTGAGACTATTAAGGACGATTTAAAAACAGGAAAGATAGCCCGTGTAGCCACTTTACTTGGATCTTCAGGGTTGTTGAAAAAGTAAACAGAGGAAATCGTTGTTGTTTCATATGAGGGAAGGAAAACCCCCAGAAGCTCGTCATATTCCCAAGGTCGTTCTCGGCCTTTCCAAAAGTCTTACCAAGCTTACTACGCGCAACCTAGTCATCCCAATAATCCTTCAGTTTATCAGAATGTTACCGCTACTTATCCAAATGTCCAAGCTCCACTATATGAAAGTCCACCCCTAAATTACCAAATTCCATCTCCCATTTACCCAAATCATCCTCCACCTTACCAAAGTCCATCTCCCTACCATGGAGTTGCTCCCAACTGTGCTAACGTGCAGTCGAGCCATCGAGCACCTCCTCCTGTTTATCAAGTCCAAGATCCACTATACCAAAATTCCCCTCCAAATTACCAATCTCCATCGCCAAGCTACCAAAAAAAATTGTATCCCAGAACCCAAGATCCCCTTCCAAATACCAGAAGTTATCAACAGGTGCCTCCTCCTCAACAACGCATTTATGACCCTTCCCGACCCAGATTCGAGAAGAAGCCTTCAAGGAAGTTTACTGCGCTTGCTGAAAGCTGAACAAAATTGTATGAGCATTTGGCTGCGGCTGGATATATTCACCCTGTGAGGCGTAAACCCGTGGATGTCAATTCAAAGTTCTACAAACCCGATCAGAGATGTGCTTATCATTCCAACAATGTTTGGCATGATACAGAAGATTGTATCAATCTCAAACAAAAAATTTAGGATTTGATTGACCAAGAGGTAGTCTCTCTTCAACATGCGGCACCGAATGTCAACACCAACCCGTTGCCAAATCATGGGGGAGGCAATGTCAATATGATCGAGACAGACGAAGACTGGTGTGGAACCAAAATGATTACTCCCATAGTTCACAATGATTTGGAAAAGGTTGTTTCTTCTTTAAGCATCAAAGAGAGGAGAGAGTTTATTATTTTGACACCTACAAAGGTTGTTGCTTTGGTGCCATCAGAAACTCTCGTCAAGCCTAAGTTTTTACTCAAACTGCTGCTACTCTAGGCATGACCATGTCTTGAATATGTTACACTCCTGACAAACTTGATCTCAGAGCACAGAAGAAGGATCAGGTTAGAAGGCCGATAAGCGAAGGAGAAGCGGAGAAATTCTAGAGGAGAATGCATCAAAAAAATTATGTATCGTCAAACATTTAGAGAAGACTCCAGCTCAGATCTATGTATGGGCCCTGCTGATGAGATCTCAAGGCCAAAGGAAGGTTTTAATGAAGTCTCTCGATGATCCGTACGTGCCCGCTGGCACAAGCAGCGATAATGTAGCCGCTATGATTCACCAGGTTATTCGAGGGCACCAAATAAGCTTTTGTGACAATGAGCTTCTTGTTGAAGGGAGGTCACAAAACAAGGCGTTGCACATCACTGTGGTATGTCGCAAAAATGTTGTCAACCGCGTCTTATTAGATGATGGATCTGGTCTGAATATTACCTATTGTCGACGTTGAGGCAGCTAAGGTTTGACATTGGGAAACTGGAGAAAAACCAAGTATTGGATATCGATAGCAGTTAAAACCTTCTTCTGGGAAGGACTTTCATCCATATGGCTGGAGCCATCTCCTGTACTCTCCATCAGATGATAAAGCTCGTGTGGGAGAATGAAAAGCTGGTTATTCATGGCGAGGGGAGTCTCTCTAGCAGACAGACGCCGATCATTGATGAGATATCGCGAGGTATAGACTTCTACTTTGTGGAGTTGGTCAATGCCACCGGTAACGACTTGTCCCCAAAAACCCTCATGCCTTCCGTGTACAAGATGATAGTCACTATGATGCTGCAGAATACTTTTGAGCCAGGTTTTAGATTGGGAAGAGATTCCCAAGGAATTACTGAGCCTGTTCCGGTCCTCATTAAGGGATCCGGATACGGTTTAAGGTACATCCCCACAGATGATGACATGAAGATAAAGAAGAAAAATGATCAAGCATTGGCTAAGCCGATCCCAGATCTGTATCAATCCTTTCTAATCCGGGTGTATACCGAGCATGAAGACGTTAGAGAAGGAATCTTTGACCTCTTCGAGGATATTAATGTTGTTGTTGAGGAAGAGGTCGAGCTAGCTGGTATCCGCGATGCTGAGAAATGGGAGGTGATGCGGAACTGGACCTCCATGCCGATCCTGACACCCCAAACTCTTCGGTAGAAAGGCATCATTTTATGCACATTAAAATCGGTGGTAGTCCGAAAGATGCCCGAGACCCACCATTTTGCACATTCTTAACTACTCGAATTTTTTACTTTTCATTATGATGTTCAAAGAAGGTTACATGGCCCTATGATATTGCCAAAGTTTGCATTGTTTTAATTTTGAATGAAATCCTCTTATTTTTTTAAACTCTATTTATTTAGTCGTTTGTTATACTTTACTTTCCTAACTTTGTCTGTTTGTGATTTTAGTAACATGATTTTTAGACCTGTTAATGTCATGTCATGTCACGATTTAAATGAACAAAATGGGATTGATAATGACGAGGTTGACGATTACGAAGAAGAAAGTGACGAACTAGATTATGTCGCCGAGGAATTTAGGCAGTTCGAGAATCAACATAAACAAAATCTAAAGGAAACAAAAATGGTAAATTTGGGAGATTCGGAGTGTGTTAAAGAAGTTAAGATCAGCATCCACCTAAATGAAGCTCAGAAAGAGGGCGTAATTCATTTACTTACTGAATATCATGATGTGTTTGTTTGGGAAGTCGGTGACATGCAAGGGTTGAGCACCGATGTCGTATCTCATAAGTTGTCGATTAACCCAGGGTTCGACCCAATGAAACAAAAAACTCAGAAATTCAAGGCTGAACTGAATTTAAAGATTAAGGAAAAGATCACCAAGAAGATAGAGTCCCAATTGGCGGAAGTGACACAATACCATACTTGGTTAGCCAACGTTGTTCCGGTTGCCAGGAAATACAGGAAAATCATGATCTTGTGTCAACTACAAAGATCTCAACAAAGCTAGCCCGAAGGATAATTTTCCAATGCTTAATATTCATATTTTGATTAAAAATTGTGTTAAGCATGAAATGTAGTCATTTGTGGATTGTTATGCAGGCTATCACAAAATTCTGATGGATGAGAAAGATGCACAACAGACGGCTTTTATTACACCTTGGGTGTATATCATTACGGGGTGATGTCGTTTGGCCCTAAGAATGCTGGTTCCACCTACATGAGAGCTATGACAACCATATTTCACGACATGATTCATAAGGAGATTGAAGTGTAATGTGGATGACTTCATAATCAAATCCCGCGAAAGTTTACATCACTTGGCACATCTAAGGAAATTATTTGATCGTTTGCGTTGTTACAAGTTGAAGTTAAATACTGCCAAATGCGCCTTTGGAGTTCCATCCAGAGAGTTATTTGGATTTATAGTCAGCAGAATGGGTATTGAGCTCAACCCTTTTACAATTAAAGCAATTCAAGAGTTACCTCCGCCGAAGACGAATAAAGAGGTGATGAGTTTCTTAGGGAGGTTAAACTATATCAGTCGATTCATATCTCAATCAATTGTCGTATGTGAGCCTATTTTCAAGCTGTTGAAGAAAGACGCCCCAACAAAGTGGACTGAAGAGTGTCAAACTGCTTTTGATGCTATCAAGAACTTCTTGTCCAATCCACGGGTATTGGTTCCTCTGCGGGAAGGGAGTCCTTTGTTTCTGTACTTTTTTGTTTCAAGATAGTGCATTTCGAATGTGTACTTTGTCAACACAAAGAGACGGGAAAGAAGGAAAGAGCTATCTATTATATAATAAGAAATTTACTCCATACGAGTGTCGTTACACTTTCTTTGAGAGAAAGTGTTGTGCATTGACGTGGCTTGCCCAGAAGTTGAGACACTATTTGTCTTCGTATACTACAAATCTTATTTCCAGAATGGATCCATTGAAGTATATTTTCCAAAAAGCGATGCCGACCGAAAAATAAGCTAAATGGCAAATGTTGTTGAGCGAGTTTGATATCGTGTATGTGACTCAAAAGGCAATAAAGGCACAAGCTTTGGCTGATATCTAGCAGAAAATCCCGTTGATGAAGAGTATGAACCACCTAAGACTTATTTCCATGATGAAGAAGTGTCATTTGTATGTGAGGATATTTCTGAGGCATATCCAGGTTGGAGATTATTCTTTGATGGAGCGGCAAATCATCAAGGTAAAGGTATTGGAGCAGTCTTAGTGCCAGAATCTGGTCAGCACTACCCCATGGCGGCTAAGCTCTTATTTAATTGCACGAACAACATGGCCGAATATGAAGCGTGTATTCTTGGTTTGAAAATGTCTATAGACATGAGTGTCTACGAATTGTTGGTTATTGGAGATTCAGACCTTTTTATTCATCAAGTTCAAGGAGAAAGGGCTATGAATAACCCAAAGATTATACCTTATGTACAGTATGTACAAAAGTTGTGCAAAAGATTTCATAAGATTGACTTCAAACATACTCCAAGAATACATAATGCATTCGCTGATGCTCTTGCCACCATCTCTTTGCTCATTAAGCATACAAATAAAAATTATATTGATCCCTTGGATATAAAGTTGAAAGAAAATCCAGTCCATTGTTCCCATGTTAAAGCTGAACCAGACGATTTGCCTTGGTATTTTGATGTAAAGAAGTACTTGGAGTCTGGAACTTATCCCAAATATGCTACGTCCAATAAGAAGAAGTCGATACATCGTATGGTTCTCAATTTCTTTCTAATTTGAGAAATTTTTTATAGGTTGACTCCATATTTGGGTCTTCTAAGGCGTGTTGATGGAGTTGAAGCTTATTGAACAGATACATGCAAGAGTTTGTGGCACGCATATGAATGGGCTCACTTTTGAAAAAAAGGTCTTTTGAGCCGGATATTTCTGGATGACCATGGAGAATGATTGTTCCAAGTTAGTGCAAAAATGCCATAAATGTCAAGTGCACGGTGATTTCATCCAAGTCCCACCTCACGAACTTAATGTGATGAGTTCACCATGGCCATTAGTAGTTTGGGGTATGGATGTAACCGATAGAACCAACCGCTTCAGATGAGCACACATTCATTTTGGTTGCTATTGATTATTTCACCAAGTGGGTGGAAGCAACTTCTTATAAGTCGGTAACCAAGAAAGTTGTGGCTGATTTTGTTCGCAACAATTTGAAATGCAGGTTCAGAGTACCAGAATCCATAATTATTTATAATGGTGTGAATCTCAACAGTCAACTGATTAGAGATATTTGTGAACAATTTAAGGTCACTCAACATAATTCAACTGCTTACTGTCCCCAAATAAGTGGAGTTGTGATGATTGATAATCACCGAGGTTGGCATGACATGTTGCAATATCTTTTATTGGGTTACCGCACGACTGTCAAAATATCAATTAGAGCAAATCCATATTTGCTAGTGTGTGTGACAAAAGAAGTCATACCTGCTGAAGTCGAGATACCATCTTTGAGAATCATCAAGCAAGCTGAGTTAAGTAATGTTGAACGGGTCAGCAAGCGGATTGATCAACAAACTTTGATTGATGAGAAGAGAATGGTTTTCGTCTATCATGGTCAATTATATAGACAGAGAATGGTTCATGCCTTTCAAAAGAGAGTAAGAGCCAGAATTTTTGAAGTAGGTCAATTGGTTCTTAAGCGTATTTTTCCTCATTAAGACGAGTACAGAGTTTGCACCAAACTGGCAAGGTCCTTACATGGTTCGTAAAGAATTATCTGGAGGTGCTTTGGTCCTGTCGGGTATTGATGGAACTATATGGCCGAAACAAATCAACTTACATTCTATCAAGAGATACTGTGTGAAGCTTCGATTTGCATTTATGTTACTTACTTGTAATCATTCTGTTTGCTTGTATTTGTCTTTTTTCAATTCTTATCCCTCTTGTAATAAACTATGTCTAATCTGAATTCTCATGAATGAGATACATAGGCAGCCTGTGATGGCCTCGGTCACCCCATTTATCCCTATTAAATATTTCTTTGTATGAACTACATTCGACCTGAAATTTCAAAAATGAGATACGTAGGTGGCCTATGTCGGCCTCGGTCGATTTCTTTGTAATTTTTCTTATTTTGTCAACCTTTGAGGAGGGGAACTACGTTTTACCTGATTCCTTCCTCAATGGGATACGTAGGCGCCACAAAGGTTGGTCATATCTCCCGTAAGATTTCTATTCCTCTTTACAATAGCAACTGGGACAAAATTTTAGAGAGGAACTCAAAAATTCGCGAGAAGAAGACTCTTCCTCAGCAAGTCAACACTAAAGGTACTTCGAGATTTGCAACAGGGACTGAATTTTTGAGAAGACCTCAAAAATTCCGCAATCTACTCAGTTACAGTGGAAAGATAGGTAAGACATTTAACTGGGACAGAATTTTTGAGGATGGTCTCAAAATTTCAGCATGGGTTCATCTACAAGTCCATAGTAACTCTGGAAACTCCCCAGCGAATAATCAGATAAACCTCCAAGAATCATACTTAAAGAAGTTTGTTAAGCTTGATATGATATGACATTGCAATAACCTTTTTTTTCCAGATACTATTTCTGAAAATTTTATTTTTCTTAAATTTTTTCCCTTTACATTTCATTTGTTTTGGCATTAAATATTTTGTCTCATCTATGAAGAGTTAGGAGATCGGGAAATCAACCAGAGATAGCAGGACAAGGAGCAGACAACTGAAGAAATCGACACACATCAGTTCGTTTTTAAATCTAACAATTTTTCTGTGGACGCAAGTTTATAGCTTTGCTCTGAAATCAGCAAATTCTTCCGATAGATGAATATGGAGAAGTCAAAGGAGGAGAAAATTGTCCCACAATCAATATTTTTCCAAGAAGCAAGAATCATTTTATATCGTTTATATCAGAGACTTGGGAAAATGAATTTTTTATTTCAATCAATATCTGACAACCTTATAATTTATAAAGAACGTCCAACTAGATTCGAAGGTGAATCAAGTGAAAATTTTAAGGAATAGTTTATGGTTTCCGTAAAGGACATCATTTGCATCATATCATCAGATATGATATTATGCATTAATCGGAGGGGTCATTTATTTTATTATCGATCAACACGCAGGTGCAGACGACATCAAAAGGGATACAGCACAACGTGGAACTTTTTCTCAGCAGCGAACTGGGACATAGTCCGAAGAGGAATTTCAAACTCTTACGACACGAGCAGAGGAGCGACTTCTACCACAATCAAACCACACGCCTATTAGAAATCATGTGGGTTTTTCTATAGTTTTGTCCGTTTCGGTCTTGCATCCGGAAATTTCTATCTGCCGGAAAAAAATTCCCAATCAGAGTGACAATGCACCAAGAGCCTTGGAAATTATGTCTGTAGTAGTTCTTAATTATGGGTGTGAAGTGCACCACATTCATGTCTAAGAGGTTACAAGCCTCCTTTTAATACTCAGTTGATTTGTCACTTGTCTGTAACCAAAGATTATCTAGCATAATAGATTTTCTTTTCAGCCGATTGAGTCGAACTATAGGTAACCTGATTCCTAAGGTTTAAGGATATGTAGGCTAGCTCAAAATGGAAAACTCGGTTGTATTCCAACATTCGCTCTTAAATCTTATTCTCGAACATTTTGATTCCTTCATAATTCGTTATCGAGATGGCTTTTCACTTTTTCAAAATCGCGCGTTGAATTGGGCATGTTGAACTACAACTGGCCTGAATTCTCATATAGCCTGAGATGTATAGGAAACTCCCGGAGTTCGACCATAATTCCTAAAGTCCGTACGAACTGTTTCATAAAGGTTAATATGTGGTCGGTCAAAATAGGATAGGTCAATTTCATTTTCCTCGCATTTTTGCATCAATCCGAGTAAAATGAGGAACAGTTGTTGACATCCAATTTTAACCCTCTCCGAAAAAATTATTTCACGAGCTTTGTAATTCTCAAACGATTGAAATAATTAGATTTTCACCCCGATTATTTATTTCGTTAAGATTAAGAAGCTTGTTTAATTAATTTGTAGTAATTCAGTTTATTTAGTTACCGGTTAATTTTAATCCTTTTGAACAAATCGATTTTGGACTTTTGTTAGTTATTTCGGCCAAATTAATCATATTCAGCCAAATTCTTTTGCCCCAGATTCAGTCCAATATTCTAATTTCCAGCCCACCGCTTGAAGCCTTTCCCAATATGCGCAACATGCTATATGGCTCACTTTTTTTTTTCATATTCCCTCTCCCAGCCCAAATTCTCTTTTTCCCTCTCCCAACCCAAATTGACCTTTTCTTCAAACTTCTCCCCTAAGACTTGCCCCACCCTAAAAGAGAATTTGTACTAAAAACCCTGAACCATGATCAGAATCCTGAAATTGATCCGAGCACAAATCGCGTGACCTCCTCCTTCTCCCTTATTCATATGAAGAACCAGGTGTCTCGATCTCTCACCTCTTTCGTCCTTCATTCCAATCCAGAAGCTGAAATACTTTTTTTGAGGGAAAAGACAAGAATAGTACGACTCTCAGCAACAGAAAGCACCTGCTTGTTTCGTCCTTGCAACCTTAGGATTGAGACGCGTAGCGTTTTAAAGACAATGGAGATGAATCAACCGTCCAACTCGCCCTCTCTCATGTGGTATCTGTTACGAAGTGGGAAAATGGGAATTTTTTTTGAAGATAAGGTTGAAGAATTTGAGTTCGTTTTAGGGCCCGTAGATGATTTTGCCCTCCGTTTCCCCTCCCCCAAATCAACCCTAATTTTCAATCCTATATATTATCATTAACTGACTGTTTAGAGGGAGATCCTTTTTCCTTTTTTTTAATGTGTTTTTAGCTCAAAGATATACAAAGGTTAAAGAAAAAAATTATACTCTAAATATACACTAAATTCACCGACAAGAATAGAGGCTATCATATTTCAGCAGGGAAATTAAATTTTCTGCCCAGGTCCTTGTTTGGGCTTTTTAGATTCAGGGTCACATTTTGGTGGTGAAGAATTGATCCTCAACTCGTTTTCCTCGTTCGCTGCCCCTGAAAAGGTAGCACTCTCTCTTTTATGATGTTTTGTCGGTGTTTTCCCTTTGTTCAAAAAGAGTGATATCATTCTGCACTGGCAGAAGTTTATTTGTTGCAGTTATCTTGTTGATTACTAGTCAGCTGTTCACAACTATTCTAGTAGGGACTGATTCGGCTTAATATCTTTGTTTTGGTCGAAGCAGCGCTTGTAAAATCTCTCTCATTTGTACTCATTGCTTTAGATTAACCTTTATGTGATTGTTTGTTGCATTTTCCTGGGATATGTTGTTTAATATTATGAGGATTATCTTATTTTCGATAATTTATTTTTGAATAGTATAATCTTGTGCGTGGATGATTCAATGTTCTATGCTCTCGTATGTTTTAAGTATGAGTTTGAGACTAGCCTATTTTGAAACACATACAAATTAGTAGCAGGGTTTACCAAAAGTATAATCAGTGTGTGATTTCCTGTTTGACAAGCTCAAACTTCATACATGACTTATTTGGTTTTACTGGCCTTGATTTCTCTAATTTGTTAGTTTTCAGATTTCATTTTCATTTGTTTAAGTAAGGTTATCAACATGTCTTTATTATCGTTGGTTGTCATTTGAGTTAATAATATTCATATTTGTATATTGGAATTTGTTCGTCTGCGTTTGTTTCATACTCTTTTTTTAAAACTTGTGGGCATATCGTCTTAAGGAAACCTTGAAAGACTGTCGATATTGTGTTATCAGTTCCCTCATTTAAATTAGGTTTATTACTTTAGTTACAGGTAGTGCTTGTTTATACAAATTTTTTAATGAAGGCTTTATTTTGTTCGTCTTACATTTAAAATCAATAATCATTTTCGTCTTAAAGGTATATCCCTAGGAAGATTACGTGTCGCCCTATGAGTATGAGGTGAAAATTGTATAACCCTCTTGCCTTTCAAAGGAATTTCCCATAAGATGGTTCCATTTTACTTGGCATGATATCTCTGTCTGACCTGGTCATCCTCTCGAAATTACCTTATTTATGAGTGTTTTTTTTTGTGTGCAGTATATTAGCTCAAAATTAGGCTTGCTAGACTTTGACTATCCATAGTTATTTTATTTTTAATGAATCGATTTAACGAACTTCTGAGGTGTTTTAAAAGTGTGTTCTACTACGGTCCATGGTGCTATGTCTTTTAGCATGTTAGATTAGCATCCTTGTATTGTGTTAAATATGGTTGGTGAGGCTAACAATGGGTTTTTTTGTCTGCTAACCATGCATTTCCTTTCCTCCTTCGTTATTGGCTGCACTTTCCTGAAAGGCAATTCGCTCATCAGGTGTATATGTGTGGATATGGTAGTACCGCCAAATATCGTGATTTGCCCTTTTGACTCTATATATTTTGTTTGGTTCACTGAGTTTTCCCTAGTCACATACATAGCTCAATTCGAATTGCTTCAATGGCCCTAGCTTTAATCAAAAGCCATTTTATCCTAGTTATACCCCGTCTGCTCCGTTTCTTATATGCTAATCATCCTCATTGTTTGTTTCATGTGATATCCATCTGAGGTCATGAACTCTCTCCCTTCCTTCATTTTCCAAAAGAGATTTAAAGGCTCTAATTCCTACATCGAGTCAACTAAGAAAACCGACGAGCGGATTCGGCAGTTTGAAAATTTGAAGCAAAGCAGGGAGCGGGAGATTTTGATACAAGATTTTATTTTATGATTTCGCATTTTTGTTTTAATAGGCCTAAACCGTTGTCGTTTTCAAATTTTCTAAATTTACTTTGTATTAGCATTTGTTTAGACTAGGACAGGTACAAAACAAAATGGGTTGAAAACCCTAAAGAAAGTGGGCAAAAACCCGCAAATAGGTGGGTCCAAAATCTGGTCAAGGCGTACAGAAAACCTGGACTTGGACCCAATCTCTCTCTCTCTCTATCTCTCTCTCTCTTTTCCATATCGTCTTCTTGCTTATATTTATGTGCTATTAATTTTGAAGTTAAAAGAATCCGATCCCCGTAGAGCGTCGTCGTAATATTTTAGCAATTTAAAGTTGGGTCAAGTTTAAACGAGTTTAAGATAATAATTTTCAGCTAGATTTTTCATTTAAGATGAAAACTAAAATCCATTTCAAACAATATCTAATAAATTCTCAAAACTCAAAAAGTCAAGTTAGACAAAAAGTTTTTCCAACTAAGTTAGTTGTCGGAAAACCGCATCAAGCGGATGTTTTAGGTGCTTAACACCTTCATAAAATATAAATATGAATCCCCGAACCCTTCCAACTGTTTTCAAATGATTTTCTCTATTAAGTTATTGAAAACAACAATTTTTCTTAATTTTCGTTAAAATAAAGTAGCGACTCTTTAATAAGTCAGAAACTCTTCAAAAACAAATGTTTTTTCCTTTTCCGATTAAAACAGATATTATGGACAACGGAATCCCATGCAGACTTATAATCTTGTTAATGTTTATTCTAGCATAAACTTTTGCTGAAAAATTATACTTAACGGGGATAAAGGGAGCAGATTTCGTCAACCTATCAACAATAACCCATATTGAGTCATTTTGTATTTATGTCCGAGACAAACCCACTACGAAGTCCATGTTAATGTGTTCCCACTTCCAAGTCGGCACATTTATAACTTGAGTCAAGGCACCTGACTTTTGATGCTCGGCTTTTACTTCTTGACAATTACTGAACCTAGCAAGAAACCCCGCTATGTCCCTTTTCACACTATCACACCAATAGATATCTTGAAGATCACGATACATCTTGGTGGCACTCCACAGAATAGAATATCGAGAACTATGATCTTACTCAAAAATTATGTTTCCCAAATCATCAACATCCGAAACGCACAACCTACCTTGGTACCTAATCACCCCATCCCCCCATTGGGAGAATGACTCACTAAACTTACCAAGAACCTATTCCTTCAACTCCATAAATAATGGATCAAGATGTTTCTTAGAATTCACCTCAATCACTAAATACGATTCCAAGCTATGATGGACCACAAAACCACCAATTGGAGAATCTTGTAGCCGAACACCCAACCAATCAACCTATAAACATCTTTCACTAGGTCTTTCTTAGCTTCTTATACATGAGACACACTACCCATTGTTATACAACTTAGAGTATCTGCAACCACGTTGTCCACGTTCACATGTACCCTAAAAAGAAAATGCCTCCACATTTTCAAGGCAAATACCACGACCACCAATTAAAGATCATGAGTTGGATAGTTTTTCTCATGCTTTCTGAATTTCCAAGAAGCATAAGCTATCACCTAACTATATTAAATGAAGACACAACCCAAAACTACTCTAGAAGCATCACAATACACTACAAAACCCGTGGTACCCTCCGATAAAGTCAATATCGGAGTGGAGCTTAGCTTCATTTTCAACTCATGAAAGCTTCTTTCAAGAACCTCTGATCACTCATACTTGATATTCTTTTGGGTTAATGATGTCAAAGGAGATGCACTAGAGGAAAAACCATCGACAAACCTTCTATAGTACCCTGCTAATCCTAAGAAACTCCTTATGTCCTTTGGAGTTAGATATCTAGGCCAATTTCTAGATGCTTCCATCTTCTTCGGTTCAACCTCTATACCCTTACATGAAATAATGTGTCCAAGGAAAGCAACCGATCATAACAAAAATTCATACTTACTATACTTAGCAAAGAGTTGATGTTCTTTAAGGACTTACTAAACAACCCTCAAATGGCCCATATTATCATCCTCACTCTTAGAATAAACCAAGACATCATCAACGAAGAGAATTACAAATGAATCAAGGTACTTTCGGAACACCCTATTCATTATGTCCATAAAAGTCACCGGGGCATTTGTTAATTAAAATGACATGGCTAGGTACTCATATTGACCATACCTAGTTCAAAAAGCCGTTTAGGGAATGTCTTCACCCCTCACCCTAAGTTGGTCAATCCCGACATCAACTTAATCTTAGTAAAGTGACTTGCCCCTTGGAGTTGATATATTAAATTGTCAATCATAGGGAGAGGATACTTGTCCTTTATGGTTAACTTATTTAGTTGATGGTAATCAACGCACATCCTAAGGGAACCATCCTTCTTTTTTACAAACAACACCAGAGCGCCCCATGAAGAAATACTAGGTTGTATGAAGCCTTTATGTAGTAAATCCTTAAGTTGAAGCTTCAGTTCCTTTCATTTGGCCGGGGCCATCTGGTAAGGAGGGATTGAGATAGGTTTTGTATCCGGTAATAAGTCAATACGAAAATCAATTTCCTGTTTTGGAGGAATTCCGTGTAAGTCATCCTGAAAGACTTTCGAATATTCCCTGAATACGCCAAGCAACTCAATAGCAGACACTTCGGAGTCTAGATCTTTGACCCTTACTATCTGTTATAGATACCCTTTGGAGATTATCTTACAAGCACTTACACAAGAAATTATATGACCTGTAAGAGTTAAATTTTCCCCCTTTCACTCTAAGACTTGTTCATTAGGAAAATTGAACTTGACTACCCCTGTTCTACAATCTATGCAAGCAAAAAAGCGTGCAGCCAATCTATTCCCAAAATGACATCAGAATCAAACCTATAAAGTTCAACCAATATAACATGAGTAACTCTATTGGGAAAAATTATAGAACAATTCCAATAGACTCTTCTACCAATAACCAAGTCACCCACCGAGGTAGACACCATAAAAGGTTCATTCAAGAAATCAGTTAATGCATCAATGTTCGTAGCTACCAAGGGAGTAACAAATGATAAGGTAGCACTGGGATCAAGTAAAACATAAACATCAACAGAGAATACTAGTAACATATTGGTTAACATATCGGGAGAGCTCTCTTGTTTACCCCTAGTGCAAAGAGCATAAAAGTGATTCTTCTTTGGGTCCTCTTGAACCTTGGCTTATCTTGCACTTAAAATCTACTCTTGGAAGAATTTCCATCTTCAAATCTTATTTTATTCAACTCCCTACAGACTTGCTTAAGCTTTTTTTCCTCAATTTGCTCGGCATGAACCATTAGACGAGAGATGTCCATGGTAGGAATCTACATAGCTGACCTACACTTATTAACCACAATATCAGATTCCCCCTTAAAAAAATTTCATTTTAACCCTATAATCTTCCACTATAATGGGAGCATACTTGGAGAGCTGAGTGAACTTTAGGCTATACTCCTTCACACTCGTATTCCCTTCGTGAAGATTTATGAATTTTTGTATCTTTCTTTCCCTTAGTTCCAATGGAAAGAACCTATCAAGGAAAGTTGTCTTGAAAGCTCCCCAAGCGATATGATCTTCTCCAACTGGCCTCTCATCTTTCCATTATTCATACAAAACTAGAGCCACATGTTTTAGTTGAAAACTTGCTAGTTTCGCCTTTTTTTGAGAAATCACACCCATGGAATCCACCACTTTGAATACTTCATCTATGAACCCTTGTGGGTCTTCTTCTACCTATGAATCAAAGAAGGTAGGAGGATTCATCTTTGTGAAATCCCTTATCCTTAACACGGCGGTGCTTGAAACATAAGTAGCCATCACTTGAGTCAACCGTTGAATGGCCTCCCTTATCTCCACATTAGACATAGCCCCTTCTTCAGTAGGATCATTAGGGTGAACCGCCTCATTCGCATTCTCCTCCTCAGCCCTTCGAGAGTTATTCCTTCATGTATCCTTTGCCTATAAACACAAGAAAGAAATTAATAAAAAGGACATATAGATCTAAGACTCTTGAGGCACGTCGTAAAATTATCAAGAAGATGAAAATTTTCTAATTATCACATAGCCTCTCATTCACAAGTGTGGTTCGCTTCACACCCATGAAAAAGACTCTATGCAAACGTTGTTTACTGAGACATCAATCCTAGATTACTTAAACCTCATGCTCTAATCCAAGTATGAAATGAACGGGGAGCACCCCTAGTCGTAATCGGCGTCTTCATTCTCAATGAGGACTTAGAAAAGCCCTTAGCGTTCGTCATAACATATCATAGGTCAAAAATCCATATATATTTAAATCTTTACATAGTGAGGTTTACATGCATATATTTATCATGTATCACATATGGAGTTTACATAGACTCCTCTCTTAGGGAAGAATACATAGGTTTCTCGATTAGACAATATAAACAATACATAATATATACTTGAATAAAATTGTCTCACACTAAACCATATGGAGGAGAACAACATTAGTCATAGCCATTTCAACTTCCATATGCCATAGGTTTAAATCAATAGTCTTAAATGATAAAGGAATGAAATAGTGTCTTAGACATAATAACAACATAGCTAAAATAGTGAAATGGTAACTTTGTCAAACATTTAGGGCCTACCAATACTAGGAGAAACAAGTCCAAGCCTTACTGCTTGATCCTCAAGACAATTCAATGTCATGAACTGACTATTTTTTGGAAAAGGGAAGAAATGGGTTAGTACAAAACTAATGTACTAAGTATGGTTCCGATGCATAAAATCATAAATGCATGAGAAAAGGAACAATTTAGTCAAACCATTCTTAGTATCAATTAACTCAACATACACATGTATGGAACATCATAATTCAACCCAACATATAAGCAAGTCAAGAATATACATGTGCAATACCACAAATAAAACCTCATAATCCTATCCAAAGCTAAGAATCACATTGAACCACCTACTTCATACATATATCATAACTTCATATTTCATCACAACATGCTTAGTTCATACGATCATATATTGCTTAACATACACATATGATATAATCAACTTAAACATACAAGTACACTACTAAGATTATCCTTTAGGATCCGACATGTGCAATGTACAAGTGAAATCCCATATCCTCTCTCGCACTATGTCGTAACATATAAGATAACCCCAATAATAGTTCACACAATTAACTTATCCATTTACTTTTTCTCTAGGGAAATAATTAACATAACCAACATTAGACAATGTGATCAACATGAAATGTGGTATTCTCCTCCCACACCAAAAAGAGAGGGTCAACAGTTGCCTAAGGTGTAACCTATCATACATAATTATCTAAGTTGATACACTAATCTATAAACCTATGTGGGCACGTAGTTAAGGGTCAAGAGATTGCTACTAAAAACCTTGAATTGCTAGAGGCGGAGGTTTCCATCTCATGATACAACACATATATTGGGAATTTAGACTTACTTGACATGAAGAAATCCATTAAGGAGGCTGGACTTACTAGACATGAGACCTCCATCTCATTTACATGCCCTTTCGATGCTAAGTAATTATTGCCTTTAGTAACCATATTATTTAATCATACAAGTTAAAATTAGTCTCTTCTAGTTATCTCATAGGTCATTAGAAGTGAGAACGATCCTTTCACATTGGAAACCACTAATCAAGTGAGTACACCTTTCACTTAACACTTCATTATAATAATGAGAATCTGCATTCAATCATATAATAATCATATCATAACATGTAAACATACTTCATTGCTAATTCAATTGTCTAGGTTAATGAAGAGGCATATTTTTCATCAACATCAAAACCAAACATTAGTCATAAGAGTATTACTATCTAATCATCTGATATTTCATAATTGAGTCGAGAAGAATCAACATACATACCTTCTTGCCCTTTCATTGCCTCCATGCTTTAATTATAAATGAATACACAACCATTTCATAAGAAAGGTAAATTCAAGGAGTAAAATATAACATTCATAATCTTCCATAATTACCATAGGAATTCAAGACACAAAAGAGTTTAGGGAAAATCAAGGGTTCAAGGGGAAATCTCTAGTGATTACCAACAATTGACCATAAATACTTAATTAAACAATGATTAAATAGCATAAATCATCATAATTGAATAACAATTTCATTTTTAAAGAAGAACTCATGTCTAGATTTTAAACCTAGTCTTGGAAGTTTTGTAACCCATAGGTGAAGGAGCCTCTTGGGGAAAGGATTCCCAAGAGTGAAAGAAACCTACCTTAGTGAGGATATCTCCACGAATTTAGTTTGAAAATCTTTGGTAAATTCGTCCTTTACTTGGAGCCCTAGTGTTATTAAGTGGAGGTTGATGTTTGGGGAGAGAGGAAGTAGGGAGAAGTTAGAGCTAGGTGGATTTGGGGAAATATGGGGTGTTGGGTTAGTTTAATGAGGGTTAGGTGTTATATAGTCCCTTAATTAATTAATTTAAACGCCCCCTAACCCTTAATTAACCACCTAAGTAAATAAATAATTCATTTACTCCTTAATTTGGAAAGTCAACACAGATGCCTACCTGTGAGACCTCGACCTACGGTCCATAGGTCCATCAATGACCCATACTGGCAAGGTGTCGATTGGATGAGAGACTGGTTTATGGACCACTTTGGAGAATTTTATAAGTTTAAACCTACGAATAAATCGATGGCTCGTCGATCAAATTAAGGCTTGTCATTTGGCTCGTAGACGTGCATTGTCAAGTTTGACAGTTTTGGGTCAAATGCAAGGGTCTCCTCCAAGGACCCTTAGGGAGGTCTTTTGGGAGTCGTACCCGAAAAATTTTCCCCTAAACACACTCTAATAATTTTTTAAAAAAATTCTACATATTTTATTAAATTTTGACCATTAAAACCCAATGAAACATGTCAAATCACACTAACCTCTATTTCACTAGTCTCTGGATGTCATGGACATTTCTTGACGTTTTGACTCTAACACTTCCCACTTAGGATAAATACATTATTTTAGGTTATAAATAGTGTTACAACTCTTAGTTGTACATGCGAGGCTCTAGGTTGAGTCATGGACTTTCGGAGTGTTACAATTGATTTCTCTTAAAAGTTTGTATGTCCTCATATAATTGAGGACATGATCTATGTTTATTATTAAAATTTTTATTTTAATGACTTGTATAATACTTAGTATGTTTATTTCAATGTAAATGGTTGTGACCCTATGATGTTAAGACGTGTCTATGTTGGCCTGTTATTATGAGACTTTGCTCTTTTCATTTTATGAAAGAGTTTTATTGGTAGTATGTTGTGAAAACTTTTAAATCCGCACTGCTTTTCTTACCTGTTTAATGAATGAAATCTAAGGGGCTTGTACAAGACCTCCGAGAGGTCGAGTACGCCATGTAATGCCTAGGGGTTCTCTTGGGTCGTTATATACTTTGTATCAAAAGCAAGGTTTTGGGAAATAGTTTAGGTTCCAAACACTGATAAGCCTCATCAAGTAATGTCTTGTTCATCGGCGTGATTCGCTACATATCTATGAGCAAGAGGCTATAAGATGATAGAAGTTTGATTTTCTTCAGTACTCTTGTATGGTGCATTCTTCCCTGGGGTGAGCAAGTCCTTATAGCTAACCAAGAGAATGTAAACGAGGCAGTTCCCCCTCAAGTGCCCCAACGTCCTTAAGCCCAAATGTTGAAGGGAATACGTCTAATGTATATAGAAGAGCTACTTTTAGATCTTCAATCAAACTCAAGATGATTAATGCTTAAGTCTTCACTAATCATGTGGTTTCCCAAGCTAACCTAGGAGTTGGACCTCAAGGGAACCCTAATGCAAGTACTACCGGTTCTACAATTTGGGATTTCATAGGGATGAATCCTCTTACATTTCATGTCACTAAGGTGGATAAGATCCACAAGGCTTCATAAATGAGGTATTCAAGGTAGTAGACCGTATGTGAGTGACTCCTAGGGAGAAAGCAGAAACTAGTTGTGTACCAACTAAAGAATGTGGCACAAGTGTGCTTAGAGAAATTAAGGGATGAAAGATCTGTAAGGGTAGACCCAGTAGATTACGGAGTGTTTAAGACGACCTTTATTGATAGTTTTTTCCCTATACAATTGAGGGAGAAAAATTTAGTAGAATTCATGAACCTTCATCAAGGAGGAATGAGTGTGAAGGAGTATTCTTTAAAGTTCACCCAACTCTCTAAGTGAGCCTCAACCTTGGTAGCCAACTCTAGGGCTAGAATGAATAACTTGTTGATGGGGGTGTCAAGTATGGTTGAAAAAGAGTGTCCTACAACAATGTTCAATCATGATATGTATATCTCTAGACTCATGGTGTATGCTCAAGAAATTGAGGAGTCCATGCTTAGGAAGATGAATAGAGATGGGAAGATGGCTAGGTTGGATGAACCAAGTCAACCTAAGAATAAGATAAGGTTTTATAATCAATATTATTCCATGGGGAACAAGGATAGGGTTCCCAATCAATGTTCTCAACCAAGGAGTGGATGTGGATATACATATGAGATATTTACGTGTACTACATATGGGTAGAAACACTTGGTTAAGTGTCTTACCAGTACAAATGTATTTTTTGGATGTTGCCTGGTCCTCTAGGCAAATGGGAAGGAGACTAACCAAGATAATTTAAGATAGTTCGGATCCCAATACTCAAATGAAGAACAATTTCTATATGCTATAAACTAACAAATGAGGTTATCCAAAATGAACACCCCGGTAGTAGTTCCTTATTGTTATTTTTTTGTTTGTTCATAGATGAGTTCACCCTAAGAGGGGGAGAATGAGTTCAGTAGTAAGGTGGTTGATATCATTATCTTTTCCTTCTATTCTTACTCAAGATTGAGACCAAATTCTTAGTATTTTGGTTTTGTTTGTGAGTCTTGCATATGAGTATGAGTTGCATGACCTCCTCATGTAATAAGTGCCATGGATAATATGATGTTTTTCATTATCTTGATGATATCATGGTTACATGAGTAGATTGGTAGTTTATTTATATTTCTCATGTCAATGTATATCTAATGATATTTGCTTAATTGCCTCATGAGTTGTTATGTTTATATGTCGATGTGTGATTTGAAAGTTGTTACATGTTGAGCTTTATAATGACATGATGAGCATGTATAATGTTGGAGAAGGTACTTTATCCATAAATGCAATGAAAATGATAAAGTATGTGTGCAATTTGAATTGTG
The DNA here is from genome assembly GCA_027705065.1 of Solanum peruvianum. Classification (NCBI taxonomy): domain Eukaryota; kingdom Viridiplantae; phylum Streptophyta; class Magnoliopsida; order Solanales; family Solanaceae; genus Solanum; species Solanum peruvianum. The sequence goes on along the minus strand of JAKWJD010001757.1, from coordinate 8,853,423 downwards.
GAAATAGTTGGAATTTGATTGTATTGCTTAGAGTGCAAAACAATGGGAAGTTAGTGTTCATTCTAAGTTTAGTGTATTGAATTTGAATGTTGTGTCCATGATGATGTGTGTTATGATCTTCTAGTTGATTCTATTAGTCCTTGAAGGTATTTAGTGTAATTCGAGGACGAATGTTTTTCTATGTGTGGGAGATTGTAAAGACCCTCAAAATGAACTAGGTAAAACAAGATTTTTTAATGTCTTTCATGAATTAACAATGTGTTGAAATGATGAAGAATTGTCTTAGAGGTTAGTTATTGATAGCTTGGAAGTTAAACTTCAAAGAACGACGTAGATGTTCGGAAACTAGTCTTGTGTGTACTACTATGACTTTACATGTTTTATGTGTTGTTTGGTGTTCAAATTTATTAGGACAGACCTTATTACCTATTTGATCATGTTTAGGGTCGAAACGTCCTGATAAAACTCCCCAAGGACCACCCTAAGGGTCCTTGAGGAGGACCCAAGACATTAAAATAAATTGCCACAAGCAGCTTCAAACCACGACCCATAGCAATGGCTAGTAGCCTAGTTCATGCACAATCGTTTGGAGGGCGTGGCTTAACACTTATATATGGGAGTTTAGCCTCAAAAGTTGAGCCTCTGTCAAAAACCACGTATAACAAACCTCAAAATTAACTAGATTAAACTAGATACTCACATTAGGCTAGAAACTACTTTTAATAGTTAGTTTGATGATGTTTGAGGTCAAACATCAAAAGAAGACCAAGACGTTGAAAAACTAGTCGTTTTTGTGTTGGTGTGTATCCTCGTAGGTTTCCCTTGTTTTTCTGTATTGTTTGTAGTCTAAAAATAGTGAAGGTGACCCTAGTGACTTACGTGTTTAGGGTAAAAACATTTGGGTACGACTCCCTGATGACCACCCTAAGGGTCCTTGAGGAAGACCCAAACATTATACAAAGAAGCTTTCAAAGGTAGCATGTAGAGGCAAAATATGGATCCCAATCCGTGTCGCGCACCTTGTACTTAGTCTGCTTCCGTGTCGTTCTACTCACACGAGGCTTAGTGCCTCACATATTCTATGAGTCAGAATTAGAAAGTACCTACGCAATGCACAACCACGTCTATGATTCGGTTGCATCGTTTTAAAGTCATGTTTTACATGTCTAGTAGTTCAAATAAGTATGGGGGTATTTCGGGAACTTTGGGAGTCAACTGATCACTGTTTTTAGTTCATATTGAAACCTTTTCCACGTCAAAACCCCTGTACCCAATAAGAAAACAAAAATCCAAAACTTTCTTCTTTTCCAAATTCTCTCAAACCACCATTAGAGGCAAAACTCAACTTCAAGGTAGAATAGGAATCTTGAAGTTCTTTATTCTCCAAATGTGTGGGATTTTCCTCTAATAAGGTATGGTAACCCTTGATCCTTAGTTGACCTTTCATCTGAGGAATTTTTTCAAAGGTTTTCCAATATGATTCAAAGGTCATAATTGATATCTTTCAATCTAGCCATGGGTTCATTGTCAAATTGTTTTCATAGTCATTGTAATGATGTATTTATGATTAATCAACCGTTTAACATTATTTTCAATACAATTCAATGAAGAACTCACGATCTCCGTCATCTCTCAAGTTAGCCTATAATGTGGGTCTTGTGATATTGATTAGATGATGATTCAATTGTGATTAGGTTGTTGTTTATTTATTCTTCCTAATTTTATATATGTAAATTAATTATGAATTGTTGATAATTGATCAATGGTTATCATAACTTTGAGAATAGGTAAGTTGAACTACATTTCTAACTATAGTATTGGAGTTGACATGGCGTGGTATGGTCCGTTTTTTGTGGCGGTGTTTACATTCTTGTCTATATCTTTATAATGTTTTCATGTCCTTCAATGAAATAGATGTAATGTGAATTGTGGTTATGATGATCATAACTATGAAGGTCTTGTGTAACCCTTTATTTTATTATCATGATCTAGGTGTGTTAATGATGCTATGTATATGCAATGATCATGCTAGGGTTACGTGTAGACTACATGTTTATTTGTGATGAATAGTCTTGTAAAATGAAGCCCTACATATATGAACCCTATATGAATATGTTATCTTATGCATGTTAGGATTCTTCTATTCTAATGATGAATATATTTTGTCTCATATGATATAATGTGGGTGAATGGTCTAACTATCCTAAATGTCCTATATGTGAGTTGTTCATGACTTAATGAATACATTTGAAGGGTGGTTTCCTAAGTAACAAAGTTGTTTCTCTTATGTCATCATGATAATCAATAAGAACACACACACACTCCATGAATAACTATAAGTATCATATACTGATAGTATTAATTGAAAGAGTAGTTCTCATCTGCACCTTTATCTCATATAATTCATGTGAAGTATATGAATAATGGAGTATGCTCATGTGTTGTTTTCAGGCGTTATGTGAAATTATTTTTCACATATGTATGCACACACACATGAATGTATGAATGATAGAATTATGTGAAAGGACATTGTCACATTATATAGGTTTTATGATGGAAGCACATTCTTATCGTACATACATTTAAGCTATGTGATTTATGAGGGAGAAAGTTCCTAAAGCCTAATATTATAAACTAATGATTACTAAACGCTTAGAGATATTAGTTAGGGAGTTTAAGATTACCACCAAGTGGATATGTACAATGAGGAAAAGACCCGTCCACTAATGTAATAGGTTTGGTCATTGAAGTGATAGTCATGAGATGGAAGCCTCTTTGCTAATGCAATAGGTCGAGTTCCTAGAAGCAATCTCATTATCCCTTAACTACGTACCCCCGTAGGTGATAACTAGTAGATTTACCTAGATATATATATCACTATCCCTTAACTACGTGCCCCCGTAGGTTATAACTAGTGGATTCACCTAGATATCTCTTATGTATGGTTCTACCTTGTCAAGTAGAACACCTTCTCTCAGTCTGGGGTTATATGACACCGAATTCCATGTATCTTGCAGGGTCTATGCCGCTTATAGCTAAGCATCCCTACAGTTACGAAAATGAACTAAGATAAGATTATGAATAATTATTATGATTCCTTGAAAGACTACTTACTGTAGGTAGGACTATGGACCCTACTTATACATTCCACAACTGCAATATAAGGAAACTGATGATGAGGTTCCTTTATAAAATAACGCTTATGGTTCATGTATGTAAATATGAATGTATGTCAAAGTTTACTTTACTTAGGTGCAAACATGAGTTATGATTATGCATGTGAATTACACTTATGGCTTCTAAATGGGTTTACTTGGTATATTTTAGGGTATGGGATTACATGTGTACATTGCACAAGTAAGCCTGTGAAGGGGTTGGGAGGGTGGTTTACCTATGATATGAATTGAGTGATTTATAACTAAGATTTAGTTAATTAAAGAGTTCTTATATGATCATTAATGAATTATGTTGGCCTTATGTCTAAGGTTAAATACAGGTGTGTTATGTTATTGAATGAGATGTGCCTATGTCTAGGGTGATTTCCTAGGATCGATTGGTGGGAGTAGTATTATGGGATGCTACTTGTACATTTCATCAGTAAGATTTGGAGGTTGTCTTAGGTGACGGTTCATATGTGTAGATTCTGACCGAATAAATGTGCCTTAAATGTGATGAAATGGTTTTGAGTGTTGTTATGCATGAACATCCATATCTATGTGATGTATGTGAACTATATTATGCTTATTGTTGGAGGGTTTATGAAGTTTTACTATTAATACATTATGCATGATTTCTAACTAAATGTCCACTTAACTCATGTTTTTCCATGGTTATCCTACGTAGTGCATTGTTATACTAATATCATTCTTCTTTATCTTTTTACACAAAGTGTAGGTGGTGATGACTAGAAGATATTTCCTAAAGTGAGAAGCTTGAAATATATATTCCCCAACTTCAAGAGGGTCTTTATTATTCTAGGATCTTCATGGTAAGAGGTTAATTAATATTATGTATTAGTGTCAAGTCTAAGATGGAAAATGAGACTTAGTGTGTAAACTATGTACTTATGATTTTATAAAATGAATGGATGTTATAGTATTATATTAAACTATGAATTTTTTTACATTTTGGCTAATTTTATTTATATGCGATGAATGAATTCTAAGAAGATCCAAGACCTCTGAGAGGTCGACGATGCTGGTAATTTCTAGTGGGTGATCCCTGGTAGTTATATACTTGGTATTAGAGCATAAGGTTTTGGGATTATACCTTAGTTTTTAAACTCTCATAATTCCATGACTAATAGATTCTTGTACATCGGTGTGAGTCACGATACATCTATGAGCGAGAGACTATCGGAAGATAGAAGTTTCACTTTCTTCACTACTCTTGTGTTGTGCAATAGAGCTTAACTTCATATGATCTATCTGTCACATTTCCATGTTCGGTGGTCTTTTAGATGTGATTTCTTGGAAGATATGATGTCTCAAGGCTTGAGGGAGAAAAGGTGAGTTTTTACACTTATTATGGTTTAGTTACTTGAGGAGTATACGTAAAGGTGAATTTTGTATATTTTGATGTGATGCCATTTATGGCTATATGTGACCCAGGAGAATTGAGGTTATATGTTGAGAAGTTATGTTATGATGTAGTTCTATGTTTGATAAGAGTTTCTATGGTTTAATATAGTCTTCTTTGGAATAATGATCTACCTTATAGTTGTGTATAATGATAGCATAATTTTATGGTAGAGGCTTGAAAGGTTTTTGAGAAAAGTGGTAAATAGTGAAAGATGGATGTTGCCTTTTTATACGAGTAATGCTTCATAGTTGTCCTCGTATGGATTGGAGTCTTTTGTATAGGATAGCTCCTAATTAGGGAAGGTAGTGTACTTACCTTGTAAGGTGATTGTGAAGTTTACTAGTTAGTGGGAGAACCCATATGACTAGTTAGTTAGTCCCTATATGAACCTACCCTAATAGTGCGGAAAAAGGGAAGAAGGGGTTTTATTCCAAAAGTTGGGATTGTGCTTTGCCCTAAGGTTGACTTAGACGGATGTATGTACCCCTTAACTCATAGGGAGAAGAAGAGAATAGATGTTAACCTACCTTAAAATGGTTAGTTGTATTTTAATTTTGATCTTAAGCATGGTCATCTAAAGAAAGTGCATAGATTGTACCTAGGCATGATTGGTTTGAAATTTCCACCAAAGGTGATGATGTGGGTAAAAATGACCTAAAAGCTACCTTTCCCTAATGATGGAAGAAAACGAAGATGCCTCTATGGACAAATCTCTTCTACGTTTCCCCTATGATTTTATCTAGAGTGGATGGCTATCCTAAGTCTCTAGAAACGCGGTATCGGATCTTAAGAGTCCCAACATGTGTTTTGTGATAAGTTAGCATTTGGGTTTCTTTAGTCCTAAGTTGGAAAGAGAATTATCTAAAGGCTATATATGAATTACCTGAGGTAATGACCCTTGTAGGCTCAAATCTGAAACAACTTACCTTGCTAGGACTTGGTTGTATGATGTGATGAAATTATGAAGATACCCTTGGTATTTATAGTGTAGTAACGCCTCATGTGGTTGTGTAGTAAGAACTAACATGATTGTTATGAGTTCCTTTAGGTGATAAACTTAGAGGAATAATGATGGTTGAGCATACCTCTTGATGTTTGGGTTCGTAAGCTCCTTGATACGAGATTAGGAGTGGAATCCTCAATGGTGTCAAAACTTCTTATGTGAGGAATATGTAGGTTTGATCTTTACTTGCCTTACCCTTGGTGGATAAGGGCAAGAAGTTGTGAATAAGTGATTAGGATTACCCCAAGTGGGGGATAATATGCCTAGATGGTAAGATTATGAATGCCCGTAATGATCCTAAGTTGAGATCTCTTGAACATCCTTATGTTAAGAATCATTTTGGGGGATGTATAAGAAGTGTAGTAATTTAGATACTCATTTGGGTCTCTTGAATTCTCACCTAGTGGAGTGTGAGTGAAAATTTTACTAAGAAATGTTTCTTATTAGAAGGGAATGAGGTTATGTTATCAATGAGTTTTCCTAACTCTTAAATCCCAAGAGGGGGATGTTTTGCTTGACTAAGAAAGATTGGTAAGTCCATGTTCTCTTGTATGAGATGAATTTCTCTTAGATTGGTTTACTCTAAGTGGGGGATGATGATTTGAGTAGTAAAGATTTTGATATCCCTATCTTTTCCTTCTATTGTTACTCAAGCTTGAAATCAAAGAGTTCCTAGTAGCTTGTTCATGTTATGGGGTCTTGCATATGAGTATAAGTTGCATGTTCTCCATATGTTATGCATGTATTAAATGACACTATGTTGTGCATGTTATGAAAAATCACAATTTCATGAACAAGGTATTTTGATAGAGTGCATGTTCCTCATGTTGTTGTGCATCTTAGCATGAAGAATGTGCATATGAGCGTGCCTTGGTTAAAAGTGCAGATATGCTCCTTACATGAATTTACATTGAAATTGTTTGCATATAAGATTTATGATGACATGTGTCCTTGATGGTATTATAGATGGTAATGTCATATATGTCCTTGATGGTATTATGTTTAGACTATAATATTGTAGTTGGTCTATATATTTCATGATGAATATGTATCTAGTATGAGTTGCTTAAATTTTTCATGAATTTAAGTGTGTATCATGCCCATTTGTGCATTTTAAATCCATTGTATACTTAACCTTATGATGAAATGATGATCATGCCTAAATGTTGGAGAAGGTAGTTCCTCAAAATGGCAAAGAGTATGATGAAGCATGTGTACACTATGAGTTGTGGAGATATTTTCTACATATTTGTTTTGGATTGAGTGCATAATGATATGAAGTTGGTGTTCCTTGTATGTATGGTGCATTAAATATGATTTTCTATATTATGGGCTGCAAGTAGGGTCTTTAAGTACTTGGAAGGGTTTTAGTGTCATTCGAGAATGATGTTTTCCATGTGGGGAATATTGTAGCGACCCTCAAAATGAACTACGTTGAACTACAGCCTCACATGAGATTTATGAGTTATTAACTTGTTAATAAGGTTATAAATAACATGTAATAGTTTATTTCATGATGTTTCAGGCAAACGTCAAAGGAAGACAAAGACGCTCGGAAACTAGTCATTTTTGTAATTGTGTGTGTCCTTGTAGTTTTTCCTTCTTTTTCTGTGTTATTTAGAGTCAAAAGACAGTGGAGGTGACCCCAATGACATAATAAACATGTTTAGGGTAAAACTATTTGGGTACGACTCCCAGAGGACCATCCTAAGGGTCCTCGAGAAAGACCCAAATGTTGGACAAATAGAGGAAAATCTGGAGCCCAGTCCACGTCGCTCGACTGGCACTCAGTTTGACTTCGTGTTGCGCAACTGGCACAAGGCTCACTGTCTCAAATATTTCATGAGGAAGAACTGGAAGCTGCCTCCGTGACGCCCAGCCACTTCCCAAGTTTTGTTGCCTAGTTTTAATGTCAAGTTTGACATGTCTAATAGTCCAACTAAGTATTGGAGTAATTTGGAAAATTTTGAGTGTGTTGATAACTGTTTTTAGATTATATTTAACCCCTTTCCCAAGTCAAAAACCAAATACCCAATAACAAAATAGAAAATCCAAAACTCTTTTTTCTTCTAAATTCTCTAAAACCTCCATAGGAGGCAAAACTCAAGATCAAGCTAGAAGATGCATCTTGAAGTGATTCCTTTTCCAAATGTGTGGGATTTTCTTATATTAACGTATCGTAACCCTTTATGCTTACTTAGCTTTCATCTAAGGAGTTCTTTCAAAGGTTTTCCAATATGATTCTAAGATCATAATTGTTATCTCTCAGTCTAGCCATGTGTTCATTGTCAAATTGTTTTCAAAGTCATTCTATTGATGTATTTATTATTAAGAAATAGTTTTAAAATGATTTCCAATACAATTCAATGATGAAACCTATGTTCTCCTTAATATCTAAATTTAGCCTATAATATGGGTCCGTGATCTTTATTAGATGATGATTTAATTATGATTAGGTTTCACTGTATTGATTTGTCCTAATTCTATCTATGCCAATTGATTATGAATTGTTGAGAAATGATCAATGGTGATCATAACTTAGAGAATTGGTAAGTTGACCTAAATTCCCAATTATAGTATTGGAGTAGACATTGCATGGTATGGTCAAGTGAGGTTGTGGGGATTCGAACCCAAACCCTCATGGATCCCACAACCCCTCGACCAAGAAAGAGAAAATTTAAAGAAAAGAAATTAAAAGAAAATGAATGCGTTGGGCTTAATCTTGGGTCCCCAAATAGTGTGGACCAAAACAAAATAAATGAAATATGTAAGTGTTGTCCAAGGATTAGAAATCGGGTTCCCTTGCCCAAATTCCATAGTGATACATAAGTTATACGTGAATTGAATATTCAAGAATAATGCTGCATACTTAGATCGAAATCAAGATCTTGGCATACAAACAAGATGCATAAGTCCTGCACCACATAATCTTAGGAAGATATGAATCACATAAATAAACTATGAATGAAGCTTGATACGTTTAAAAATAAATTAAGTAAGATGTATTAAATGAAATGATGTAACCCTAAAAGAAGGTGAAGTACGAGTGTAAAACACACTAAATGGCCAAGTGCATTGGCAAACGATGAAATGAATATTATGTAATGAAATGATAAAACCCTAGAAGGGTTAAGTAAGAATGTGAAACACACAAATGGACAGGTGCATTGGCATATGATGAAATGAACATTCATGTAAAAAGGGGTGAGTAATTATGAAGAGAAAATGTGCTCATGTTAATGAATGTGGTGACAACATGATAAGAGGAAAATGTGAAAGATGAGAGAAATGTCAACTGAACCTAAGTAAATGTTACCAAAACTTACTCACCTATGAGAGTGTAAAGCTAATGAAGAGACTAGTCTCTATGAACACTCTAATGAAAGTATTGAGAATATTTTATATTTAATAGTAATGATGAGATGAGAAATCATCTATTGAGCTATTATGTCCTCATACTAGAAGCCAGCTTCCATGATGTATGAGTTGAATGTAATGAAACTTTATACTGAGCACGGATAGGCTAGCTATGAATAGTGATGTCTTCTTTCGTGAAGGGCGGAGGTTCACATAACTCTCATGAGATAAGACTTTCCGTCATGCCGGGTATGGGTCTCCTTATATCTCCTAGTCTTCGAACCTATACTGCCAATTAGAAATCTGGCGGGGTTCAATTCACATGTACGCTAGCATGTTTTGGGTCACTTTTGTCTGTGATTCTACCTCTTTTCGATGTGGGGGAGACACTGGATTACATGATGCTCACATGATCCATGTCAGTTAAAGTTAAGTTCCCAATGAATGAATGAGGTAAGTCTCAAATTATGCACGTAATGAAATGAGAGATACCAATGTTGTTTGGATACGATAATCAAGAGGTGATCTAGACATAAGTAATGACACTAGGTCATTCTTGATCATTGCACAGCGAACCCTATGAAAGTCTTAAACTACTTTCTAGGTATAGCTGGTGTTTACACTAGCTTATGTATGAATGAAATGAAGTATGTATTAATGAATGAAGCCGACTCTTTGTTTGCTAAAGAAGGCTCCCCAATTGAGGTCCCATATGCTAAGCCCTTATTTTTGGGAAGTCTTAATGTTAAGTCCATGATTCTAAGGTATCATGGCATATGAATGAATTATATGAAAGATTCTATGTGCTTTACGCAATATGTTATGTGATATGTGTAAGATGTTATGTGATGTGTGCAATATGATATGTATGGTGATGCATGTTACTCTCATGGAATGACTTTCCTAATCCAATTTTCCAAGTACACTGACTTTCTAAATCAAAATTTGGCAGGTCCACTAACTTTCGTAATCCAAATTTGGCAAGTCTACTGACTTGACTTTCCATAAATCATGTTGTCAGGAAAGAGCTATTCTTACTCATGCATGTCCTTGGTGTGTGCTTACATATACCCATACTTAGTACATGTGTGTACTAATCCCGTACATCTCTATATTTGTAAGTGCAGGCAGAAGTTGACGCTAGAGCTTACAGGTTGACGTTGCAGCTATCCGGACATGGGGCTTTCATCAAGCCTTCGTAGGCCCTCATGCGTTCGAGGATGTCTATCGTTATTATCTAGCTTAGATTTAGACTTTAGCTAATGGAGCATGTTCCACTAGTGTTTCTTTCCACTTTCATTTTTAGACTTTGTATTGGTGTTGTTTTGGAAAAAATACGTTTAATGCAATTATAAATTGTTTCTTTCATTTGATTAATCTCTATATTAGATGGTTTATTTGTGAACGCCTATGATGTTGAGTTTTAAATGTTTAGCATGAAATAAGAAAAAAAAAGTTCAAATTTTCCGTTGAAATTAACCTAGATAAAGTAAAAATGACGTATGTAGGCTTGTCTGCGACCTCTGAGAGGTCAACGACGCCGGTCTCGTCTTGGATCTAGATTCCAGTCGTGACAAACATTTTCTAATTAACAAAACCAACAAAAAATTATCGAAAACCCACACAAAATAAACCAAGAAACGACACTCATCACAAAACCCTCACCACGAGGACTCAAACCTCTATAGTTAAAGAATGAGGTCAAAACTCATAAAATTCTCAACAATATCATTATAAACAATCCCAAAGGAGGATTCACGATTTAAATTACATCATAGGAGTGAGGGTGAACAAACTCAACACTATGAGAAGCTTACATACCTCGTAAGAACACTTGTTACAGGAAAATTTTTTAGTTCTTGCAAGAATGCTTGAAACCCTTCTCTTTTCTCCTCTTGAACTTTTTTTCTAAAATCTCTTAGTCTTTTGGAATATAAAAATAAGTTATAATTTATATTAGACCCTTAGCTTGGGTTTTAAAAAAGTTTTTGTCTTAGTGGGGTAATGAAAAGACCTAAATACCCCTTTCTTAAACAGAAGGAAAGTCTTAGCTAGAGTGACTTCATTCAAATAGTCATAATTGTTTACTCAGAGCATAAAATTTAACAAATTTGGTTGTGTTGAGAAGGTTACTTGCACACCTTTGATTTGATATCTCATGGGGACCCTGAATCTCTATACTCTAAAGCTTATCGTCATTTAAAAGTTGACCCAAAACTAAAAACTGATAGAAGTCTAAGGTGTTACAAGTTTTTTGTTCATTCTCCATTGTCACATCTCTTGTCTACATCCTTGACGTGGCCAACACTTGAAACTATTGTTGACCTGAGTAGACTGTTATTATGGGATATTATATATATTTATCTCTACTGATTAATGTGAAAGCTTTTTAATAGATAAACGTGTTAACAATTGAGGAAAAAATTCTCAACAACTTCATTTAAAGATCTGAAAATCTCAATATACATACACAAATACACACACACATACACACACACACACACTAACATATTGAAGATAAATTATCATGACAAGACTCTAAGACTCTAAGTATCTCATTACTCTAAAAATGACATATACTTACAATTAACTTCTCAAAAAAATGGAATGCTTCCGAAAGCTAGTAGGTATCACCACGATTTGAAAACCAATCCTAATGATATGTCATATTGGGCTCTTTTGAACTTGAAAATGTGTATGTTTGCCCTTGGTACAAACTAAATCCATTAATAAGGTCATAACATACATCTATTAAAAAATTTGGACAAAAACTAGTTAGGATCATGTATCATCAAAAGCCCATGGACTATAGCACATGAAAAATAGTAAATTCAGTCTTTCTCTCATCAGGGCTTTCTTGGCTTGAAAATTCATATGTTTTCCCCTAGGAACAAACTGAATACATTATAAGGTCATAACAGATGTCCACAATTTTTCGGGCAAAAAAAATTACTGGGATCACATACCACCAAAAAATCATGGACTATGCATACAAAAAAGGGTAAATTCGGTCTTTCCCACACTAGGGATCTTTTGAACTTCAAAATGTGCATATTTCCACTCTAGACCAACTAACTCATTCATAGATCGTCATAGATGCCTATAAAAAATTTAAATGTTTTCGAAATGTCGTAGACTCCCAATAATATATAGATGTGGCGTGTTTTACACCAGTAACAAGGACTCTATAAACATGACTTAGACACCCTAGAACTATTGAACTCTATGTTATGATAGCAAGTTTTTCATGCCTCAAGTCTACACCTAGGACATGATCGGCACTCGAAAACCATGGCTGGTCTACAAAAAGAACCTTTGGCCTATCTTTGTACTCAGCAAAATATATTACTCAACAACAAGAACTTCAAATGCAAAGATTAAATAAATTGAATAAATAATATATAAACATACAAATGTCGTGAAATACTCAAATAGGCATAAGAAGTTAACTCAAGTCTAAAAATACTAACAAGGAAATGTAAAAAAACATTTCAACTACTAGTGTCTATGAAGTCTCTAAACACTACGATAAATGTCGGGAAAAGACCCACACCATGTTAACAAAGATAAAGAATGAAGAGGAATGATATTCAAAACAAGGAGGCTCACAAAATCTAACTGGAATGCAAATGGTATCAACAAAGGGCTTGTTGATGACCATAAGCAATTGTATATGCATCATTAAATGATGCAGGTTGAATGATGTCAGTACATCGAATGTACGAGCATTTATAGGGAAAATTGAAAGCAATATCTAACTAACTGAGGGTGGAATGAATACATACCTTAACTCAACTCAATATAAAGGAAAAATGATACATGCAATATTTTAAACATTATAAAATAGGAGATATATTTGATAATGTATAAAAATACAATAACATACTTTTACTCTTATTTTGGAGATTCTCTAACCATCACCTATCACTATGATCAACGTGATTATACAACATCCCAGCCACGATATAGATTTTTTTTACACCTTGCTGGGGTATAGAACACATCAATTTAATGGATTCACTAAGCTATGTTTTAATCAATAAGGAATCATGTAAAAAATATGATCTTTTACCCAGCATAGCATACATGTTTTACGAGGATTTTGAGTTGTAAGATGTCATCCCCGTATCGGTGCTCAATACTACTCCCAATAATCTATCACTCATCCTCAAATATATAAAATATAACTCTTTCTCAATTTGAGGTGATTATTAAAAAGATCCTCTTAACTTGTAAACTCATTTAAAATTGTTGCCTCTCTCTTACAAAATATAAAAAATATTTCATATTTGGGAATACTTAGTTCCTTATAATCATTTTGAAACATTAGACTCAACTTTCTTCATTCTCATACTTTTTTACTCAAGACTTTTTTCAAGGCTTTAGTTAATTTCAAAAGGCTTCTCAACTTTGACTCAAAAGGTCCTTTTGAACTTTTCTCTTAAATTTAATTTAATTATAAAATATAAATTACCAAATGTGATTAGGATATGCATGATCTGTCATATATTAATGAAAACATAAAGAGTGAATATCAAGAATAAAACAAAGGAAATATTCGAGGGAACACACACGAAAAGAAGGACTAAGGGGTAAGGATCTCGCGACCCTAGCGCGCTAAGTGGAATGAGGATGTAGACCCTTACTACTGAACCGTGTTTGGGGAGCACTCAGTTCCACATTGTACCAGGCACCAAACTAATTGTAGTAGTTCTAGCGCAATGGTAGCGCGCCGCACCACACCCATGCCCAAAATTCAGATGAACTTTTCTTTGTTTTTTTGAGTCTCAAGTCATCTAGAATCGAATGATTGCCTCCAAAACTCTTCTGATTAAAAAACCCAACATAATGTTATCGACAAGCCACACAAAATCACCCAAGAAACAACAATCATTCACAAGACCCTCACCTGAAGAATTCAAAACCTCCATTGTTAAATAATGGGGTTAAAACTCAAGAACTCCTCCAAAATCTCAATATAAAAATCTCAGGGACGAATTCACGATATAAATTACATTAGGCATGAGGAGGAACAAACCCAACACTATGAGAAGCTTACATACCTCGTAACAACACCTATTATAGGGGAAATTTATAGTTCTTTAAAGAACGCTTGAAATAGGTTTTTGGAATATGAAAAATTGGTCTAATTTAGATTAAACCATTAACTTGGGGTTGACAAAATTATTAGTCTAAGTGGGTAAATTAGTCTAAGTGGGTAACGAGAAGACCTAAATTCCCCTTTTTTCCTAAACAGATGGAAAGTCTTAGCTAGAGAGGCTTCATCCAAATAGTCATAACTATTTATTCGGAGCTTGTAATTTAGTAAACTTACCTTCGTTGAAAAGTGTACTCAATGACCTTTGATTTTTATTCCTAATGGGCCACAAAAATCATTATGTGCTAAAAGTTATGGTCGTTTGAAGTTGATCCAAAACTTAAAAGTGATAGGAGTTTGTTACAACTTTTTTAGTCATTCTCCATTGCCACGACTCATGGCTACATTTTGGACGTGGCTGACACACGAAACTATTGTTGATATGAGCAAACCCTTAGTATGGCATATTATATTTCTCTATACTGATTAATGTGAAAGCTTTTTAACAAATGAACGTGGAATATATTCAGGAAATAAATCTTCGACAAATTTATTTATATGTATATATATATATATATATATATATATATATATATATATATATTACAATGACAAGACTCTACAAATGACATATATTTACAATTAACTTCTCAAAATAAATGAAATCCCTCCTAAAGGAAGTAGGTCTCACCAAAGATTGAAAAATCATCCAAATGATATGTCATATTAACGCTCTTTTGAGCATAAAATGCTTCTTGACTCACGTATAACAAAAAATGCTCATTAAAGGCCGTATATAAAAATATTTGGCGAAAAACTAGTCGGAATCACGTATCACCAGAAGTCCATGGACTATAGCATATGAAAAATGGTAAATTTGTTCTTTCCCGTATTAGGGATTTTGGACTTAAAAGTGTGTTTGTTAGGCCTTTGAAACGAACTAACAACTATAATAAGGTCGTAACAGAATCCATAAAAAATTCATCTAGAAACAAGTCTGGATCACAACCATCGAAAACCCATGGACTATAGCACACAAAAATTGTACATTTGGTATGGACATCTATCTCTCAAGCACAGGTTTAGGTTCGGCCTCAATGGGAAAGTAAAATGGAGCACCTAACAACGCATCTTCATAGACCAAGAACTGCGAGATCACCCTTTCATCCACACTGGAACTCTTTTGAACATAAAAATGTGTTTGTTTTTCCCTCGGGACCAACTGAATTCACTAATAAGGTTGTATTACACTTCCATAAAAAAAATTAGCTAAAAAATGTTAGGATAATGTATTACCAAAATCCATGAACTACACCACACAGAAAATGGTAAATCGGTCTTTCCTGTAATGGGCTCTTTTGATTTTAAATGCATCTTTTTTCATCTAGAGACCAACTTACTCTATTAATAAGGTCGTAAAGGACTTCCATACAAAATTCATCAAAAACAAGTTGGGAACACATATCACCAAATATCAGTGGATTATAGCACAGGAAAAATGGTAATTCGGTTTTTTTTTGCATTGGGTCTCTTTTGAACTTGAAAATGTGTTTGTTTTCCCATAGAGCCAACTAACTACATTAATAAGTCCACAATATACGTCTATCAAAATTTGGCCGAAAACAAGCCGGAATCATAGACCATCAAAATCCATGGACTATAACACACAAAAAGGGTAAATTCAGTCCTTCCCATAGTAGGGCTCTTTTGAACTTGAAAATGTATCACCTAAATTCAATGGAATATCGTATATGAAAGTCTTTCTTGTATTGGGCTCTTTTGACCATAAAAACAGACTTGTTTGCCCACCGCGGCAATTTGAATACACTTATAAGGTCATACCGGACATCTATTCAAGTTTTGCCAAAATAAGTCAGGGTCACGTATTATCATAAATTCATAGACTATAGCACAAAAAATGTGGTAAATTCGGCCTTTCCTGTATTAGGGATCTTTCTAACTTGAAAATGTGTTTTTTTACCCCTCAGGACCAAATGAATCCATTAATAAGGTTGTAACAAACGTTCAAAAAAAATCCCAAACATAAGTCGGGATAACATATCGCCAAAAAACTATGGACTATAGCACATGAAAAATAGTAAATTTTGCTTTTCCGGCATTGTGGCTCTTTTTAACTTGAAAATGCGTCTATTTTTTCATCGAGATGAGCTCAATCTATTAAGAAGGTTTAAACGGATCTATAAAATATTTGGCAAAAAACAAGTCGGTATCACATATCACAAAAAATTAATGGACTAAAATCACGCAAAAAGTAAATTCAGTCTTTTTCACATTGGGGCTCTTTAAAACTCAGAAAAAGGTCTGTTTTTCCCCTCGAGACGTAATGAATCTATAAATAATTTTGTAAAAGGCTTTCTTATATGATTTTGGAACAAAAGTGTGAGATCACATCTCACCAAAAGTCCATTGAATATACCACTCTAAAATGGTAAATTCATTCATTCCCGCCTTAAGACTTTTTTAAACTTGAAAAGGGGTATGTTTGTCTCTCTATAAAAACTGAATCCATTCATAAGGTCCTAATAGACATCCACATTAAATTTCTGTAAAAAAGTCAAAATCATGTCCATTGACTGTAAGCACATGAAAAATGGTAAATTATTTGCCACACTAGGGATCTTTTAAACTTGAAAATATGTTTCTTTGTCCCTCGGGACCAATTGAATCCCTTGTAGGGCCATGACAACTGTCCATAAATAACATCAGCCAAAAACAAGTTGGGATCACGTATCACCCAAATCCTATGGACTATAATACAAGAAAAATGGTAAATTAAGTGTTTCCAGCATTAGGGCTCTATTGATCTTGAAAATGCTTATGTTTGCCCCTTGGGACAAACTGAATCTATTAATAGGGTCATAAAAGACACCCATAAAAAATTGTCCAAAAATAATTCACTATGACGTATTACCAAATATCCATAGACTATAGCCTACTTAAAATGGTAAATTTGGTCTTCCCAATTTATGTCTCTTTTGATATCGAAACTGTGTTTGTTTTCCCTTCTGAACAAACTAAATTTATTTATACGTTCATAATGGACATCATGAATATTTTTTGGCAAAATTAAGTTAGGACCACGTATCACCAATAATTCATGAGCTATAGCACACGAAAATGGTAAATTCAATATTTTCGTGTTATGGCTCTTTTGAACTTGAAAATGTGTTTTTTGCCCCTATGGACTAACTAAATCAATAAATAAATTCATAATGGACTTCCATAAAATAATTCGGCAAAAAACTAGTCGAGCTAGTGTAAAACCCAACTTCCTAGACTATAAAACACGAAAATAGAAAATTTAGTTTTTCCCACATTAGGAATCTTTTGAAGTTGAAAATGCATCTATATACCCCTCGGGACCAGCACACTCCTTTAATAATGTTGTGGTGAACGTCCATAAACTTTCTTTCAAAAAAAAGTTAGGATCACGTTTCACCAAAAATCCATGGAATATAGCATACAAAGATGGTAATTTCTCTCTTTCCCGCATTAGGGCTCGTTTTAAATTAAAAATGTGTAGGGTTTTCCCTTGAGAAAAAATGAATCCATTAAAAAGGTCTTAGAGGACACCCGTAAAAAAATCATCCAAAACGAAGTTTAGATCATGTCTCACCAAAAATCAATGGACAAAGCACACAAAAAATTGTAAATTAGGTCTTTCCTGCATTTGAACACTTTTCAACTTGAAAATGCATCTGTTTTCCCCTCAAAACGAACTGACTCTTTTAATAAGGAAGTGATAGATGTCTATAAAAAGTTTTGGCAAATAATATACAGTATCACATATCACAAAAAGTTCATAGACTATAGCACAAAAAAATTATAAATTTTGTTTTTCCCACATTGGGCTCTTTTGAATTTGAAAATTCATATGTTTGCCCCTTGGGGCCAACTGCCTCTATTATTATGGTCATAACAAACGTCCATATTTGACCAAAAAAAAGACAGGATCACATTGCACCGAAAATTAGGGACTATAGCTGTAAGACCCCATACCTTTTCTCATTGTTGAATAATATATTGGGTAGTATGGCATGGTTATATGATATGCATATGACTTTGTATGGTACATTGGAGATTAAGAGTTCAAATAGGCTTCAGTATCAAGAAACTAAACTAATGTTTTAGATCAAAGGGACCAGTCAAAAAAAGTTAATGATTAAAGAAATTGTCAGGTAGAACATCACCATTTTTATAGCTACAAATAGTCCCATACCTGTGGATAAGCTTGTGAGTGTATAGCATTCAAAGAATAGTGTGTTATGAAGTCATGAAAAATTAGTGAAACTAAGGTTTACAAAAGGTATCAAAGTTTCTCTAGTAATATTTTCTTAACTTTGTTGTAAAATTTCTTGGATGTTTTCTCCATATATATAAAGAGTTAGCATACCTATGACCCATCAAATAGAAAGTCTACAAGTCTAGTTTGCAACACACAAAACCCTGTATCCAACCAGCATGATAGTAAAAGGTTATGAGGGTTTTATTGCGAACTACTTGGGTAGAATTCGGGTCACAGTCTGGGTCCGGTCAATAATTGTTGTATGTCATATGTTTTAAGATACCAAAACAATTCTTTTCCCTACCAAACCAGAAAAAAAGCTTTATAGATGGTTGATGGAGTTCTTGCATGATTAAGGTTAGTTTTGACGATTTCTACCATCAAAGGTTACCCCTTTTCCTAGAAATGTAATCGCTACATGTGGCAATCATTTTCCTCTTATATTAGCTGAATTTGGAGCTACTTTTTGAAGATATAAATTTGTAGTTATTTGTATTTCCTCAAGTCTTACACTTGGTTAACTAAGGTAATCATCTCGATACTCTTTTATGATTGTTTTTATGAAGTTCTACGGACGTTTCGTCATGTTTTAACCATATGGAAAATCTGCTGATGTAAGATCAATTATGAACTATTTATAGGTGTGTAACAGTTTTTAACATAGAGTGTTTCCAAATTTAGGACATAAGGAAAAACATTCGTGAAAAAGCTACGGCCATTCGTCCGTTCATTGGAAAGGTATGTAAAGTCTAAGCTCCATCTTTTCCCATTGTAGCACCTTTTTTTTGAAATTCTTAATAGAAATAATATAATATTTTGATATCTCTTGCTAGAAAGACCTTCAGTAAAAGGCACTAGGATTCCAACTATTATTTTCATGATTCTATTATTTTGATATCATACTTATTCATATATAGAGTATTCAACATGTACAAGTTATTTTATTAATTTCCTTGATTATAAGTCCGCACCTATAAATTCTTATTCTTCTTTGGGTGATGTGACTGAAAATATCATGAAAACCCTTATTACCTGTAACCAGCCGTCTTTCCCCACTAAAGTTATTATGAAAAATCTTTAAATTAACTCACGATATACAAAACACCATTATAAAACATAAATTTTTAAACTATTAAGACACTTTGTTTTTGAAATATTATTTTATAAATTATCGATGAACCAAGTTAGAAACTAAGTAAATCACCTTAAACCGTTTATGAATATCTGCAAGGTTAGTTTATCTTTCTAAAATTTGAGTTAACTTTTCAAGCTTATTTTAATGAACATATGAGTTTCCATTAGATGGTTACCTGTTATACGAAAGAGATCATGGGTTATGAAAACAAGACTACAAACATGCGAAGATAGGCAACATGACAACAGTAACATATAGGTGTTATAAATCCATAACATGACATGTTACGCATTCTACCCCTGACCTATAATCTGAGGTATTGGGCCTATTGACTATATATATAAGTACGAGATACTGATGGCCACAAGGTTGGCCTACATGTTGTCTGTTAGCGACTGGGAAGCACCGCCATTTCTAGCATTTGGTTGGGTATGTCATGTGTGTGTGTGTGTGTGATTGTGTGTGTGTGTGTGTGTGTGTGTGTGTGTGTGTGTATTCATAAAATATGAATAAATAAGCATACCATGCATACTTAAATAATAGAGGGCAAAATGTTAACCATGTAATTATTTGAGATTCAGTTTTAGGTGATATCTCTTTTACCATTTACAGTAAAATATTTCTGATTCTACTTCCCGCTTTACATACCAGTACAATTTTATTAGTACTCACATCCCTTTTCCTGGGAATGCTAATCTTTGCTTCATACGAGTAGGTACGGGAAGAGACTCCAATCGACCCACCTGCTAGGATTCAGGTTTAGTTGTGAGTTGCTAATGTCCATCTTATCTTGGGGATATCAAAGGATGTATACTTTTATTGTATAGTTCGGCTAAGTCTAGGCCTAGTCCTGACAGCGCTTATGTCACTCTAGAGGCTATAGTGGGCACAATATTGTGGGTTTCCTTTTTTATGTTTCAATCTCCAACCCATATTCTTGGCATGTATATATATGTGTGTAAGTAGGTATGTCTTTGGTTGTAAACTTTTCGAAAGATATTACATATTTATTATTTTTTAGGCTTGTCTACTATGTTTGTATTGTTTATTCTAATTTAGGTCATGACCTTCAGGGTCCATGGTTCAATTTTAAAAGGTTGTGCTGTCTCATCTCTTTGTTTCACAATTTCATTAGCTAGTATGTGTTTGTGGGTAACTCGATATTATAGGGTATCGAGTGCTAGTTACTCCCTCTATTTTGTAGTGTATAGACTTTGTATCACAGTAGGTCGTATCCTGAGGGTCCACAAGTCGTATCTAGTAGAGTCTTGTTTTTGGGTGTTTTATGTATCACCCTTATAATCAAGAGGCTATATGGAATTTATGAATGGTTACATTTAATTAAACTGAAACATCTTGATATAGTAAAAAAGTATAAGAATATTTGAAATCTAAATTGTTCTTTAAATTTCTTATATTAACAGGCTACACTATCTATAGATATGGAAAATTGAGAGATAACTATGGATCCAAGGAAAGGTACTAACCAATCCCCATTGGGTCAAAACGGATAGATTTCCCTGGAAAGCACAAGGAAATCTCTAGCACCCTAGTAATGACCTCCCTATAACATGTTGAAGCACAAGGAGATGGAGTTTCCCCAGACTCACTTGTTCCATTTGTACTTGAAGAATATAGGGACATGAGACCTCCAGTACCTATTCCTCCCCCACCAAAGACTGGGGAGCAAGGGATAAAGAAGGCAGTTCAGTTGCTGACTAGGATGGCTTATCGTCATAAGCGACAAATGGAGTAAGGAATAGATAGTTTGAGAGACTGGCCAGAAAGTTTGGAGGTACACTAGTTTATTCATTTATACCCTACGATATATACAGGATCTAGTCCTTTTGAGATCCCTAAGACTTCATCGACCATATATAGAGTATTGAGGATTATGTCTGCCTCTATCACAAGGTTGTAGAGTTTGTTTATTTTCGACTACGTGATTTATTCATCCTTTGGTATAAGATGTGGGAGAGATCTAGAGGACCTGATGATGTGCAAGACAGTGGGAGGACTTTTATGGGGCCATCCTTTCCCACTATTTTCCATGGGAAGTTCGAGAGGCCCGTCTTGAGTAGGTCATCAATTTAAAGCAAGGAACCATGAGTATGAGGGATTATAGCCACCAGTTTAATTTTTTTGCCAGATATGCACCATATAATATAAGTTAATAAGAGTCAGAGGTCATCGTTAAGTTAATGATATCATCTGATCAAATATTGTAAGGTAGCATCCCTATCGGATGATGTAAATATTTCCCAGATATATGCTTTCTCTTAGATTATAGAGGACCTTCCAAAAAGGATTTGGGATACCTATAGGTATATTGAATAGAGTAAAAGAGCATGTACTATGGTGTCTTATAGGGAGCCACATGGTGATTTTAGGCCCCCATTCCTTCGATATCCACCGCGACCGGTGGGTAGTGTCTCACCACAGTTGCAGTAAACACATTTTATCATTATTGTTAGTAAGAAAGAGGTAATAGCTAAGGCAATACTTGGTTTGTCGACAAGATTCTTTCGTGCATATAAGACATTCCACTCCTTTATGTCCACAATGTGGTAAGCAACACACTGGGCAATGTAGACAAGGTTCATCTGCATGTTATAATTGTGGGCAGACAATACATTTTATTAGTCGGCGCCCGAGGTTAAGCAAAGGTGATCTAACTCAGCCTTAAGAATCTAAAGCAGCATATTCACCCTCATTATGTGTCCCACGACCAGGACCACAATCTACTTAGGGTCGTGGTGTAATGTGATGTGAAGTAGATACAAGTTGGAGCGATGGACAGAATCGCTTTTATGCACTCACATGACTACAGGATTTAGAGGCAACCCCTGATGTTGTTACAGATATATTAATGGTGTATTCTCAATATGTTTACAAATTTATTCACCGTAGCTTTAAATATTCATAAATTACTCAATTTTATTCTAGTAAGATTGACATGAAATCTGAGTTGTTTTTACAACCAATTGACGTGTTGACAACGTTTGGCGACTCTATTTTATCTAGTTGTGTCGATCTAGGTTGCATGGTGTTGATTAATCATCTCCCAATTGATTTAATTGAGTTTATTATGCTAGATTTTGATGTTATCATTTTATGGATTGGTTCACAACTTTCTATGCTAATATTTATTGTCTTGGAAAGATAGTGAGATCTTACTTCGAGGTCAACTAGTCCTGGAGTTGAAGGATAATGCAGCCACACCTAATTTCATACCGTAGGAATGTAAAGTTAATTGCTAAGGTTGTATATACCATATGGTTCATGTACATGATACTAATAAGGAGCTCATGACTCTTTAGTCAATTCCTATCGTGAATGAATTTCCAATGGTTTTCCTTGATAATCTTCGAGTAATTCCACAAGAAAGGGAAATTAATTTCTCTCTACACTTGCAGGAAAGATATGTATGAGGGTCAGATGGCACATCAATGGGAGCGTTTGAATGTGATTGTGTTGTCCTGAATCATGTGTGTTGTGTCGAAGGATCTAGTCAATGGAATTGTGTATTCTTCAAATTCTCATAAAGTTTGGGCAGACCTAAAAAAGAAATTTTATAAGGTGAATGTCACGAAGATTTATCACATTCACATAGGGATTGAAACATTAAATCAAGGTACATCAACTATTTTTTGCGATTAAGTGAGCTTTAGGAGGAATATGAGTCTCTAGTCCCTCCTCCTTCATGTTCATGCTCATTAATTTATGAACAATTTGGAGAAACAAAAACACATGCAATTTTGAGGTGGACTGAATAAAAATTATAATCAATTGAGAAACCAAATTTTGATGATGTCATTGATCCCTTCAGCGAATCAAAACTATTATTTAATCAATCATTATGTGAGTCAGCGTCCGCACTTGAACGTGGCTGCACAGAGCTCTCAAACTAGACCACACTATGAGGAAGGTTAATCTTCTACTCATGACACAATATGCTCCTAATTCCAAACAAAAATCACTTCTGACTTACCGTTATGAAAAGGGGGAATTCTTATGTTCTGCTGGTGCAAGTAACACATACTCAGAGACTGCAACTAATATGAGTGTGAAGAAGAATTGCAATTTTCAATGTGATTTCTATCACCTTAATGGTCATACTAGGGATGAATGTTACAAATTGATTGGTTAACCTATGGTTATAGTGATCACAATTCCAAAATGCACCATCATGAGAATTCACATAGTCATCAGGCTAATGCGCTTTAACAAAAAGAACAAGGTTTCATAGCTAAGCAATTCCTGAATCTCCTCACATTGATTGATAAGAAAGATTCACCTGAGTATTTACAAACGTGAAAGGTAATATGAATTGTTTTTTAGCTTGTTATACGACTAACTTGTGGATTTTTGATAAATGAGCCTTAAATCACATGGTTTCCTCTATTGACATAGTGTCATCTAGTACTTCTCTTCACTTTCACCTCATAACCAGGTTCATTTACCAATTGGTTATATATCTTAAATCACTCACAGGGACTTATCAACTAGACAAGGAACAACTTGTCAAGATGTTCTCTATATACCCTTGTTCAAATATAAACTACAATCAGTATCCCAACTCACTAAATTCCTACACTGTTTGCTCCCATTTATCCTAATTTTTTGTTTTTCATGACCTTTACACTAACAAGGTGAAGGGGATTGGTAAAGTCAATGATGTACTCTACATTCTTTCCAAGAAAAATAACCATCACCAACAATTAATTCTAGCGTGCAATCTGTTTATGATTGCCATTCTAATAATTTTAGTGGTGCAAAGTGCACTATATGGCATCAAAGTCTAGGTCATGACCCAAACCTAATTCTTAGTTTTATTCTTGCCATCAAGAACACTCTAGATAAATCTGAGATCTGTAAATGTCAAATTTGTCCTATTTCTAAGCAAACTAGACTTTCTTTTCCTGTTCATCAAATTGTTTGAAATTTGTCCTATTTGTAAGCAAACTAGACTTTCTTTTCATGTTCATTAATTCAGTTTTTAGTTGGCCTTTTAAATTAGTACATATAGATGTATGTGGTCCCTATAAACATAACACTAACAAAGGAAATAAATACTTCCTTACTCTTGTTGATGATTTCAATTGCATGACTTGGGTTTACCTGTTGAAATACTAAAGTGATTGTTTTCTACACTTGTAAGTTTTTGTTCATCTTATAAAGAATCAATTTAACACCACCATTAAGACCATGAGATCATACAATGGTATTGAATTTCTTAATTCTTACTGTATGTCTTTTAAAGTCTCTTCGTATTTTCCACCAAAAAATTTGTGTATAGACCCCAGATAAAATGGGGTGGCTGAGAGAAAACATAGACACCTACTTAAGGTTGCAACAATAATGTACCGTGAGTTCACGGTATTTCTAATGCATTTCACTTAAGTGTTGTGTGTGTTTAGAGACATTTTGTATTACTTTTAATAAGTTTGTCTTGTTTTGCAGGAAAGATGTTCACGCATAAAATGTAGGAGACAATTGAGAAACTGCAGGAAAAGGGACCTATGAAGGAAATCGACAGACCATCGATCCATTCACCCCGTAGATGCTGATCATAGATGATCATCCCAGGTATTGGAGGAAATCTGGAGAATTCATACTTAGAGTCGAACCACGGCTAGCATCGACGGTTCGTCAATGGATCAACGGACCGTATCGGTTGACCGTAGTTTATAATGTGAGGGTTCTAGCACCTGATACTTGGAGATTATAAGTTTGAAGTCAGAGAGGAGCATAGATGGACCGTAGATTGATCAACGGATCGTGCTATTAGTTTTCATTTGTTTCAGAGAAGATGCAATCCAGAGGCTGAAATATTTTTTAAGTCTTGGCTGATGGAAGTGAAGCACAGATCGTCGATTGGTCGACGGTCCATCAATTGGTCACATAGATTGAAGTCGTGTGCCTGAACAAACTTTCCTTATTTGAATTCTTTTTTAATTAGGATTATTTTTCAATAAAAAGTGCATAAAAATCATTTGGGGTTAGCTACAACTACTATTGTTCTAGTTTATGTGTTGGAGATTAGTTTTGCAGCTTTGGCAAATAATTGACATCTGAATTTGGTTTTGAAGTTTTTGCTTTGCAATTCAAGTTCAATTTTTGGGTTTACTATTCTTATTACGTAAGTTCATGATTTCTTCATCTATCAACATGGATAGTGTTCTTAAAATATGGGCAACTAAATCCACAACTAGGGTTGTGGAATCCATGAGGGAACAAATTATAACTAGTAATTAAGCGACTCTTGAATAATTTTTTTGCATGAATTAATAATTATTTTTCTTAGAAGTCTTTTTAATGAGTGCACACATTATAACTCACCTTTTTAATACCTGTTGGACCAAGAAGATAGTTAATAAGAAAAGAATTATCAACATAGAATTAGAGTAATACTATCTAATAGGCTAGTGTTGATTGATTCGAGGGTGAAACTAAGGCATACATCAATGTGATGTCTAATATGAGGTAATGGTAAGAGTTAGTACGTTATACACAAGTAGACTGACTAATGTACGGGGTAATATTCTGTGGATGTCGAACCAAGGATTTTGAGATACATAACTTATCACTTTGCATGAAATAACAACAAATGTTTACTTTTATTCACTTGCTAATTATACAATTGAAGGAATGTGGTTCACAAACGCACCCCCCCCCCTTCACTTCATTTTTTCGAAAATACCTTGACTAAAAAGATATAATTGTGGGTTAAAACTAAGTCTAATACATATTCCTCGTGGGATCGACCCTAACCTACTTATGGGTTCTCTTGATAACGATTGCTTATGCCTCTTAAGGGAGGTGTAAATTTGAGCGTATCAAATTTTTGCGCCGCTGTTGGGGTTCAGCTTTTAGATTAATTTTAACTACTTTATTGACTTTAGTTAACTATTTCCTAATTTTACTGTTTCATTGTGTTTTTGTCTCTCTCATAGTCTATCTCTAGTGTGTGTCAAGTATGCAGAGCCGGGGGGAACCACTCACTCCTTATGATCCCGAATTTAACTAAACTTTACGAATGATGGAAAATCAAGGGTCCC
Source organism: Solanum peruvianum (assembly GCA_027705065.1). Taxonomy (NCBI): domain Eukaryota; kingdom Viridiplantae; phylum Streptophyta; class Magnoliopsida; order Solanales; family Solanaceae; genus Solanum; species Solanum peruvianum. The sequence continues at coordinate 8,826,882 of JAKWJD010001757.1, read as the reverse complement.
AAGTAACCCTAACAAAGGTAATGTAGGTGATGGCGTAGACTTGCAGCCTCCAATGCTAGTCGGTGCAAAATACCAGGCTCTTGTCGAAAATCAGTTAGGAGACGCATTGCTAGTGAAACCTCTAGCATCCCACGACTTAAGGATCATTATACGGGTAACGTGAACATTGAAGACTCTGATGGATCTTTCATCCTACCCCCTTGCCCCCATATCACACATTCACGGTGATGAGTACCTTGATGCAAATGCTCACAGCAAGAGTCTTGGTTTTGCGACTCCCATTAGAAGAACCATATGATCATATAGCCAAGTTGAGTGTGGTTTGCAAAAGTTGCATGGGTAGACCATATTTGGACATGAATGTCATCAGGTTGTGAGTTTTCCCTCTACTGGTGATAGGAGATGTTGTTGTATGGTTCACTAAGCTGCGCGACAACTCAATCTATACATAGAACCAACTGAAAAAAGTGTTCTTACCAAGGTACTAACCAGTGTCTAAAAAGATAAATCACAAGGATAAGGTGAACAACATTATGACATCATTTGGAGACTCAGTGAGTAGCTCTTGGGAAAGATTCACTGAATTCGTTAGGGGTGTCCCTAATAATTACATTGATGAGGAGTCACTGAAGAAGTATTTATATAGAGTTCAAGATGACAACAATAAAGAAGTTCTTGATACGATTGGTGGTGTCTCCTATGAATAATGCACCTATACTGAGATTGCGGAGAAGTTGGAAAAGATTACTCATAACAAAAAATCGTGGAGCACTAGAAGGTCAGATACTGGGAAAAACACCTTTGTCGTTCACGCTATAAATAATCAACCTATCGATGAGATACTGGAGGAAATGGCCCTGATTAAGACAAAGCAAGGGTTAGTATTTAAGTATGTGAGAGGTAAATCAAAGAAGGTAAATGGGTGAACTACTTAACTAGAAACCCACCACCATTAAAAGAATTACTATGAGGAGGATGCTTGTGTTGTCAATGATCAGACGGGGGATTTCTGAACAAATGCCAAAGAGTCCAACATGGATAATTGGCGCTAAGGTCAAGGAAAACAAGGTCGGAACTATGTAAACTACAACCGAGAAGATCAATATGTCTGAGATGTAAACTATTATCGTGATAACAATTTCAACCAAAACAACTATAGAAACAGGAACGATCGAGCTGTCATATGTCCTTCCTCGAAATTGGTAATATGCTCCTAGGGAAGGTGGAATTAGTATGTCGTGTATTAAGAAATATGATGTAGATGTAGAAAATGTTAAGGAAATTTGATCCAAGTTATGAGAATGTGAAGGATATGCAAAATGACTTGCATGGTATTAGGAAAAAGGTTAATGAACATGGAGTCTCTATAAAGAATCTTGAGCTACATATGACTCAGTTGTCAATAACAATGAACCCGTTCCAACCTGTCACTCTTCCAAGCAACACGATCCAAAACCCAAAGAATGGTGGGAATTACATAGCAATAACTACTCGAGGGGGTGAGCAAACCAGTGATCCACCTTTGCCGTCTAGATTTGAGACTTACAATGAAAAAGATATTGAGGTGACAAGGTCAGTGGAGAATGTGCGACTATGATGGAAAAAGAAGAGGGAGTTAATCAAAAATTTGTCCCTATATCTAGACATCTTCCTCCGTTCCCACAAAATTTAGTAAAAGGGGCTGAAGAAGGAAAATGCAGCAGGTTTGAAAGTATATTAAAGCAGCTCCCATCATCATCCCACTGATAGAAGCCTTAGAGAAAATGCCTGGGTATGTGAAGTTCATGAAGGACATAGTGAAATAATATGGCAGTCACTTTTGAAGATGATGATAGATTGTAGCACTACAGTGCCACTGCCACAAGGTCATTTAGTGCAAAAGAAAGAGGATCATGGTGCTTTCACGATTCCACGTAATATCGAGTTGTTACACTTTGCTAAGACATTGTGTGATCTTAGTGCTAGCATAAATCTTATGCCTATTTCTGTTTATAAGAAACCAGGGTTAGGGGATACAAAGCCCACTGCCATGGCTACGGATGGACGATCAGACTATTAGGAGACCAATCGATGTACTACTTGATGTTCTATTGAAAGTTGAGTTATTCATCATTCCAAAAGATTTTTTGATCCTTGATTGCGATATTGACTTTGAGGTTCCCATCATCCTTGGGAGACAATTCCTTCATACTGGGCGGGCAGTAGTTGATATGGAGAAGAGCCATATGAAGTTTACACTAAATAATGAAGAGGAGACATTTGATACTTGTTGGTCCATAAATCAAAGTGGCGAAGACCAATCAGTGTCCACAATAACTTACAGAGTCGACAGTGTGTATGAGGTGCGAATTGAAGAAAGGTTGGGTGTTGAATATCTCGTAGATGTTATGATGAACTTTGATAATGAATGCATAGAGGATTATGATGAGTGGGTGGCTGCATTGGAGAGATTTGACTACCGTTCAAAGCCAAAGTTGTTGAGCTAGACATAAAGAATCGTGAATCCACACCTCTGAATCCATCCATTGATGAAGCACGAAATTAGAGCTCAAGGCTCTACCACCGCATTTGAGGTATGCATTCTTGGGCAGGAATGAGACACTCCCAGTTATTATTGCGGAAGATATGAATGGGTAACAAGTCGAGTGTTTGGTAGTGTCACATCTCAAGACCACACCCTAGAAGATATGACACTCTCATAGTGCAACCGGCGTACTTGACCTCTCGGAGGTCTTGTACAAGCCCTCCCGTATCTTCATCGCAGATAAACTTATGAAATGTAGTGCAGAATTAATACTTTTCACAAACATTCTATATGTCTAAGTATCTTTCATATAAAACTCATAGGAAATATAAGTCTCATTTCATCAAATCTTAGACACAAGAGTACTTTGGGACATGGCCCATACACAATAGAAATAAGTACTACTAAGTCTATTATAATACTTTGATAAGAGAAGTAAAAGACATCTAAGCCCTCGAGTCAACTGAGGATATACTTCAACTTGCTTGAACGATCTTCTAATCTAAGCTTAGCTCTCTGATAGAACCTTCACCTATGAACCACTTTTGAGATAAGCATGGAATTAGTACAAACATATGTACTAAGTATGGCATAATGCATAAAAATCATCAAAACTGACATTTATTGAAAATATGCATCTTTCGATTTAAATATCATAATATAATCCTAACAACAACATTTAACACCTTAGAAATACATTAAAAAAATCACATAATCAATTTGGCACATTGTTAGGGAATCTTACAGTGAACTATATCACTGTTAAATTGAAGTTCCTGCACTCTACAGTGAAGTTTCTTAGCTTCATCATATACATTTTATAGCATGCAATTCCCTGAATAAAAGTTATCCTAAGAATCAATTAAGTAATACAAAGAGATACCGCCCATATACCCTCTAGGTACTCCTAAATGATCCTGAAGACGGCCTATAATGAGCAACACACACTTACAATACATCAACCACGTGAACATGAGATCCTCCTATCAAAGGTGATTTTAAGGTTCACTTGGGTGAGTTGTGAAGCGACCGCCCAACAATCCCTTACACAAACACTTAAGAGATCCTATAGACTACCTAAGATAGAATCATTATCACTTAATACAATAACATATAGATGATATGACATTCTCCTTCCAAAGTCTATCAAAAGACTTACTTAAGTAAATAAAGAAGATAACGTCCATTATTGACCTCTTCAAGATTACCTAAATAATACTTAAGACTACCTAAGGATTAGATCATGTCTACATAGTCAACCATATTCCCTAACTAGAGTCATTCTTAAGACTTATCTAGGTAAGGTACGAAGTGACCATTCTTATGCCCCCTTCACACCTTAACTAGACAACACCTTAACTACTCTAGATAGGTACTTATTCATTTAACTTGTTGTCTTAACTTAAGTCATTACATTCATTAGTTCATTTAAGAGATATTCATCACATTAGGATATTCAAGAAATGGTCTTGAAGAAGACCTAGAGACTCTCACTAACATCTTCAAAGCCTATTGTGCAATGTCTAGATAGTGTCCCATACCACCACCTAAACTTCATATAAATTCTCTAATGCTAGTAGATATCCCATATGATGAGAATAGGCAATAACAGACATAAACCATCATATCTAAACATGGAATTCAGAGTTCTAACCTACTCCGATGAGGGTGTTCTACTTGCCAAGGATAGAACTAGGACACATCCCATGTGGGTACATGGTTAAGGAATATGAAGGGCTTTTATGTAATCTAGTCTCATTCTCAAGTATAGATACATTGTCCTCTAGTCTCCTTCTCAAGTAGAGCTACTTCCCATTACGTAATCACTCGGTACTAGCCTTTTTTTCCCATAGAGTAATTGACATTAAAGGATCACATGAAGAGGTTTCATATCTAGTTCATAACCCAATCACATTCATCCTACCAAAGAGGTCCACTAGGGTTACCTTTCAATGGCGGCTAAGATAGCTCCTCATGACTTTTCTAAGGATGATATGATGTCGTTCCAGCAAATCAAACTCAAGTCCGTCATTCATTACAAGAATAATACTATTACGGCTCTCGACTTCAAGTTCATAACATAACTTTACAACTAGGTTTAAGGTACCACGTACATGACCTTCTTAACATCATTTAAGGTCTCACATATCATTCATTCATATATGACAAGGGTGCACTAATCTTACCTAGTCAAGACATCTCATATTCACATATCATTCATACATGTATCAAGTAAGGGACACAAGTCTACAAAAACAAAACACAACATACTTTACTTTATTACATATAGCATATAATTCTTTGAATCACTTAGGAATGACCCTTATCATCTTTATGTAATCATATACATTACTATAAAATCATCAATATAACCATTATATACTCATATAGTCAAGTAGGAACAATCATGCATCAACTCTAAGACTACACATACAAAGACATAGTCATAGTCTAACATGATAACCAAACAAGTTCAACAGAAGAACATATACTTTCACATTACTAACATATACGTAGATATGATCATACTTCACATAATAAACTACAAAAATCATCATCATACTTCAATTAGTGCTGACAAGTCCATGATCATATAATACATAAAGTGACGCCGACAAGGCCACATCAATTGCAAGTAAAGCACATAGCACCGCCACCGTAAGTGGACCACACAAATAACGATATAAGTCAAGTATAATTAACATAAAGTAAATATAATTAGGGAAGCGTACCACCAATCCATTCTCTCCACTTAAATCCATGTCTAAAACATCCAATTCAATACCATAAGGCCCTTACCCATGGCCATAACCAATAATTCAATACATAAACTATGATATTCAACGAAAATAGGCCAATTCAATATATATTAATCATTATAATACAATATATGTATAAATTCAATACAATTATTACATCATTCAATAGCCTATAGAAAACTACACTATAATTCATAAGCATTAAGTCAATATCAGTTAACCCATAAAGTAGTCAAAAACTAGGGTTCATCAATTGCATGGGTTCATAGGTTAATTAGGTTAAAATCATATAATTAACAAAAATTAAATCAATATACAATTCTTTAAAACCATTAATGCAAGAACCCATGGATAGATCATGAAATTGGACAAGTTCATCTTTGAAAATATTAGAAAATTCTTTGAATGTTGAGCTCCTTGATAAATAGTGTTTCAAGGATGAAAAACCATATCTCAATGATTTGAATCCACGAAATTGATGAAGAATCACCACTCAATTCTCCAATCCAAGCTCTTCCTTGAGTTTTGGCTTCAACAGAGTTCTAGAGAATTTCTATGATATTTTTGGATTTTGATTTTGCAAAATGAATTCGTCTAAGCCTTTAGGACTTTTAAACCCACTTAAAATACCTAAAATGCCCATAAGTAAATTTAATTTCTCTTATTTGGATGTGGGTTGATTTACCACTTTACCCCTAGACATAACACTAAGCTACACAGTTGAAAGCACCATCAACGGTTGCGCAGTCGATGGACTATTTATCCACAAATCGACCGTCATGTCCTCCCGTATTTTGGTTCAAAGACTTGGCATTGTATTTTTAGATCCCTAGGATAAGTATTCACCCATCGACGAGGTGTTGACTGGCCCATGAGCCATCGATTCCCTCTGTCGTTTAGGGGCCTTGTCTAGACACCCTTGGCTCAAATGAAGGGTCCTTTCTCAAAGACCCTTGGATGGTCCTTGGGGATGTTTTACAAAACTTTTCCAACATTAATATGTTTTATATGAGGTTAGGATCTAACACATGAATTTCATCAAAAAAGAACAGATGAAACTCAACGAAACATGCCAAGACACACAAGGTCGTTTCAAGGCAAACCTTTCGAACGTCACGGACGTTCTTGCACGTTTCACCTCCAAACTTCATGAAACTTGACACACTTCCTATAAAAACTATAATAAATCGTATAAGAGCCTCATTAAATCATGAAACACCCATATATGCACATAACCACACATGAGGCACATAGGTGACTTAGTCGTCGAACGTATTGGTTGTCCCATGATGTTTTACTCCCGAATCACCTAAAACTCTAGACACTCTCTCAATAAAACATTATATAACATTTTAGTACCTTAGGAAATCATGAAAACCATGTCTGGCTCTAGATTCCCCTAAGTCATTTTCGAGGTATTACAGGTAGTTGTGCTAAAGAGGTTCTAGCGATCCATATGGTGGACCATTGCATATATTATAAGAATTCTTCCCTGTATTCTCTCTCAAAATATCCAACTCATGTAAGATCACAATCCTACAATTGAGCATCAAGGAAGATTAAATTTGCCGATGCAAGAGGTAGTGAAGAAAATTATTATTAAATGGTCTGATGCTGGATTCATTTATCCCATCTCAGACAATAGTTGGGTATGCCATGTTCCGGGTGTACCTAAAAATGGTGCTATCATTGTGGTCCCGAATGAAAGGAACTAGTTTGTTATGATGCAACCGGTGACCGGGTGGTGAGTTTTCATGGACTATCGGAAGTTGAATTCTTAGACAAAAAAGGACCATTTCCCTATGTTGTTTATGGAACAGATGTTGGATAGACTTGTAGGTAAGGGATGGTGTTGCTTCCTTGAAGCGTATTCGGGATATAATCAGATATTCACTGCCCCAAAAGATCAAGAAAAGACCATGTTCACATGTCCTTGTGGGACTTTTGCATTCAAATGGATGTCATTTGGGTTATGCAATACACCTGCCACATTCCAGCATTGTATGATTTTGATGTTCACCGACATAGTTGAGAAAACTATTGAGGTGTTCGTGGATCATTATTCTGTCATGGGAGACTCCATTGATCGTTGTTGGTACATTTAGGCAAAGTACATAAACTATGCAAAGAATCCTATTTTGTACTAAATTGGGAGAACTGTCATATCATGGTAAGAGAATGTATTGTGTTGGGTCATCAGATCTCAAGTAAGGGTATTGAGGTCGATAGCGCCAAAGTTGAGTTGATCAAAAGTCTTCCACCACCCATCTCCATAAAGGGTATTAGAAGTTTTCTTGGGCACGTCAGGTTCTATAGAAGGTTCATTAAAGATTTCTCAAAATTTCACATTTGTTGTGCAAGTTGCTTGAAAAGGAGTGTAAATTTCACTTCGATGATGCTTGTCTATTTGCATTTGAAGATTTGAAAAAAAAAATTGGTCTCCTCCCCTATCATTATTTCTCCAAATTCGGGAGATTCGTTCAAAGTCATGTGTGATGATAGTGGGGTGGCGCTCGAATAAGTACTGGGTCAAATGCACTAAAAGATTATTCACCCCATTTACTATGCTACCAAAACCCAAATGCAGCTCACAGAAATTACACGGTTAGAGAGTAAGAGCTTGTTGCGTGGTGTTTGCTTTCAATAAATTTTTCTCTTACTTACTTGGGACAGAGATGAGAGTGCACTCGGAACATTAAGCGTTGAGATATATTATGTCCAAGAAGGATGCTAAACCTCGACTTATTAGATGGTGTTGCGGTTGCAAGTGTAACACTCTGGAAGTTCCATGACTTAGCCTTGAGATTTATTTGATTAAATAAGACTTAAAATAGTTTTTCTAAGCCTAAAATAATGCATTCAACCTAATAAGAAGTATTAGAATTAAAACGTCAAGAAATGATCACGACGTCCGAAGACTAGTGAAATTGAGCTAGTGTGCTTGGTGTATTTCAAGGGGTTTAAAGAGTTGAATTGTTGTCAATTTGGTAAAAAGGTTGGAAATGTGTACTAGAGTGTGTTTAAGGTCAAAAAATCCAGGTACGACTACCTAAGGACCACATTAGTCCTTAAGGAGGACCCTTGTATTTGACCCTAAATGTTGCATTTGACTGTAGGAAAACGAGAACCAAACTACGAGCCATCGATGGGTCAATGGCCCGTAATGGAGCTCGCATGTGGAGACTTAGAGAAATCATAAGATGTATCAAAAACCAGGACTTTAACCAAAACAATGGACTAGCAGTACGGTCCGTGGTCTGGTCGATGAACTGTCGATGTGAAGTCGTGGTTTGGGTCTCCGGTTCACTACTAAGTTCTAGCTTAAGTTAGAATAATTAGTTAATGAGTTACTGAGTTAATTAGGGAATAAGGGGTGGTTAATTAAGTAAGTTGGGGGACTATTAAAGGGTTAGACCTTATTAAACTAACTCATTACTTCATAATTTCCCAAACCCAATTCACTCCCACTTCTGTCTACTTTCTCTCTCTATTCCTAAAGACCGCCATTGAGGACCAAGGTTCAAGATTCACTATGGCTTCAAGACTCAAGATTTACACCATCATTATTCAAGAATTGTTGAGGTATGAAAGTTATTCACTCTTGGATCTCTTTCCCTTAGAGGCTTTTGAAAATTGGTTCCAAAGATGTCTAAAAGAATGGTTTTCATCCAATTTCGTGGATTGTATTTCAAATTGATTTAATGATGGATTATTTTTGTTTATAATTATAGATTATGATTTATTAATGGTTTATTTTTGTACTTCTTATTCTTTGACCTAAATTCTTAAAAGAATCATGAATGAATCCTTTTCCCTAACCTAGCTATGAAGAAGATTTATAATTGATTAAGGTTGTTGGAATTGAATATGTTATTGCTTAATTCACTATATAATGATGATGGTAATTGGATAATCGTATAATTGTGGTTAGATTGAGGGTAAGATCTTGAAGGATATTCTTGGAAGCCATTGGTAAGACTTCTTAGATTGCGATTTCTCTACTTCAATTATGTTGGTCTATTTTTTATGATGATATTTATTTGAAGTATGATTGTGTTAATAGAATAGGATGATGATATGATGAATATAATGGCATGATATGAATATGTTGAATGTGAGATCATAGTAAGGGTATGATGATGCAAGGTTGAAGGTAATTCTCTTGTGTACCTTCTTATTATGAATATGATATGTTGATGTCACTAATGTTGTGTTGTGATTAAAGGAAGTTCTCATCCTAAACCTAAAGTGACACGATCATGATTATACAAGGGGTTGGTCTCTGATGGACTTTATTAAGAATTGATGGTTAAGAATGACTTAAAGGAATTTTAAAAATGGACTTTTGTTTAGCATCGAGTGAACTAGATACAAGAGGTGTCCTTTCCCGAGAGGGAAGGTAGGTTCATTGTTGTTCTCATGAACTACCATGCAAATTTGCATACATTATTTTCTAGCAAATATTTTAGTTTATTAATTATGTTTCCCCATAGGAATACTATGTGGATCCACCTAGAATGTTATGTTCATGTTATGGTTCTACCTTGGCAAGTAGAGCACCCTTTTTCGGTGTAGGGTTTCATGATACTGGATCCATGTTTAGCTCACATGGATTGTCGGCTAAGGTGAATGTTCCCAAAAGTAAAATGAATGAGTGGAAGTAATAAAGATGGACAATAACTAGGGTGACTTAAAGGTACTACTTAGTGTACGTAAGGATGTGGGACTTTACCTATGCATTGTACAGGTTGGCCTTAATGGGAGTCCTAGGTGGTTGTTCTTATGAAATGTGTAATGTTGGTTCTATATGATGTTGCGCTTATATGATGTTGGTTTCATTTGATGAACATGATATTGATCTAAATTGTTATATATGATGATGGATACACATGATATTATATTATATTAGGTGAAGACATTACTTATGATCTCTTTTCTAATTTAGTTTATTATGTAGTATTGTGGGGCTTCACATAAGCATTGTACTTGTAGTCTTGGGATGGGATTAGTTGTATGGCTCTTATATGCTATGATGATGTGAACTCTTGAACATGAAACATTTAGATAAATGTGTCTTAACGTTGTTGTTATCATTGGCTTGTATATGCTCTTGTTTGTGCGTAAAGGCTTTCCAAATGACTTAGCATGTTTTAGAGAAAAGGTACCTTTTATGCATGTCTTTAAAGGTTTTAATTTCATATGTTTATATACTTACTACAAGTGTTTTACTAACCCATATTCCTTATGTTTCTACAAATAAGCAGGTTCGGTCCATTGAACAGCTTTCGAGGACATTTGCAATGAAGACTTGGAACTTTTCCCAAGTGATTGGTGAGTCCTCAAGTTTGAGGATGATGCCACATTTATATATTCATTAGTATTGGCTATGTCTATAGACACTTATTCATTTTTTATATTGAGACTTTGTTGAACCCTATATGTGGCAGATTGTACTATTTTAAGGGTTAGCCCAAACTTTGTAATTATCTATTAGATGGTTATATGTAAGACTATGTTAGACTATTTTGATGAATTGGTTATGTATCTAAATGAAAATTCTATGTATACTTCATATATGATAAGCGAGAAGTCTAAGTATACTTCATATGTAAAAGTTTTTAATTTTCAGCATTTGCTCTACCTATTAGATTCCATGATGCATGCTAAGGGCTATTCCAAGGTTTCTTCGAGGATGAAAATGCCCCGGTTACGTCTAAAGGGTGCCCCCCAGTTGTGACAAACTTGGTATCAGAGAATAAGGTTGAGTAACCTTAGTAATAATGTCTCACTAAACAACGTCTTTGTATATTCTTTTTCATGATTATGAAGCGCATCATACTTATGAATGAGAGGCTATGTGATGCTTAGGAAATTCTCATCTTCTTTGTATTCCTATGTCCTACCTCAAGAGTCTTAACTCTATGTGTCCTTTTAATCTAACCCTTTTCTTATGATTATAGGCTACGACTACTAGAAGGGAAGCCGCAAGAAGAGTTGAAGAAGATATTGCTAATGCGGGAATTCCTCCCCAAGACAACCAAGCTCTTTCACACAAAAAAAGTCCTCCGCAAGAACAAGTTCCTATGAGTGACCAAGCTCCGATCAATCCTCTAGCTATGATGGATGGAGAGAGAAGGTTTTTTATAGAGTTTGGATCAAGCTATGACTACTCAAGCACAATCCATAACTACTTAAGTTCAAGCTATGATGGCTCATGCAAACCAGGAAGTTGGACCCCGTGTGAACCAAGATGCTAGTACCATGTCTTCTCATTTGAAAAGACTTCACTATGATGAATCCTCCTATGTTCTTAGGGTCTAAGGTTTTTGAAGACCCCCAATACTTTCTTGATTAGGTCTATACGATATTTTTTGCTATGGGGGTGAGTTCAAATGAGTAGGTTGAGCTAGCCGCTTATCAACTCAAGTATTTAGCTCAAACTTGGTATACTCAATGGATGGACAATAGGGCTATGACAGCGGGTCCGGGGAGTTGGGAAATCTTTAGGATAGACTTGCTTGATAGGTTCTTCCCAAAGGATAAAAGAGAGGCTAACATGGATGAGTTTATAAACCTTCGTCAATAAGGTATGAGTATGCTAGAGTACTCTTTGAAGTGTACTGAGTTGCATAAGGTCTACTCGACACCAATTCCGCGTTAATGAAACTTTTCACAGGAATCTGTCACAAAATTTCCAACTAATACCAATATTATCATGCCTCTTCCTTTGTGTCTAACATGAGGGATGAGATGAGCCATTTTATTATGGGAGTGTCTGAAGATATAGTAGAAGAATGTCATGCGGCGATGCTTCATGAAAACATGGACATTTCTAGTTTGATGGTGCATGCTAAGCAAGTATAGGAGAGTAAGCTTATAAGGAAGAATAGGGATACTAAGAGGGCAAGGTCTTATGAAGGTGGTACTTCTAAGGGTAGATGTGAATTCAAGACAAACCTAAGTTCAAAAAGAGGTTCTCCAACCAAGTTCCTTATAAATTCACCAAGGATCGTAATTATAGGGTGGCTAACTGTAGGTCCCAAAAGGAAAGAGGTGGTGATTCACCAAGTGGGAAACCTATTTGTACCAAGTGTGGCAAGAAGCATGTGGATGAATGTCTTGTTGAGACGGATAATTGTTTTGGTTGTGGAAAGAGTGGAAATAAAGTGAGATATTGTCCTATCGTAACAGGTCAAGTGAAGGGGAATGGTCAAGCTCATGAAAGTGGTCCTTATTATGATGCTCCTAAGAAGAACTGCTTCTATACTTTCCTCTCTTTGAGTGATCAAGAGGATTCTCGCGATGTTGTCACCGGTATGTTGCAAGTCTTTTCCATTAATGTCTAAGCATTATTTGATATCGGTGCCACTTTATCTTTTGTAACTCCTAGTGTCTATGAAAATTGATGTGTTTCCCGATGTCTTAACTGAACCATTTTCTGTTATTACCCCGGTGGGTTACTCGATTATTACTAAAAGAGTCTATAGGAATTGTCCTATAATGTTGTCCAATAGAGGTACTTTAATGGATTTTGTAGAACTTGACATGTTTGATTTTGATGTTATTTTGTGAATGGATTGATTGCATGCTTTCTTTTCTTCCATAGATTGTAGAACAAGGGTAGTTAAGTTCAATTTTCCAAATGAACCAATATTAACGTGGAAGGGGGGAAACTCAATCCCTAGAGGTTGAATTATTTCGTGTTTACAAGCACGTAAGATTATTTCTAAGGGATGTCTCTACAATATTGTAGGGGTCAAGGACCTATAATCCGAGACTCCTCCTTTAGAGTCAGTCCCCGTAGTGATGGATTTTCTAGAAGTTTTTCTCGATAACTTGCCTAATTCTCCTAAATGGGAAATAGATTTCGGTATAGATTTATTGCCGGATACAAAGCCCATTTAAATTCCTCCTTATCAGATGGCTACGACCAAGTTGAAAGAGTTGAAGAATCAACTCAAAGATTTACTTGACAAGGGTTTTATTCAACCAAGCATATCTACATGGGGCACTCCAGTATTATATGTGAAAAGAGAAAGATAGGTTTCTTAGAAGATGTATTGGCTACCGAAAATTGAACGTCACTGTAAATAATAAGTATCCTCTCCCTAGGATTGATAATTTTTTAATCAACTCCAAGCTGTGAGTTACTTCTCGAAAACTGATTTAAGGTCGGGATATCACCAACTCGGGATGAGAGGTGAAGACATTCCTAAAAAGGCTTTCAGAACTATGTATGGTCATTATGAGTTCCTATTTATGTCTTTTGGGTTAACTAATGCCCGGCAACATTTTTGGACCTTACGAATAGAGTTTTCCGGAATTACCTTGATTTTTTTGTAATTGTCTTCACTGATGATATCTTGGTTTATTCCAATTGTGATGATAAACATGTGGCTATTTGAGGGTGGTATTACAATTCCTCAAGGAACATCAACTCTTTTTTTTAGTATAGTAAGTGTGAATTTTGGTTGAGATCGCTTGAATTTCTTAGACATATGTTGTCTCAAGTGATGGTATAGAAGTTGATCCAAACAAAGCTGAAGCAGTTAGAAATTGGCCTAGACCTATAAATTACAGTGACATAAGAAGTTTCTTAGATCTAGTCGGTAACCAGAAGAGATTTGTTGATGGGTTTGGATCCATTGCTTCTCCTTTGACAACCTTAACTCAAAAGAGGCTATGTTTGAGTGGTCGAAGTCTTGTGAAAGAGGCTTCTAAGAGTTGAAGGATAATCTTACCTCTGCCACGGCATTGACTTTACCAGAGGGTACCGAAATTTTTATGGTGTATGGTGACGCTTCTCGAATAGGTTTGGGTTTTTTCCTTATGCAATATGGTAAGATTATAGCTTATGCCTCTAGATAACTCAAGGTGCATGAGAAGAACTATCCAACTCATGATATTGAATTAGCGGTCGTAGTGTTTGCTTTGGAAATCCGGAGTCATTATCTCTATTGGGTACATGTGGACGTATTTACTGGCCACAAGAGTTTTTAATATGTCTTTACTCATAAGAAGTTGAACCTCCGACAAAGGAGGTAGTTGGAACTTCTAAAGGATTAAGACATGAGTGTCCTCTACCACCCCAGCAACGCAAATATTGTTGCGGATGCCATGAGTAGAAAGACTATGGGTAGTGTAGCACATGTTCCCGATGATAAGAAAGAGTTAGTGAAAGAAGTGCATAAATTGGCTCGTTTGGGTGTTCGGTTGGAAGATTGTAAAAATGGAGGTTCTATTGTTCATCATAATTCCAAGTTATCTTTAGAGGTTAAGGTGAAGTCAAAGCAACACCTTGATCCTCTATTGATGGGGTTGAAGGAATCCGTCCTAAGAAACTTAACGAGTCATTCTTCCTAAGGGGGATGGGGTACTTGGATACCAAGGTAGATTATCGGTGTCGGATATTTATGAGTTGAGAAGAAAATTTTTGGAAGAAGGTCATAATTCCCGATATTATATTCATCTGGGTGCCACAAAAATGTATTGCGATCTTCAAGAGGTCTATTGGTGGGTTTGGTTATAGAGAAGATATAGAGGAGTTTGTGGATAAATATCTGAATTTTCATCAAGTTAAGGCCGAAATTAAAAGACCGTTATGTTTAACTCAATTGATGGATTTTCCTACTTGTAAGTGGGAAGATATCAACATGGAGTTCGTAGTGGGTTTGCCTCGAACACGTAGGCAAAATGACATTGTATGGATTACTGTTGATAGGTTGAAAAAATCTGCCCACTTTATCCCCGTCAAGTCTACCTATCCGGCGGAGGAATATACTAGACTGTACACTAATTAGATTGTTAGTTTGCATGGAATCCATCTGTCCATCATCTATGATAGAGGTTCCCAATTCTCTTTTAGTTTTTGGAGGTCTTTTCAAAAAGGGTTAGGTACTCAAGTGAAACTTAGTACCGCATTTCATCCTCAAACGGATGCCCAAGCGGCAGTACTATCTAAACCCTAGAAGATATGTCAAGAAGTTGTGTTAGTTACTTCAAGAGTAATTGGGATGATCACCTACCGTTGTAGAATTCTCTTACAATAATAGCTAGCATTCAAGTATTTCTATGGCACCTTTTGAAGGACTCTATGGTAGAACATATAGGTCTCCAGTTGGGTGGTTTAAGTTGGTGAGGCTTCACTCCTTGGTCCTGAGATAATCTATGAGGCTATGGAGAAAGTTTGGATGATAAGAGATAGGTTGAAAATAACCTATAGTCGGCAAAAATCGTATGCCGACAATAGGAGAAGATACCTTGAATTTGAAATAGGTTATTGGGTCTACTTGAATATTTCACCCACGAAGGGGTGATAAGATTTGGTAAAAAGGGGAAACTTAAGCCCCGGTATGTCGGTCATTGTGAGATATTGCAACGGGTTAGAAAAGTTATTTATGAGTTGAAACTACCAAGTGAACTAGCTTTGATTCATCCGGTATTTCATGTTTTATGCTAAACAAATGTATAGGTGATCTAGTATCTATTTTCCCTATTGAAGGGTTAGGAGTGAATGAGAACTTTTCATATGTAAAGGTTCCGATTGAGATCCTAGCTTGTCAAGTCAAAAGTTTTAGAAACAAAGAGGTGGCCTCCGTAAAATTCCTATAGAGAAACCACCAAGTTGAGGGTTCATCATGAAAGGCCGAGGTCGACATGAAGTCCTTATACCCTCATATCTTTCCTCTTCGAGGTTAGTAGTTCCTCTTTAAAATAAAAAAAAAAATTATGGATAATGTGAGTTTGACTTGCTTTTCTAAGTATGTGCAAAACTTGGTAAAGGTTCATGCTAAAATGAGTTTTGATGAAAATATGCTTTTATGATTCTTCTTGCTCTTATATGAAATGTGTATAATTGCCTTCTTTAGAATTGGAGTGAGCATACTTTGATATTGTCTTCAAAAGAAGAAGTTGCATAGTAAATCCTTGATGACCATGCTGAGCTCATGTTCAAATTGACAAGGTGGTTCCTCATTATGCGTTAAAACTGTTGAGCTCTTACATGTGGTAAATTGTTAATTGAGTTGCTTTATGAATTGCTTTGATTTTGTGTTGAATCGGGTTGTGAAATAATCATATGAGGTGTAACTCCATAAATTGCGTTGTGAAGTACACCTAAAAGTTGTGACTCATTATGAATACATTCATATTTTTGTTGATTGGGCTACTAGTATTGAGTCTTTCTTTGCCTATAAGAAGATTTAAGGGTCATTCGGCGACGAATGTTCCAAAGGGGGGATAATGTAACACTCTAGAAGTTTCATGACTTAGTGTAGAGCTTCAGTTGATGAACTAAGCCTTAAATTAATGTTTCTAAGCTTAAAATAATGTATTAAACTTAATTAGAAAGTATAGAATTAAAACATTAAGAAATGACCACGACATTCAGATACTAGTGAAATTGAGCTAGTGTCACGCCCGGAGCTACCCCCGAGACGCCTACACGAGACCTAGGACTACAAGAGATCCCAAGCTATCCCCGCTGGCATGATCATGAACATACTAAAGATAATAAACTGAATGCGGAAGCTAAATCATAATGTAAACTGAAAAGAAAGGGAATGCCCATATTCTATAACTAAGATATTTGAAACCTGATGAGTTTAATACAAATAAAATATTAACTCAACACTATGCTGAAACTAACTATGTCTGAAAATAGCCTCTAAACTAACTAAAAATGCTGGGACAGGCCCCAGCTAAGAGTAACAAAAATTGAAACTAAAGGACTAAATACTGAAATGAACTCATGACTATTGTCCTCAGGGAAGGAGGACTCACCATTGATTCTGCTGGAATAGAGATTGGGAATTGATCTAAGCATGATCTTGATGCTGAAAACCTGAACCTACATCACGAGAAGATTTATTGAACGTATGTGTCAGTACTTGAAGGTAATGAGCATGTAGCATAAAGTAAAATTGAAATAAAACATAAATGAACAAGCACAAAAGCAAGCATAATAATAATCCGAACATGATATATGCTAAATTTTGGGATAAGTGGATGTAATGACCAAATTTATAACATGCTGAGACTGAATACTAAATGATATGCAAATATGGTCAATGCAAGAGAGTCTGAATGAAATGTGGGAGCTACTAATAACCGATAATAAAATCACATGAGCTAAATGTGGAGTTTGATGTATATGCCCCATCGAGAGGACCCAATATACCATGCTAGAGGTATAAAAGCACGCTGGCGTGATCAATCAACTGATGCCCACAGAGGTGACTTTCAACCTACTATGCTAGTAGTTGTGGGACTAATTGGATACGCTGAACCATAGTCCAACTCAGTATTATGCTACACCCGATGAATAAAGTGATTAAGATATTATGATTGAATTTCTGTAAATAGTGGATAGCTTATAACTAAACATGAATATTGAGAATCCAACAACTAAACTGATAATGATGCATTAATAACTGAGGCATGTATATCTGAAGTAACTAAAATATCTGACCTAGCATGTGTAATTCAAGAACTAAAGAAATACATAGCAAGGGTTCTGAAATTCATACGATAAACTGAATAATAACTTTACAATCTGATTTGGAACATATATTAAAATAATTTAAGATGATCTGTTGTAATTCTAAAAACCCTAGGTGTAATCATGATAAGAGAATCAAGAACTAACTTAAAACTAGGGATACAATGGGTGAAAGGAACCCACTAGTGAAATCCCACATACGTGGTGATAAAATTCACGGAGAAATATTTAGTATTTGGGGCTGGAACCTTGTTGCGTTCTTGAACTAGGGTTCTTGACCTTTTTCTCCTTTCTTGCTTCTAATTTTCTATGTTTTGATTTATGATCTCGAGTAAGGTAAGTTTTAGTTATTTTTCTAGACTTAAACTGACTAAAATATGATGATTTAAAATCAAAACGACGTATCTTAGAGTTTAAACGAAGTATAAAAAGACCAAAATGCCTCTGAGCTAATTGTTATAGACCAAACGATTACCTAGACTGACGAACGTTGTTCAATCGACGGTCCATCGTTTAGGTCCGTAGGTTGGGTCTGTTCGACAGTCCTTTACTAAAATGGGCATAACTTTTTACTCAGGGTTCTAATTTTAGCAAACTCGGTGGCTATGGAAACCTAATTCAATTATGTATCATTTTATATGCCATGGAACACCTAATTCATTTTGTACTAAGAGTTACGATCAATGTAAGTTGACTCAAAAACATTTTCCCCCTAACTATCTGACATACCTATGGTCCGTAGGTCCATATACGGACCATACTGGTCAATTGTGGTTCATGTCATAGGCTAGGTAAGTGGGGTATTAATCTACAGACACACACTACGGACCGTAGGTTTATTCGTGGATCGACACTTAGTCAATTTTTTTAGGCTGCATTATGGTAGATTTTTAATCACAAACGACGGATGTGTAGTACGGGTCGTAGGTCAGGCAATAGTCCATCAATCGTTATTGTCGATTGCGCCTGCAGATTTCTGAAAAGCTGCTTTTGGGGTGTTTAGGAAACAGGTTGTTACACTATCTCACCATTGGTAATATTCGTACTCGAATGAAGACCAAACAAGCAAAAATAGAGGGAGAGAGTTGCAATCCCTACTACTAAACACTAAGGACTGAGTTTGTGACATAATTAAGTTCCAAGAACATGCAAATACGCGAAAAATTTAAGTACAAATAAATGAACATGATTCTAAGACAAAACATACGCATGAATGACTAAAAAATTGGAGAGGAACTATTACCTCAAGTTGGAGTGGAATCGGAAGGCAAGAGGTGAAGATACTTGGTTTTCATGGCTGCTTAGGCTTCCCAAGTAGCTCCCTCTACAGACTAACTCCTCCACAAAACCTTAACTGATGCGACTTCTTTGTTCCTCAACCTTATAACCTGACGGTCAAGAATCTCAACGGGTACATCCTCATAAGAAAGACTATCTTTCACAGCCACACTCTCCAATGGCACTACCGATGCTGGATCACCCACACACTTTGTCAAAAGCAAGGTGTGGAAGATCGGACGCACTGCTGCTAAGTCTGTTGGCAACTCTAACTCATATTCCACCTTACCAATCCTTTTCAAGCTCTATTCAGGGCCTACAGATCTAGGAGTAAGCTTCCGTTTCTTGACAATTCTCAACACCCATTTCATAGGTAACACTTTCAGGAAAACCCAATCATCAACTTGGAACTCTAGTTCTCTTCTCCTTACGTTTGCATATGATTTCTGATGACATTGGGTTTTCTTAAGTCTATATATAATTATTTACACTTTATCCATACCATAAAGGACTGAATCTGGCCTTATCAAAGTTGCCTCACATACTTCAAACCAATCAATAGGACATCTACATCTATGTCCATACAAAGCCTCATGAGGGGTCATCTGAATGCTGGAATGATAGCTATTGTTGTAGGAGAACTCAATCGAAGGAAGGTGATCACCCCAACTACCCTTCAAATCGATCACACAAGCTCTCAGCATATCCTCTAGGATCTGAATGGTATACTCTTCCTGTCCATCTGTATGCGGATGAAATATTGTTTTAAGGTTAACTTTAGTACTAAGACCCTTCTGAAATGACTTCTAGAAATAAGAAGCAAACTAAGGATCTCTATCTGAGATGATATACAAACGAACCCCATGTAAACTCACAATTTCATTTATGTAAAGCGAGGCATAATCCTCTGCTGAATCTATAGTCTTAACCGCTAAAAACTGAGAAGACTTAGTTATCCTATCAACGATCACCCAAATGGAGTCATACTGTGTGCGAGTATGAGGTAACCCTGTGATGAAATCCTTATTGATCACATCCCACTTCCAAGTAGCAATATCGATCTCTTGAGTCATACCTCCTGGTCTCTGATGTTCTACCTTGAGTTGCTGGCAATTAGGGAACTTACTCACAAAATCTGCTATATCCCTCTTCGATGTCATTCCACCAATAGACTTACCACATATCGTGGTACATCGTAGTGTCACCAGGATGAATAGAATATCTAGAGTTATGGGCTTATGCAAGGATATGCTTTCTCAACTCACCCACATCAGGAACACACAGTCTACCCTTTTAACGAAGACCACCATTTCCCCCTTGGGAGAAAATCTGCACTCTCTAATTGTGGACTGCGCCCTTATGTTCAAGAAAGATTGGATCACTGTCTTTCTTTTCCTTAACCTTCACTACCAAGAAGATTCTGGACCATTCTGAACTTTTAAACCACTAGCTCAAAAGGCGAACTCCCAAGCGAGCAAGCCTGATCCTTCACTAGCTCCTTCCTTTCTTCCTCAACATGGTCTACACTACCCATAGATAATCTACTAAGAGCAACTGCTACTACATTCTCCTTAATAGGATGATAATTCACACTCATATCATAATCCTTAAGGAACTCAAGCCATCTCCTCTAACAAATATTCAATTCTTTATGTGTGAACACATTTGGAAGGCTATTATGATCAGTGAATACTTCTACATGAATACCATACAAGTAGTGTCTACATATCTTGAGTGAAAATACCTCTGCTGCAAGATCGAGGTCATGGGTTGGATAGTTCTCTAAACCTTAATTTATGTGGAAGCATAAGTTATAACCTTATCTCTCTACATCAATACACAACCTAGACCAACTTTGGATGCATCACAATAGATCACATAACCATTTGAACCCTCTAGTAGAGTCAACACGGGAGTTGTAGTCAATCTGGTTTTCAATTCTCCGAAGCTTTTATCATGATCATCTAACAATTGAAACTTGACCATCTTCTGAGTTAACCTAGTTAATGGTGAGGCTGTGGATTAAAATCCTTCCACAAACCTTTTGTAATAACCCACTAGACCTAGGAAACTTCTGATATTTGTAGAAGCGGTAGGTATGGGCCATTGTTTGACTTCTTCTATCTTATGTGAATCCACTCAAATCCCTTCACTAGATACAATGTCACCAAGGAAAGCAACGGATTGCAATCAAAACTCACATTTGCTAAACTTAGCGAATAACTGGCAATTTTTTAGAGTATGTAGAACAATTCTCAAATGACTTGCATGTTCTTCCTCATTCCTAGAGTAAATGAGGATATTATAAATAAAGATGATAACAAACAAGTCCAAGTACTGCTTGAACACTCTGTTCATCAAATTCATGAAAGTTGCAGGAGCATTGGTTAGTCTAAATGACATAACTACAAATTCATAATGACTTTACCGAGTTCTGAGTATTGTTTTTGAAATGTCACTATCTTTGACTTTAAGCTAATCATAACCCAATCTGAGGTCTATCTTTGAGAAATTGCTAACACCCTGAAGTTGGTCAAATAGGTCATCAATCCTGGGGATGGGACACTTATTCTTTATTGTGACCTTGTTCAACTTTCTATAGTTAATACACATTCTAAGATATCAATCTTTCTTCTTTACGAACAACATCGGTGCACCCTAGAGTGAAATACTAGATCTGATGAAGCCCTTATCTAGAAGGTCTTTGAACTACTCTTTGAATTCCTTATGCTCTGCGAGAGCAATTATGTAAGAAGGAATAGAAATAGGTTGGGTATCTGGAAGGAGATCAATTCCAAAGTTGATTTCCCTTTCGGGAGGGACTTTGGGAAGATCTTCTGGAAACATTTCTGGAACTCACATACTACTAGAACTGGCTCAAGAGTTGGGGTTTAAGAGATATAATACTTAACCTAAACTAGATGATAGAGATAACCCTTGGAGATCATCTTTCTATCCTTAAGGTAAGAAATGAATCGACCCATAGGCGCTAAGCTACTACCCTTCCACTCTAAGATTAGTTCTTCTAGAAACTTAAAACAAACAATCCTAGTTCTACAATCTACTGAGGTATAATAGGAATGTAACCAATCCATACCTAGAATGACATCAAAGTCTACCATTTCTAACTCTAGAAGATCTGATGAGGTGACTTTCATAGAGACTGTGACAAGGCAATTTCTGTATACCCGTCTAGATATAATTAGTTCACCGACTAAAGTAGTAACTGAGAAAGGTTCTGAGCGAGTTTCTGGACTAACACTGTATTGGACTGCTATACTGAGCTACAAAATACAAATTCATCTTTATTGTTTATCCACTGAGTGAACCATATGTTGGTCACATTCTTAAGCTGGTAGGATACCAATTTAACTATCACTACCAGTTACTTGAATCACACCAAATATTTTCTTGACCTCATCAATGAACTTTTGTGGGTCCTTACAAACATGCGACCCTAAAAACATAAATCATTCTAACAAAATCACAAACCCTGCTACCACTAATCGATCATTTCGATTAGTAGGAACTGGAACCTGCTTATGGTTCTAGTAGGTCTTTTTCTGAGTCAAAAGTTGAATTGGCATTCTGAAACTCTACATTAGAACTTACTTATCTAGTACTAGATGAATTGTGTTACCATTGCGTGTATTAGCATTCCATTCCTAGGCTCTACAAGAAGGAATGATCTGAAACGTAGAACATTGAGGTAGAATGGAATTAGATCTTTTCTTATACACGATAAGAGTAAAAAGAAAGTGAAGTTTTCCTTAAACACTTTATAGCCTCCCTCTTATTATATGTGGTACACTTCACACCCATAAAAAGGACTCTACTTAGTGTGGCTTCTAAGACATCCTATGATACTTAAACCTAGTGCTATGATACCAAGATTGTTACGCCCCAAGCTACCCCCGAGACGTGGACACGGTACCTAGGACCACAAGTGATCCCAAGATAACCATGCTGGCATGATCATGAACATACTAAAGATAATAAACTGAATGTGGAAGCTAAGTCATACCATAAACTGAAAAGATGGGGAATACTCATATTTTATAACTAAGATATTTGAAAAATGATAAGTTTAATACAAACAAAATATTAACTCATGACTAAGCTGAAACTAACTATGTCTAAAAATAGGCTCTAAACTAATTAGAAATGCTGGGAGACGCCCTGGTTAAGTCTAGCAAAAAGTGAAACTAAAGGACTAAATATTGAAGTGAACTCATGACTATTTTTTATGGAGAATGAGTATTCACCACTGATCTTGCTGGACTGGATATCAGGAACCGATCTAAGCGTGATCTGGATACTAAGAACCTGAACCTATACCATAAAAAGATGTAATGCACGTATGCATCAGTACTTGAAGATACTGAACATGTAGGATAGAGTAAAGTTGAAATAAAACATAACTGAACAAGCACAAAATCAAGTATAATAATAATTGAAACATGATATATATTGAATTCTGATCTATTTGGATGCAATGACCAAATTTATAACATAGTGAGACTGAATTCTAACTGATCTCTAAATATAGTCAATGCAAAAGAGTCTTACTAAACTGTTGGAGCTACTAATAAATAATAATAAAATCTCATGAGCTAAATGTGGAGTCCGATGTATATGCCTCATCGAGAGAACCAATATACCCTACCATAAGAATAAAGGCATGCTGGCGTGATCACTAAACTGATGCCCATACATGGGAATTTCAACCTACTTGGGTAGTAGTTATGGGACTAATTTGATACGCTGAACCATAGTCCAACTCGGTACTATGCTACACGCAATGAATAAAGTGATTAAGACATTATGACTAAATTTTTGTAAATATTGGAAAGCTCATAACTCAAAATGCAAACTAAAAATGCATCAATTAGACTGATAATGACACATTAATAACTGACGCATATGTATCAGAAGTAACTGAAATATCTGACCTAGCATGTGTAATTCAAAAACTAAAAAATACATAGCTAGGGTTCTGAAATTCATTCGATAAACTGAATAATAACTTTACAATCTTGTTTGAAACATATATTTAACTAATTTAAGATGATCTCTTGTAATTCTAGAAATCCTATGTTTAATCATGATAAGAGAATCAAGAACTGAATCAAAACTAGGGATCTAATGGGTGAAAGGAACCCACTAGTGAAATTTTACATACCTGGTGATGAAATCCATGGAGAAATATTCAGATTTTGGGGCTGGAACTGCTGGAATCTTGTTGCGTTCTTGAACTAGGGTTCTTGATTTTTTTCTCCTTTCTTGCTTCTAATTTTTCTATGTTTTGATTCATGATCTTGACTTAGGTAAGTTTTAGTTATGTTTGTAGGCTTAAATTGACTAAAATATGATAATTTCAGGTCAAAATGACATATATTAAGGTTTAAACGAAATAAAAAAAGACCAAAAGACCCCTGAGTTAATTGTTGTAAGACCAAACGACGACCTCGACTGACGAGCCCTTGTTCAATCGACGGTCCATAATTTGGGTCCGCAGGTTGGGTCTGTTCGACAAGCCATTACTAAAACGGGCATAAGTTTTACTCGGAGTTTTGATTTTAGAAAACCCGGTGGCTATAGAAACCTAATTCAATTATCTATCATTTCATAAGTCATGGGAAACCTAATTCATTGTGTACTAAGAGTTATGATCAATTGCAGTTGATCCAAAAACAAATTCCCCCTAACTATCTGCTAATTTTCACCTACAGTCCGTATGTCCATCTATGGACCGTAATGGGAAATCGTGGTTCATGTCAGAGGCTGGGTAAGTGGGGCGTTGATCGAGGACAGGTACTACGGACCGTAGTCTGACTTATGGATCGTAGGTCTTTCGGTGGATTGACACTTTGTCAATTTTTCTGGACTGCATCATGGGAGAGTTTAACTCACAAACAATAGTTGTGCAGTATAGGTCGTAGTTCAAGCTAGGATCCATTGATAGTGATAGTCGATTGTACCTATAGATTTTTCTTAAAAGCTGATATTTGGTCTGTTTTGGATAAGGGGTGTTACAACTAGTGTGCCTTGGTGTGATTCAATGAGTTTAAAGAGTCGGATTGAACTCAAGTTTGGAAAAAAATTTAGGAATACATATTGGAGTGTGTTTAGGGTCGAAACGTCCGGGTACGACTCCCCGAGGTGCCTTGGTGTGATTCAATGAGTTTAAAGAGTCGGATTGAACTCAAGTTTGGAAAAAATTTAGGAATACATATTGGAGTGTGTTATATGTTGAAACGTCCGGGTACGACTCCCCGAGGAAGACCCCTTGCATTTAACCCTAAAATCTGTTATTTGATAGTAGGCAAACAAGTTTCAAACGATGAGTCATGGATGGGTAAACGACCCGTCGATGGTGCTCGTAGGTGGAGCCTTAGCCAAATCCTAAGATGGCTCAAAAACCAAGTCTCTGACCATAACCACGAACTACCCGTACGATTCATGGTCTTTTCAATGCACCGTCAAAGTGTAGTCGTGCTTTGTGTCTCGAGTTCACTACCAAATTCTTGCTTAAGTTAGAATAATTAGCTAGTTAGTTAATGAATTAATTAGGGATTAATGGGTTTCTAATTGAGTTAGTTGGGGGACTATAAAAGGGTTATACCTCATCAAACTAACACATCACTTCATAATTTCCCAAACCCAATTCACTCTCATTTCTCTCTCTATTACCAAAGACCCCATTAAAGACCAAGGTTTAAGCTTCACTAGGGATTCAAGAATCAAGGTTTCCTCCATCATTCTTCAAGGATTTTTGAGGTATGGAAGTTATTCACTCTTGGGTATTTTTCCCTCAAGATGCTCTTCAAAATTGGTTCCCAAAGATGTTTAAAAGTATGTTTTCATCCAATTTAGTGGATTGTCTTTCAAATTGATTTATGTTTTATTGTTTTGGTTTATATTGATAGATTATGATTTATTAACGGTTTGATGTTGTAGTTCTTTGTCTTGACCTAAATTCTCTAAAAGAATCATTAAAGAACCCTTTTCCCTAACCCTAGCTATGAAGAACATTGATAATTCATTAGAATTTTTGGAATTGAATATGTAATTTCTTACTTCACTATATCATGATGATTGTGATTGGATTATTGGACAATTGTGGTGAAATTGAGGGTAAGATCTTGACATTGGTAAGACTTCTGAGATTGTGATTTCTCTACTTCAATCATGTTGGTCTATTCTTGATGATAATCATTTGAAGTATGATTGTGTGAAAATAATAGGATGATGATATGATGAATATGATGGAATGATATGAATATATTGAATGTGAGATCATGGTAAGGGTATGATAATGCAAGGTTGAAGGTAACTATTTTGTGTACCTTATTATTATGAATATGATGTGTTGATCTCAATAATATTGGGTTGTAATGAAAGAAATTTCTAATTCTAAACCTAAAGATCTATGAATATGATTATAGAAGGTGTTAGTATCCTATGACCAATATTAAGAATTGATGATTAAGAATGACTTAAAGGATTACAAAAAGGGACTTTAGCTCAGCACCGAGCGAACTAGATATGAGAGTTGTCCCTTCCCAAGAGGGAAGATAGGTTCACTATTGTTATCATGAGATGGAGACTACCATGCAAATCTGCATGCATGAGTTTCTAGCAAATCTCGTAGTTCCTTAACTCTATTGCCTCCATAGGAATACTAGCTAGTGGATCCACCTAGAATGTTATGTTCATGTTATGGTTCTACCTTAGCAAGTAGAGAACCTTCTTCGGTGTAGGGTTTAATGATTATGGAATCCATGTTTAGCTCACACGGTCTATTTTTTGTTAAGGTGAATGTTCTCAAAAGTAAAATGAATGAATGGAAGTAATAAAGATGGACACTAACTAGGGTGACTTAAAAGGTACTACTTAGTATAGGTAAGGGTATGGGACTTCACATATGCATTGTACAAGTTAGCCTTGAGAGGAGTCGTAGGTGGTTGTTTTTATGTATTTATGTTATAATGAAAGGTATAATGTTTTTTCTATATGATGTTGCTCTTATATGATGTTCGTTTTATTTGATGAACATGATACTGGTCTAATTGTTTTATATGATGATGACTACACATGATATTATGTTATATGAGGTAAAGGCATTACTTATGATCTCATTCTAGTTTACTTGATTATGTGGGGTTATGGGGCTTCACATGAGCATTATACTTGTAGTCTTGAGATGGAATTGTTTGTAAGGGTCTTATATGCTTTGGTATTGAACTCTTGAACATGAAATGCTTATATGAACGTCTCTTAATGTTGTTGTGATCATTGACTTGTATATGCTTTTGTGTGTGCATAAGGGCTTTCCAAATGACTTAGCATGTTTTAAAGAAAAGGTCCCATTTATGCATGTCTTCAAAGGTTTTAATTGCTTATGTTTTCATACTTGGTACAAGTTGTTGTACTAACCTATATTCTTGATGGTTATACAAATATGTAGGTTCGAGCTATTAAGAGATTTCAAAGCCATTTGAAGGAAGACTTGGATCTTTTCTCAAGTTGTTTGTGAGTGCTCAAGTTCGAGTTTGATGCCACATTCATTCTTCGTTAGTATTGTCTATGTATAAAGACACTAATTCATTCCTTATATTGATACTTTGTTGTAAGCCTATATGTGGCATATTGTACTAGTGTAAGGGTTATGCCCAAACATTGTAATTCTCCATTAGATGGTTATATCTGAGTCTATGTTAGACTATGTTGATGAATTGGTTATGTCGGTAAATGAGAAGTCTATGTATACTTCATGTATGATAGGCGAGAAGTCTAAGTATACTTCATATGTACAAGTTTTTAATTTCCACATATTCTCTTCCTATGAGATGTCATGATGTATGCTAAGGGCTAGTCTAAGGCCTCTTCGAGGATGAAGACGTCGGTTATGTCTGTGGGTGCCCCCTAATTGTGACAGCAAGAACTAGATTTTATGGTGAAATATAGAAAGATGATAGAGAACTAAGTTGTTGATCACCTATCGAGATTAAAAGATGAAGCTTTACTCAATCTTCAGGAAAAGGGCCAAATCAACGATATGTTCATCGATGAGAAGGTATTGGAAGTCTCGCATGACCTCATTCCTTGGAATGCCAACTTTTCTAGCTACTTGGCAAGCGATGTTGTACCAACAGACTTGTCATCGCATCAAAGGAAGAAGTTCATCCATGATGTGAAAAATTCTTTTGGGATGAGCCATAGTTGTATCGAATTTGTGGAGATGGGATTATTCATTGATGTGTGTCTGAGATAGAGATGTTGAGTGTTCTTGAGGCGTGTCATTCATCCCTATTGGGGGCACTGAAGTGGTGTGCGCACTTCACATAAGATCTTGCAGTGTAGATACTATTGTCCAACAATTCATCAAGACTCCCATAAGTTTGCCAAGTCTTGTGGCCGGTGCCAGAGAGAAGGTGGAATTTCAAGGAGGCAAGAGCTTCCTATGAACCCAATCATGGTAATCGAGCTATTTTTTTTATGGGGCATTAACTTTTTGGGGCCATTTTTTAGCTCTTATGGGATGAATTATATTCTTGTTGCGGTTGACTATGAATCGAAATGGGTGGAAACAATTGCAATCCCCAACAATGAAGGCAAGAGTGTCACCGCATTCTTGAAGAATACTATCTTTTCCAAATTTAGCACCCCATGGGCAATAATCAGTGATAGAGGTTCCTATTTTTCCAATAAGTTCTTCAAATTATTTCTTGAAAAATATGGCGTCCACCACAACGTAGCGACTTCTTACCATCCACAGACTAGTAAGAAAGTCGAAGTGTCCAGCAAAGAAAATAGAAAATATTGGCAAAGATTGTGAATTCCAATAGAACGGATTGCTCAAGTATGCTCAATGATGCACAATAGGCATACTGCGCTGCATATAAGACTCTCATAGGTATGTCTCCATACAAACTTATATTTGTAAAGTTTTGCCATTTGCCGGTAGAGCTAGAGCACAAGTCTATGTGGGCAATTAAGAAGCTAACTTGGATTGGGACGCCGCATCAACTCAAAGGGTAAAATACTTGAACTTGCTCGATGACTTTTTCCTAAAAGCTTACGAAAGCGCAGCCTTATAAAGAGAAGATGAAGAAGTACTATGATCAACGGATTGAAAGGCGTGAGTTTGTAGTCGGAGATCTTGTAATTCATTTCAATTCAAGGTTGGATTATTTCTTTAGAAGCTCAAATTCAAGTGGTCTGGACCATTTCTACTCTAGAAAGTGTTCCTGCTGGAGCAGTGCAGATGGATAATAGTAATGGAACAAGGTTCAAGGTGAATGGATAGAGGATCAAGTTGTATCTGGGGAATGCTGAAAATGTGCAAAAAGTGATCGAGGAATATTATCTTGATGAATCTGAGTAATCAAGATAGCGACATCGTGTCGCGATGTTAAATCAAGCGCTACTTGGGAGGCAACCCAAGGTGTAAAGTCTAGCCAACCATAGTTTTTAAAGTCCAATCAAGTAGTTTTTCTATATCAAGTTGATTTTGTTGTACAAATGTAGTCGTGTTTACCTAGTCTTTTTTATATTTAACGTTGGGATATAACATAGGGTACGTGTCTAAAAAGTTTCCAGAAACTACAAAAAATAATCACGTAATTATTGTTACATGTGCAGGAGGCCAAATCAGAATATGCAGAAAATGGTCTGGTGTGGAGGTCTACGGACCCCATCGAAATTCTGTTGATCAATCGACATACCGTGAATGGTGTACGTAGATCCTACATAAGCCTCGAACCTTGTCTAAGTATAAGAGTGATCGACGGTCAACATCGACATACCATGAACGAGGTATCGTGGATCCAGTCTGTGAGTGAACCGGCCTGACCTCGCCTCCTTTATTTAAAACCCCACTATTCAAATCCTTTCCCTCTTCCAACTTTTTTCCATAATCGTCCCCCCTCCTTAAATCCCTCCCTAAATCACTCCCCAAATCATTAACCCGTATCTAAAAATCCTCTCTCTTATCACTTTCCCCAAATCCCAATCATCTCTCTCAAAAACTCTCTCTCTTTTCATACACGTGATTCTAATGATCGGGTTCGGCGAGTGTAGGCATTTTTTTGGGTCGCATATTATAGATGGCATACAATAAAACCAATCTTCGTCGTATGAAAGTTAATTCGACTTCCCGTCAATATGAAATTCGCATTCATAGTTTGAATGTAGGAAGTTTAGAATTAACAAATAATGCATGCTAAAAGTTAAATAATGATCATCCTTGGTAAGATGGATAGTTATTGTGTCACGTTGTCATTACCCTCAATATGTGTGTCTAATTCTACATATCAGTTCCGACCTAGGGTTCCATACTAAAAGTTATACTCAGCAAAAAGGTGTATATTTTCATGATACCTTATCCCATGTTGCTAAAATGGTCAGATGTGTTCTTTACATGGCTAAAATGCATGTTTGGCCTATTTTCCAAATAGATGTGTTCATTGCTTTCCTATAAGGTGATCTTTATAAGGAGGTTTGTATGGTATTGCCTCGAGGTTTTGGCAGTAAGAGGGAGACATCTAAGGTATGTAGATTTTAGAATCATTATATGTCCTTAAGCAAGCGTCTAGGCAATGGAACATAAAACTCACTACTGCATTAATTAACTTTGCATTTCAACAAAGTTAGCATGTCTATTCCTTATTCACAAAAAAGGTAGAACAAAAGTTTGTGATAATACTCATTTATGTAGATGATTTGATAATTACTAGAAATTATCTACAGCATATCAAGAAGTCACCGGACATTTTGCAAAAAAATTTCAAGATCAAAGATAGGGGAGTTGAGTGTAATACTCCGAAAGTCTAAAGCCTAGTCTAGAGCCTAACATGAGATTATAAGAGTTTTAATACTGTTTTAAGGTCAATTATAAAGTATATAAGTCATTTGGGAAGTTTTGTAATCAAAACGTCAAGGAACGTCCATGACGTCCGGAAACTAGTTCAAGAGGTGATAGCGTGTATTAGCCTATTTGACTAAGTTTGAAGAGTCAAAAAATGATGAAATTTGGTGGTAAGATGTCTAAACATGTATTAGAGTTAGTTTATAGTCGAAACTTCCGGGTACGACTCCCCAAGGACCAACCAAGGGCCCATGAGGAGAACACTCACAAAAGTGGCTAATTTGCCAAGAGGTAGTGTCTACCTACGTGTGTAGGTGACGAAGTGTCGTTGGATCGGCGGGGCGTCGATGCCTCCGTCGACCAACACTTAGACATTTTTTCTGATGGTCCTTTTGGACCACTCTCTAACCAAAACAATGACTGCACATGATGGACGTGAACAGTGCCCGTCGTTTGACAAACGGGCCGTTGGTAGTGGTGTCGTCTGTCAAGGCACTGTTTTGCTGCATGTTTTTAAGTTAGTCAAATTAATTAATTAGGTGGTTAGTTAAATATTTAGGGGTTAAGGGAGGTCTAATTAAGTTAGTTAATGACCTATATAAATACCCTAACCTAACCCTTATAATTTCCCAAACCCAAATTTCTCCTTCTTCTCTCTTCTTTCTCTCTCCCAACGAAACCCCACTGAAGACTTAGAAAAGAAGGGTTATAGGTCTTCAAAGGATCAATTTTATACATCAAACTTCATCAATTATTAAGGTATGGAATTACTTTCTCCTTTAGGATCTTTTTCCCCAAAGAGCTCCTCAAAATTGATTTCAAAAGTATGAAATCAAGTGGTTTTTCTTCCAATACGAAATTGATCTTCTGAATTTCTTTTTTTATGATTCCTTTTGGTTATTATGAGTAGATTAACATGTCTTATTATTTAATGATACTACTTCTTGATGCATTTACCTAGTTTGTGAAAATATGACCTTTTCCTATTAACCCTAGGTTGTGATCTTGAATTGAATTGTATAGTATTGATATAATTGCTTGGTTAGTGTGTGAATTAATATCCTATGTTTTTATCATGATAAATTATGATTATATTGTTATGTATTGTAATCCAATTATGTTAGTTCTTGAGTGATTGACCTAGATTGTAAAGTAGATCATGAACTTCACCTAAGTCTCTAATACTAGGCTATGAACTAGTGATGAATTGTTGTGTAGTGAATCAATTGAATTCATTATTATTTTGTTTACTATTGTGTGATGACATTATACCATTATTAGGTTGAATTGGATGGTTGATGGGAATACCTTTATGATGACATTGTGAAGGAGATTGGGTAAGTTTTGTGATCTCTATTCTTTACTTCAGTTATCTTTACTTGTGATTAAGTCATGATGTTGTATTGAAGTAAACCTCATTAATATTGATAGGGTTGGTATGATGTTGAATTGAAATGTCTTGAACTATGGTGTTGATTTATTGGCGAAGATGTAAATGTTATAAGAATGGTGATAACTTACCAATGTGACTTATTATGATGTGACTATGTAAATGTGCGAACCTCACATGTATGATTTGTAGTAAAAGGAAAATACTCATGCAATTCTTATTGATCTATGATGATTATTATATAAGGTATAGACTCTATGACCTATATTGAGATATGATGATTAATAAAAGCATTAAAGAAATTTCAAAAATGAACTCTAGCTTAGCACCGAGTGAACTAGAGTGAGGAGTGTCCCTTCCCACATAGGGCATGTAGGATCACTAATGTACTCGTGATATTGGAGACTACAATGTATTTAGCATAAAGAGGGTCCCTAATATATCTTCTAGTTCTTGAACTATGTTGCCCCCATAGGAATACATGCTAGTGGATCCACCTAGATGTTATGGTCATATTTTGGTACTACCTTGGAAAGCAGACCGTTTTCCTTCTGTGTAGGGTTCCATGACAACGAATTCCACATTATATCATGTGGTCTATGTAGGTGATGGCAAGATGTTCCCAAAAGGTAAAATGAAGTAAAGGAATGAACTCTAACTAAAATGACCTAAGGGGTTTAGTGTGGTCTAGGTAGGGGTATGGGACTCTACCTATAAATTGCACTAGTTAGCCTTGAGGGAAGTCTTAGGAGGATGTTCTTTTATATTTACATGCTTATAAATGTAAATGATATGTATATAATTATCTTACATGTTGATGATACTATATGATGTGGGTTTCACTTATGAACATGTGATTGGTCTCTATTGCTAAAGTATAATGCTACATACTTTTAATGATATGCTATGTGAAGTTCGACATTGTTTATGGTTCTTGTTGGATTTACTTGATTTAGTAAGCTTCTGGGGTTTTGCTTAGTCATTGCACTGGTGGACTTAATGAGGGTTCATGAGTAATTGTGTTGCTTTGGTTATGATGTTATGAACTCTTATCCATGTTTGTTGATATTATAACTTGAAGATAAAATTATCTTGATTATGTGCTCAATTGTGTTGATATGCATGTTGCCTTGATTAGACTTAGAATGGTTGGTCTTGTGATCTAGATGGTCTTAACTCAATGAATATGTCTTATTGCTTGGTATGGGTTCTTGAGTGTGCGTCAGGTTTTTCAAAGTAAATTGCATACTTTAATGAAATGTCCCTTTTTAGCATGATTTTATGTTGTGTGAGCATATGGTCTCATACTTAGTACAAGTGATGTACTAAACCCATTTTCTCCTTTGCTCCTGATCATTTAAGGTTCCGTTCGTTTAAGGCTTGTGAAGACATTTGAAGGAAGACTCGGATTCTCATCCTCCAAGTTAGGTATGTCCTCACTACTTCGAGGACAATGCCACTTTCTAGCATTGGATGTTAATTAGTCTTAAAGACAATATGTTCATTTCCTTTAGTTTGAGTACTAAAGGTTGTATAGCATATATGTGGCTTTTATTGTATTAATGTATGGGTTATTCCCAATTGTTATACTCTTGTTTAGATGTTTATAAGATGAGACATTTGGTTTTAAGACTATGTTATATCATGCGCGTGTGTGTGTGTATATATATATATACATAATATATATATATACATATATATATATATACATATATATATATATATATATATATATATTATATACATATATATATATATATACATATATATATATATATACTATATATATATATATATATATATATATATATATATGTATATACATATATATATTTATGCATATGTGTGTGTGTGTGTGTGTGTGTGTCTGTGTGTGTCTGTGCGTGTGTGTGTGTGTGCGCGCACACAGTAAAAGTAGAAGACTATGTGATCTTCTTATACGAAGGGTCTATGTATACTCAATATGAATATATACTATGCGTATGTGAAAGGTCTATGTCAACCTCATGATAGATAGAAGAAAAGTTTTAAATTTCTCATTATTTTAACCTATGAATGTAATGATGTAAGCTAAGAGGATCGCCTTAGTCCTCGATGAGGATGACAAAGTCGGTTACATCTAGGGATGCTCCCCAAATGTGACATTGAGATACTTTCTAGGCATAAAATTTTTGAGGTACTAAAAGGAATATTGACGACACAAAGGAAGTACATATTAGAGTTGATCTCAGAATGGGGCTTAGCAGGAGCAAAACCTTCTATAACACCCCTAGAACAACACATGAAGTTCACCATTTCTGATTGTGACAAGAACTTAAGGAAGAAGGATGATGATTCAGATGATCGACAACTGATGGACAAAAATACTTATCAGAGATTAGTGGGAAAAATTCTTTACTAGGCAGTCACCAGACTATTTGTTTCGTATGCAGTGCAGACTCCTATGTCGGTTCATGCATGATCCTAAATAATCTCATATAGAAGGAGTACTTCATTTCGTAATATATCTGAAAGGGAGACCTTGTTTGGGCATTTTATTAAGTAATGAAAGGATAACACACTTAGAGCATTTTTTAACTCTAACTAGGCATCATGTTCAGTAACAAGAAAATCAGTAACGAGTTACTATTTGGAGTTTGGTAGTTCTCTGATTTTTTGGAAGTCAACGAAGCAAGAGATTGTATCAAGGAATACAGGTGAAGCAGAATACATAAGCATGGCCTTTGCAGTAGCTGAAATCATTTGGCTTGTGGGATCATTGGATGAAATGAACATGAAAGCTAAAGTACAAGTAGAGTTGTTTTGTGACAATAAAGCTGCCATTCAGAGTGTTGAAAATCCTGTATTTCATGAAATGACTAAACACATAGATATATAGAATGTAGTTTCGTAAATGAGAAAATATAAAAAAGGTTGATCAAGGCAATGCATATCCCTGGAATTGTTCAAGAAGCTGATATTTTGACTAAGGCTTTGGGTGGCCAACAACACCATTACATATTAGACAAGTTGAGGTTAATAGATGTATTTCAACCCTCAACTTGAGGGGAGTGTTGAGAATACATAAGTTAATAATAACTAACTTAGGGGTTAATTAGTCACTATTAGCTATTTGGTCATTAGTTTGTTATAGATTCTTTCCAAGTATAAAATCGGTTAGTTGTTGATGTATAAATAGATGAACATGTTGTATTTGCAGGGATAGTTTTTGATTAATAATACTTGATCCTTCTTTCTCTCTAGATTCTTCTTCTCTCAGTTAGACTTTGTTTCTTTATCCAAATCACTGTTTTTACATTATTAAATGTCAAAATATTGATATTTTTTAAAGTTTTCCTTTTAAGAAATGAGCTTTTTAGCCCATCCTGAATAAGTCTGCTGAATGGTGAGGCTTGAAAAATGTGAGTAGTGATGACTCGGGGGCCAAATAAAAATTAAATAAAGTATTAAAAATAAGAGCAACATTCACGTGTAGCAAACACAAAAATCATATTTGTAAGTTATAGGTATACTTTGCATAATTGTGCTCCATAGAAAACATAAATATACATATTTCGCTATACATATACAAACGAAAGCACTTTTATATAATTTTTTTCGGTGTCGGTATACATATATAAAAGATCAATTGTATAATTTGTGTTACATAAAGAGAGAAAGAGAAAAAGGAAAAAAATAAATGGGCAAGGAAATACTTGTATTGTATAATTATATGTATATAACACAAAAATATATGTATTTTCATGTGTATAACAGAAACACAATTTATACATTTCTGTCCGTATAAGCGGGAGAGGCGAGGGCGAGACTGGCGAGAGAGATCTGGGAGAGTGGTGAGCGAGATCTGGGAAAGGGGGCAAAGGGGAACGAAGATACATCTATATAATTTTTTCTCTCTTTATTCAAATACAAATGCATTTTATACATTTGTGATTTTATAAAAATAAATGGCAAAATAGCAACAGTGGGCGATGCGGTACAATTAAATCAAACTATATTCGTAACATTTAATTTGAATTAATAGTTTGCTAATTATATATAATTTTCCCTAAAAATAACAAGAGTCCAAACTCAAAATCAATTTATAATTCTAAATTTCAAAATAATTTACATATAAATTATGCTTCTAAAGTTATGTAATTTTTTAATACATAAAATAAGAATTGCCTAAATTTGTAGGAAATCAGTATGTAGCCTATTTATTCACCATCAACGGCAACCATCCTCTCTTAGCCTATTTTTTTTTTCATCAATTGTACTTGGAAAATAAGAATTGAACGAACAAATATATAAATCTTTTACATGATATGAATAATCATAAAAGACCCAGTTGTAGGGAGAAAAATAGAGATAATATATATCAGTGATAGAAAAAAAGTCTAATACAATACTAATTATGCATAAAATAGGAGACTGAGTATATGATTGGGAGATTACGTACACTTATGTGTGCAGTTGGGAGAAATTTGCTTTGATGTTATTGCCGGGGACTTAAAAATTTACTATTTTTCTAAATCAAACTTTTTCATGGCAACATTTTCAATATTTTCATAAGGGCTTGTGTGCACGATTTCAATCTCGTGATTCCAAGGTGTTACTCTTTCCCAATTCCTTATTATGATAATTGTAATAATTCTTGTTCTTTTGATAGTATGGATCTTAGCAGAAAATTATTAAAGCAATATGAGAGTCGTTAAGAGATAATTACATATATGTGGGATGAGATACTTGATAAAAAATAAGTGGAGTTCAAGCAAGAGATATACCAATTCTGCGTAGATCCATAACTTGCAAACTAACTTGAATAAAATGGTTGAGACGTCTAATGATCAAACATTGATTGTTATGAATACTAGTCAATATGTGAAGCAACTAGAGGAATTTCAATTATTTTTGTTGATGATGCTGATGTTGTGGAGGTGTACACAAGTACATGGTGTAAAAAATAATGTGATTCCTTAGTAGGGGTGTGTTGGATCTCATTTTTAATAACTTTTTATACATTTAAATAGTGAAATTGCGATATTATTTTTGATTTTTTCTTTTTGGTCTTTACACCACTTCCCTAGAGCGTAGCATGAAATTTGATACAAAATCATGGGCGAAATTTGTATATTCAAGATGGAG
Source organism: Solanum peruvianum (assembly GCA_027705065.1). Classification (NCBI taxonomy): domain Eukaryota; kingdom Viridiplantae; phylum Streptophyta; class Magnoliopsida; order Solanales; family Solanaceae; genus Solanum; species Solanum peruvianum. The sequence goes on along the minus strand of JAKWJD010001757.1, from coordinate 8,789,433 downwards.
GAAAAGTGGACGAACAACATTAAATTAAGCGTTTTTTCAAGGCAGCCTAATTTTAATGTTTTGTTCAAATTCTTTTTTTCTAGGAAGATGTGCATGAAACCAAAGCCATGGAAGTATGCAGAAGCAAAAATGAGGAAAGGGGACGACATACAAAATTCTCATGCATGTTATCTCGGTCACAGAGAAGATTCATTCATGTCATTATTCGTTAATTGAAAAAAGAAATGGCTTTGTGAGAATTTTTTTGCATATGGTCATTATGATTCGGTCACATCATGAAAAAAGATTCATCTTTATGTCATATTTTAAAAGTTTTGCCTATTTATATTATTTTGATTAAGAGATAATGGCATGAATGTGCCTTTAATTTTCTCAAACAAAAATGACATAAACGAACAAAACTTTTAACAGATGGCATAAATAAACTTTTTCTCAAAGTTTGATGTCATATTTAAGCTTTTCTCCCTCTAGATCCGACACAATATAACAAGTTTTGTCATTGTAGAGTATATAGACATTAGATCTAATGACAATATAATTAAGTGATATTGATAAAAAAACTTTAGGCTTAAATCATCAGCGGACCCTTAAAGTTGTCTGCATGATTCACTTAGATACATCAACTAAAACTATTACCAATTGAACACTTTTACCTATTAAAAAATCGTTTCTATTAGACATTTTTTTATAATCAGCAAAAAATGTGAAGAGTGTTTGATACACTTGTGGTGACGTGACAAAATGACTAATTAAAATAACATTTGGCATTGGGCATCGAAAATTATTAAAAAAAAAACACACACATTTAGTATCTAATTTTTAAAAAAAGAAAATGACAACCTATTTTTTGTCATATCAACATTTTGTGTTTAATAGGTACATGTTTTGAATAATTTAGGTGTTCAATAGGTACAAGTCTTAGTTAATATATCTAAGTGAATTATGCGAACAACTTTAATACTCTTTTTACTAAGGTATATATTTATTACCATTAAAAACTACTGAGGAGTAGTATTGTATGCTTATATATGTGGGTAGCATATGATCTCCGTGTGTGTTTAATAGGTACATGTTTGGAATAATTTAGATGTTCAATAGGTCCAAGTCATAGTCAAGATGTCTAAGTCAATTATGCGAACAACTTTAAGGGGCGGTTAATGACATAAGCTAAAACTTTAATACTCTTTTACTAATGTATATTTATTATCATTAAAAACTACTGACGAGTAGTAGTGTATGCTTATATATGTGGGTAATATATGCTCCGTGTGTTATTATAAGAAGAAGTTAATTTATTTGTTTTTCCCTACGCAGAGGAAAGATATGGAAATCCTTAACAAAGGAGGAAAATCTAATGAAATCTTTCACCAACCCTATTAATCAATTGAAAAAGACAATAAATAGAATATCACATGAGAATATATAGACTAATGGAGTGATACTAAGCTAGCTAACTAAGGTCCACTGTTTTTTGTCTGGACAAATATTTATTATGAATTTTATAAGTCAATTAAGTACCTCTCATAGCTCCATAGGCTATGGAGACAAGACAACCTTTTTATTCTTTATAAACTCTTTTATTACCATTAATTGCATTCGAATCTTTCCCATTTTAATTTTGTGCTCATACAACTTGGAACTACGCAGCCGCCAAGGGTCACTATGCTCAAGTATCACACTCAGACTCTCAAAAAAAATATTTTTTGATAATAGTGGTTGATTATATTATTTTTGAGATGTTTAATAATATTTGTTTAATTTATAAGATTAATGAATAATTGTATAATTAGTTTTTAATTTATTTTATCATTAATTATAGTTATTTTCATATTAAATTTTGTAAGACACTATATTTATTATATTTAATGGGTGATAACAATAAAATTATAATTTTATTTACAGTTTTTTAAGAAGTACGCAAAGTCAATAGTGAATAACTATCGATAGACAAAAAATATTATTTTTTAAGAATTCCATCATTCTAATCGATTTAGTTAAAGAGTCCAAATAATATAGATCTGATTTGTAAAGTCAAGTCCTCTTATCTCTATACTAGGACAAATTATTTTTCAAGACTCAAGTTATATATACTCATGTATAGTATAAGATTTTTTTGATACCATAAATATGGTTACTTCTTTCATTTCATATTATTTAACCCCTATTGATTTGGCATATCTCATGGGGGAGTTACCTTAGGTGAAAGGTGGTTTGGTGCACACTTATCATCAAAAATTATGTGGTGTATAAAGGTTAAATGTTAGTTATTATGAATGTATATGTAATTTTTCATATCCTTAACACAAATAAGAAGGAAATTTGCATAGTCTTCACTAAATTTCCGACTCCACCTCTGAAATACCTCTTAAGAAAACTTTAGTTAGTAGTGTGCTTTATTGAACTAACCTTATTATTGACTCTTAAGAACTCCAAATTCAACGTCATTTATTACTAAGGAGGTACAACTATATTTTTATTTTTATTTCATATTATGGATCGAAGGAGGTACAACCATACATAAGGGAATCTTGTAGTGTAGAGACAAAGTGATAAGCGTACAATATAAAGGCAGGATACATGTATATCAAATCAAGACAAATATAAAAGTACGTAACCTTTCGGCTCTTGAAAGGTAATACAAAATTTTGATATAATGAAAAGCGTACATTGCTGATTTTGTATCCAATCACTTTGGAAAGATATTGTTCAGAGTGTGTGTGCCACTTTTTACTATGTGAAGCTTTGGCCACTGATTTCTTTTCTGAGAAAAGAAAAAATAAATAAATAAGCAAAAAGGTACACACTCATTATATATATATATATATATATATATATATATATATATATATATATATATATATAACTCGTCCACGAGCCTAATATAATTAATTATCTGTATAATTTTACTTTCTTTTTTTAATGTAAATTTACATATTATTTTATTCTAATTTTTAAATTTTTCTAACATTCAAAAAAATTACAAAAATCTACTATCAGATATCTCTCTCTTCTGTCAGATGCATCACTATCTCCTTTCGAATACATACATATCTTATCTCGAATACGACTTCATCCCCTCTAGAATACATCTCTATCGTCTCTTGGATACATCTCTCTCCTCTCGGATACATCCATATTCCCTCTCAAATATCGCTCTCTCCTCTCGGATTCATCTGTGAGCTATGTGCCTACAAGTTTTCTGAATAACAATGTATCATGACCAATATATTTGCATCTCTGCTGATAAATTTAATTTTTTTTAATTCTAAGATTATTTTTGTAATTTGAAAAGGAGTAGAGATATAGAGTGTGTTTGGTGAAGGATTTTCCAATTTTCTCATGTTTGGTTGGGCAAAAGTTTTAGAAAATGTTTTCTAAATCAACTCATTTTCCTCAAAATTAAGGAAAATGACTTTCCTTCAAAAATTAAGGAAAACATTTTTCAAAGCTCTCCTCCAATTTAAAATTACATTTTTTTTTTGGAAAAACCTCACAAAAATTTTAAAAAAAAATTCAATTTCAAAATTTTATATTTTCACCCGATCCCTAACCCCCCCCCCCAACCCTACCCCTACCCCAAAAAATTAATTTTGCTTTTTAAAAATATTTTCAACTTCAATTTTTTTATTTTTAAAATCCTACCTCTCCCCATGGCCAGCCCCCCCTACCCACCCCTACCATCCCCCCCAACCCCACCCCCAACCCCCAAAAAAAATTAATTTTGCTTTTTAAAAATACTATCAACTTCAAAAAAAATTCACTCCTACACTCTCCCCCTGCCCCCCCCCCCTCCAAAAAAAGATTATTTTTAAAAAATATTTTTAATTTCATAAATTATTTTCTACTCTAGTAAAAATAAAAGATGTTCCTCAAAAATATTTTTCATTCGTAAATTAAACACTAAAAATCATTTTCGGAAAATATTTTCTACTAATTAACCAAACATGAGAAAATAAGTCCAAAATCTACTTGTTTTTTAGGAAAACATTTTCCATGGAAGACATTTTCCTTCCTACCAAACACACCCATAATGTATTACCGGTTAAAACTATGAAAATTTATGTCATTTTAACTTTAATTTAAGTGACATATTTTTTCTATAGTCAATTTCAAAAGAATGATGTAATATATTTAATATTATTTTGATTTTAAAATGTATATTTTATTCTTAGTAAGAGGATTTATAGTCATATAAACATATATGGTTTGTTTTAGACCACGAGTTTTAAAAGTATTTATTTTTAAAAAAACTTCATTTTTAAGTCAAATAAACATTACATAAATCGAAATTGAGTGAGTACATACTTTAGTTAAGTATTTTTTTAAAACTATTTTTCTGTTTGACAAAATTTAAAATGAAAATGCTAAACCTTTTTCACAAGTGTATTTTATAGTTTTTTGTTATCAATATATAGCCGATAATAACCAAAATTTCAAAAAAAAAAAAAATATTTTTGGATAATAGTTGTTGATTATATTATTTTTGAGATGTTTAATAATATTTGTTTAATTTATAAGATTAATGAATAATTGTATAATTAGTTTTTAATTTATTTTATCATTAATTATAGTTATTTTCATATTAAATTTTGTAAGACACTATATTTATTAGATTTAATGGGTGATAATAATAAAATTATAATTTTATTTATAGTTTTTTAAGATGTACGCAAAGTCAATAGTGAATAACTATCGATAGACAAAAAATCTTATTTTTTAAGAATTCCATCATTCTAATCGATTAATTTAAAGAGTCCAAATAATATAGATCGGATTTGTAAAGTCAAGTCCTTTTATCTCTATAGTACAAAAAATTATTTTTCAAGACTCAAGTTATATATTCATGTATAGTATAAGATTTTTTTGATATCATAATTATGGATACTTCCTCCTTTTCATATTATTTATCCCCTATTGATTTGGCATATCTTATGGGGGAGTTACCTTAGGTGAAAGGTGGTTTGGTGTACACTTATCATCAAAAAATTATGTGGTGTATAAAGGTTCAATATTAGTTATTATGAGTATATATGTAATTATTCATATCCTTAACACAATTAAGAAGGAAATTTGCACACTCTTCACCAGAGTTCCGACTCCTCCACTGAAATACCTCTTAAGAAAACTTTAGTTAGTTGTGTGCTTTATTGAACTAACCTTATTATTGACACTTTAGAACTCCAAATTCAACAACGTTATTTATTACTAAGGCGGTACAACTATATTTTTTTTTCGTATCATGGATCGAAGGAGGTACAACCATACATAAGGGAATCTTGTAGTGTAGAGACAGTGATAAGCGTACAATATAAAGGCAGAATACATGTATATCAAATCAAGACAAATATAAAAGTACGTAACCTTTCGGCTCTTGAAAGGTAATATACAGTTTTGATATAATGAAAAGCGTACATTACTGATTTTGTATCCAATCACTTTGGAAAGATATTGTTCAGAGTGTGTGTGCCACTTTTTACTATGTGAAGCTTTGGCCACTGATTTCTTTTCTGAGAAAAGAAAAAATAAATAAATAAGCAAATAGGTACACACTCATTATATATATATATATATATATATATATATATATATATATATATATATATATATATATATATATATATATATATATAACTCGTTCACGATCCTAATATAATTAATTATCTGTATAATTTTACTTTCTTTTTTTTAACGTAAATTTACATATTATTTTATTATAATTTTTAAAATTTTCTAACATTCAAAAAAATTACAAAAATCTCCTATCAGATATCTCTCTCTTCTGTCAGATACATCTCTCTCCTCTCGTATACATCCATATTCCCTCTCAAATATAGCTCTCTCCTCTCAGATTCATCTGTGAGCTATGTGCCTACAAGTTTTCTGAATAACAATGTATCATGACCAATATATTTGCATCTCTGCTGATAATTTTTTTTTTTTTTAATTCTAAGATTATTTTTGTGATTTGAAAAGGAGTAGAGATATAGAGTGTGTTTGGTGAAGGAAAATCATGTTTGGTTGCGCAAAAGTTTTGGAAAATGTTTTCCAAATCAACTCATTTTCCTCAAAATTAAGGAAAATGACTTCCCTTCAAAAATTAAGGAAAACATTTTTCAAAGCTCTCCTCCAATTTAAAATCACATTTTTTTGGGGAAAACCTCAATTTTTTTAAAAAAAAATTCAATTTCAAAAATTTATATTTTCACCCGATCCCTAACCCCCCTCCCCCAACCCTACCCCTACCCCAAAAAATTATTTAAAGATAAAATAATTTTTGAAAAATAATTATGTTGGAGATAAAATAGGTTTCGTAAAATTATGTGAATATTTATGTTTAAAGAACATTATATATAATCAAAAAGGAAAGTACATACATTGAATTAAGATAAAATAAATATTATTTTGGATATAAAATAGGTTGAATGAAGCTATACAAATACTTATGCTTAAAAAAAATATTATATATAATTAAAAAGCAAATTACATACATGGAAGATTGCAGGATTATATTGAATACGTTGTAGTAGTAATAAAGAGTATAGGAAGTAAAAATAGTTTTCACATTATTATTATAATCAAACCAATACAAATTGATTTTCAAAAATAAAATAAAATGAGTTTGTGGGCCAAACATGAAACAAATTATTTTGTGACTCTTGAAAATGAAATTGGATTCTTCTAGAAAACTATTTTGACAATTAATAGTACAATTATAAATTTAGAACTTTGCCCATAATAATGTTTAAATTACAACATTGTCATTGGTCATCCTCATCATGAATCTTCTATATAATAGATAGAAAAAATCATAATCTAATATTTAATGTGTTTTACTCTCGACGAATGACACTAATTTATCATAATTCAAGATTATAAGTAGTAGAAATCAAGACTAAAAAGTGCAACTCACTATTGTATGAAGGTCAATCCGTAATTTATCTAATGTGGAAATATCCTAAGTATATGACATATATTTCTATGATTAATTAGTTTTTGATTACATATATTTAGTAGGCGTTTGATCATGTGATACCGTATTACGATATGGTATCGTAAGATGGAATCATCGTTTGGACATGCGATTTTTGCTGATTCCGCCTCATGATACGGTATCATGAGATGTGATACCATATTATCCAAAAACCATGATATGAAATCATATGGGAATACATATCATGATTTGAGTTATTTTAATACAAAAAATGATTCACAAGTTTATATTTTGTTAAAACGACCTCACATTTATATCTACTAACCATTTATTTGACATGTAAATAAAATTTATAATCACATCATTACTTTTTGAAATTTATTATTCGCACCGACATAAAATTTATTATTCTCACCAACATATAATCACTTTAACTCACACTTCATGATTGTTGAGTAATAAAATCTTGGAGATCCTATGAAAGGTGTTTCATTTTTACTCAAATATATTGATGAAACAATTACTTAAGTGGAGAACAAATAACTTTATAATAATTTATTATACAATTTTTTTTGTTTATTTCATAATATTGAATAAACAACAGGGGCTATAATTGTTTTAAAACTTATGAGATATTTATGTTTATGAAAAAATATATATGACACCAAAATTCCATATCGCATGTCCAATAAAAATTCAATTTCATCTCATGATTCTATATTATGATACCATATCACATGGTCAAACAGACCCTTATACTATTCAAAATTTATCTGTTAATTGGTTGTGTATTTTCTTAAACTACAATTACGCGGTCATTATTTATCAATTCTTACATTATCAAATCTATATTATTCTTTTTAATCTCTTTAGAATTGTGTTATTTTTATTTTCTTATTTAAGTCACAATTTTTAAAGATAAAATAGATATTATGTTGGACATAAAATAGATTTAATAAAATTATGGGTGTGTTTGGTATGGAGGAAAATGTTTTCCATGGAAATGTTTTCCTAGAAAGTGTTTTCCTTGAAAACAAGTAGATTTTGGACTTATTTTCTCATTTTTGGTTGGTGAGTAGAAAATATTTTCTAGAAATGATTTTTATTGTTTGATTTATGAATGAAAAATGTTTTTGAGAGACATCTTTTATTTTTACTAGAGTAAAAAATAATTTATAAAATTGAAAATATTTTTTAAAATCAAAATTATTTTTTGTTGGGGTGGGGGTGGGGGCGGGGGAGGGGGGAGGAGTGAAAAAATAAAAATTTGAAGTTGATAGTATATTTTTAAAAATTAAATTATTTTTTTTGGGGGAATAGGAATTTAAAAATAAAAATTTCAAGTTGAAAATACTTTTAAAAAGCAAAATTATTTTTTTTGGGAGAGGGTGGGGTTGGGAGGGCTGGCCGGTGGTGTGTGGGGGGGGGGGTCAGGGATCCGGTGAAAAAACAAATTTTTGAAAGTAAAAATATTTTTTTGAAATTGATTTTTTTTTCAAAAAAAAATTATATAATTTCAAATTGAAGGAGTGTTTTGGAAAATTTTTTCCTTAATTTTTGAAGGGAAGTCATTTTCCTTAATTTTGAGGAAAATGAGTTAATTTAGAAACATTTTCCAAAATTTTTGTCCCAACCAAACATGAGAAAATTGATAAACATTTTCCAGAAAATCTTTTCCTTCATACCAAACACACTTTATGTGAATACTTATGTTTAAAAAATATTATATATAATTAAAAGGGAAATTACATATATGGAATTTAGATAAAATAAATATTAATTTGAAAATAAAATACGTTAAATAAAACTATATAAATACTTATGTTTACAAAAAATATTATATATAATTAAAATGGAAATTATATACATGGAAGATTGTAGGAATATACTGAATACATTGTAGTAGTAATAAACATAGATGACCGATTCGAATTGTCAAGAGTATAAAAAGTAAAAATATTTTTCATATTATTATTATAATCAAACCAATACAAATTTATTTTGATTATACTGAATACATTGTAGTAAAAATAAACATAGATGAACGATTGGGATTGTCAAGAGTATAAAAAGTAAAAATATTTTTCATATTATTATTATAATCAAACCAATAAAAATTAATTTTTGAAAATAAAATAAAATGAGTTTGTGAGCCACACATGAAACGAAAATTTTTGTGACGCTTGAAAATGAAAATTAGATTCTTCTAGAAAAACTATTTTGACAATTAATTATACAATTATAAATTTAGAACTTTGCCCATAATAATGTCTAAAAATTACAAAATTGTCACTGGTCGTCCTCATTATGAATCTTCTATATATATATATTATAATATATATATATATATATATATATATATATATATATATATATATATATATATATATATATATATATATATTATATATATATATATATATATATATATATATATATATATATATAGATATATATATATATATAATATATATATATATATATATATATATAAACACATGACAAAGTGTGCCTATTAGGAACTTCCTTATAACAGCTAGAAAATCAGACATGAAAAACAAATCGCAAAAAACATACCTGAAGTAGTGAATCACGGCAGGGATGGACCATGATAGGGTCCACAGTCTATTGACCTGTCCGCGGTCTGGAGTTAAACTCCAGCAGGCCCAACGTCAGACCATGGGACCTTTCATGGGGCACTGTCATACCGATGGACCGGGGTGGTGTCCGTGGAGAGCGAACCAGTAGTCCCCCCAAACCTTTTTCTCAAACCTTTCACCCAAGCAAGAACGATGGGGACCTTCACGGTCTGCGGTCCTGAACACGGCCTATGGTAGGGGCTTGTGGACAGGACCCCTCTCAACCATCAACCACTGGATAAGGACCACGACCAGTCCCACGATCCGTGGTCCGTTTCACGATCCATGAAAGTCGTCGTGGTTAGCCCCATCAGAATTTTAAGTAGGGCTAAGTGAATCTTTTCCCCTATTCGTTGGACACCTAAACAACAAACCTTAAAATACGTGGGTTTGGTCAATTTTAGCTTGAGAAACATAATTAGAACTTACCTAAGTTAGATCATTCATCAAAAACTTAGAAACTTATAATGTAAAGAGAAAAAAGAGGTGTGACCAAACCCTTGTTCAAGAACGCGGTAAGGTTCCATCCGTTTCAACCCCAAAATTACAAGATTTCTCCATGGATTTCGTCACCAGGTATGTGGATTTTACTAGTGGGTTCTTTTCACCCATTAGGAACCTAGATTTCAGTTAGAATTGTGACTCCCTTAATATTATCTAGACTTAAGAGTTTCTTGAATGTTAGAATTGTTGGGTTTTAGCTGTTAGAATGATCCAAATTGTATTATCATTAATTCAGTATAGTTATTGCCAGGTTCATCACTAAACTCAAAACCCTAGCAATGTAGTTCTTTTAATTCATGAATTACACATGGTATGCAAGTTATTAAGTTATATATATATATATATATATATATATATAATATATATATATATATATATATAATATATATATATATATATATGCCTCAGTGTTCAAATGCATTATTATCTATATGTTAATTTTGCATTCTCAGCTTGCAAATTAGTATTTTGAGCTATTTAATATTACAACATTTTAGTCATAAAGTGTTAATTACTTAATCATACAGGAAGCTTAATATTGAGTGGACTAGGTTCAGATACCTCAAGTCCTAGAACTATGTGCCCCATAGTTTGTAAGTTCCCTCTGTGGGCATCATTTTAGTGATCACGCCAGCGTACCTCTATATCTTTTGTAGGGTATATTGAGTCCTCTCTATGGGGTGTATACATCGGACTTCATATTATCTCATGTGGTTTTATGTCGGTTATTGATAGCTACCCTACACTTCAGTCAGAGTCTATTGCATAAACCATGTTATCTATATAGTTCAGTATTCAGTCTCAACATGTTATAAACTTGGTCATTGCATTCAGTATATCATATTTAGTATTATCAGCAATATCATGATTATATCATGTCATAAGTTAGATCAGTGCTTTAATTAAATTATTTATTTTTCAGTTTTATTTTATCTTCCATGCTCAAACCTTTAAAGTACTCACACATACTTTGCGCTACATGTTTTCGTTATGTAGGATCAGGTCCCAACAATGTAATTCCGCATAGATCGGCTCCTGATATTAAGTTCAGCACCATCAGTGGTAAATCCTCATTATTTGGGGACTAGTGACATGATTATTTTCCCGCTTTTAGCTTTTGTTTCAGTTTTGTTAGATTTAGTTGGGCATGTCCCAACACTTCTAGTTAGTGTTGAGGCCTATTCAAGACATCATTAGATTCAGTTGTAGTGTTAAGAGTTTGATTTCTTATTTGTACTCGAGCTCACAGTTTTCATATATTCAGATTTAGTATATGGGTATTCCCATCATTTCATTTCAAATTTATTCTTATGATTTAGCTTCTGCACAGTCTTATTGCTTCAATTTATTTTTGGTAGTATAACATTCTGAAAAATTACATGCCTAGTGAACATCCAATAAGTCTTTAGGAATTCGTATTGGGGTACATAGGCGTTCCAATGCCCAATATTAAAAAATATTGGGCATTGTATATAAAATTGGCTAAGGGATGTGAGCCAATTTCTATTTTTACCCAAGTACGCTTAACATGATCCAAGCTTGTTTAGAATTCTACCTGCAATGAAGACCCTATGCTAAAATTATAAATTGTTTTGATTCATAACCTAATTCCTTAGGTACTAGGCATCCATGTGTCAAGCCTAGCACCATAGCACATAACCATTTAAAATGATCATGTAGATTAAGCAGTGCCCAAATGAACCATAAATAATAGTTAGTTAGTGAAGTGCAACCAACCCATGTGCAAGCACATGCGCAAGACATGTGAAGAAGCTGCAAAAGGAGGGGACCACCCTAACCGAATTCGGTTAGGGTAGTTAGGGGAAAAACATGCACAAGGAACCACTTCATGTGGTGCCTAACCTCCCTACCAATTCTAGACTCTAACCTACTGCCCTAAAAAACTAAATAACCTAGGACTAATCGAATTGGACCCATTAGTGCACCCGACAACCTAGGACCAAAACCAGGTTGACACTAACCTAGTACTAGTTAAAGAGACAATCTAGTACCTAACCTAGGAAGGTTCAACAGATTAGTTATGGTTATAACGACCAAAGGGTAATTAGTAATTACCCTAGGTCATTTAATTAATTAAATTAGCATTTAATTAATTAAATTAAAGGGTTCAAACCAAAATTCTTACACTAACCTAGTACAACTCAAGAAACATCCTAGTACTTAACCTAAGATGGTCCAAAAGGTTTAATTTTTGTTCCAATGATTTAGGGAAACTTTAATAGTTATCCTAGGTACCTTAATTAATTAAATTATCCATTTAATTAATTAATTTATAGGGGCAAAACAAAGTTCTTAGGAAAAATTTCATATTTGACCAAGTATTGTGTTTTTCTAATTCTAGTCAATCTAGGAGGGGCTTTTTAGTAATTAGTTAATTAATTTATTTAGTTAATTTATTAAACACTTAGTTGAATAATTCAATATCAGTTCTTAAACCTAATAATCACTTTAAAACTCAAAGACAAAAAGGATGTAAAAACAGTAAGCAACGAACGCAAGAAAAAGGCAGAAAATTTATCGATTTCTCTAGGGCAATTTCATGGTTTCTTCAAGTTTTAGTTCAAGGTGGTCTTCATATATTAAGTTCTACATAAGGTATGGGTTTCTCTCCTGGACCTATTTCTCCAAGAGAAATTTCTTTCCAACGATTCAAAGATCTTGAAAACTAGGGTTGTCCCCATGTTCTCGTCGAACTCCTTTGTCCCTAGTATCCTTTTCGATTCCATGTTGAATAGGTTAGATATCATGTTGTTGGCATGTGGTGCTGGATGATCTTATGTGTAATGTTCTTGAATTATGATTTTTGATTAACCTATGAAGTTGTGATCGTATAAAGTTAAGTGCTTAAAACGTGAATCATGAATCGACAATGTGTTAGTTACACCCGTAATTGTTTTAAGTGGTAATGTGTTTGTCCGAATGTTGCATTGATGTTATTGTGACGTTATGAAGGTGTTAAATTCATCAAATATTAATATGATGTTGTGCAATATGTCTAAAAACGTTACCCTAAAGTCTTGGACCAAGATTGGTTAAGAGAATGCTATGTAAAGATGTGTCCGAAACTGTTATGTATGAAGATGATTATGGTTTGTTGTGTATACATACGGTAAATGTGACTTGTTGATGATGTTTTTTCGTTAAATGATCATATTATGCTGTTCAAGATGTTTAAAAACGTTATGCCTAAAGTTATGTTATAAGGTTGTCGAAAAAGATCTCCATGAAATCATAACTTGAGTAATTGTTTGGATTATGCCAATAAAATGTCTAACAATACATTGTCCAAAAGGTATGCATGCAAATGGCTATAATATTATGTTAAATAATTAAAATATTTGCTAATGAATAATATACATATCCAACCAAGCATGAAAGAATGTAAAATTGGCCTATGCCAACAAAAATTGTTATGTAATCTATACCCAAATGTTTATGCCAATATTAATCATATGTCAATCTTGTATAGCAAGAGTATCAAATATATTATAAGCACTTCTAAAGTAATTAAATAAATACATGTTGGGACAACTCCCAACATGCTCTAAAAGAATGACATATAAACTCATGAAACTCATTGAATGAAGTGTTCATCATTCATAAACGATTATATGAATCTACTACACTAAAGAAAGTAAGTAACGTGACTTATAAAATTAAAGGGGTCTAAAGTAAGTAAGTGACCCACATGAGGTGTTAAAGAAAGTGAGACAAGTCTCACTTACACCTAAGCTACTATGTTAAAAGAATACTCACGTATGAAGGTGTTAGAATGTGTGAGCCAGTCTCATTAACACCAAAGGATGATATGCAAGGAAAATTCACATTCCATCAATGTAAAGTAAGGATGACCAGTCATCAATAGAGTAAGTAAATACAATCTAAAAGAAAGCCTCCATAATGCTTGAGTCAACACTAAAAGATAAAGAAGAAATGAATATTCACCTAAGGAGGTGAGTAATTATGTTAATTTATGATGCTAATGAAAATGGTGACAATATGACAAGAGGCTAAGATGATTGGTGAAACAAGTCTCAACCAAGCCTAAGTAAAGGTCACTAAAAGTACTCACCTAAGAGAGAATGTTGAATATCACTAGACAAGTCTCAATCATACTCTATATGTAAGTGTAAGGACAATTCACACTTAATACTAATGATGAGATAAGAAATAATATAATGAGTAATGATGCCCTCATGCTAGAAGCCAACTTCCATGATATATGAGTTGAATGTAATAGAACTTTCTGCTGAGCACCGATAGGCTAGCTACGATCGCTGATGCCTTTCTTCGGAAAGGGCGGAGGTTCACGTAACTCTCATAAGATGAGACTGTCTGGCATGCGGGGTATGGGTATCCTTATATCTCCTAATATTTGAACCTATACTTCCAATATAGGGATCTAGCAGGGTTTGATTCCCTATATACGCTATCATGTTCGAGTCACTTTGGCAAATGATTCCACCTCTTTTCGGTGTGGGACAAACACTGGATTTCATGATGCTCACATGATCTATGTCAGTTAAGATTAAAGTTCTCAAAGAAAGAATGAGGACAGCCTCAAAGTATAAAAGATAATGAAATGAACGATACCAAAGGTGTTTGTGCAAGACAATGAAGAGGTGAAATCAGATTCAAGTAATGCCATTAGGTCATTCTTTGTCATTGCACTTCATGATCGCGATGAGAGTCTTAAACTTCATCCTAGGTATAGATAGAGTTTACATCAGCTTACGATGAATGAAATGAATAATATGAAGTACGAATGAAGCGGACTCTGTGTTTGCTAAAGAAGGCCCTCGGGTTGTGGTCCGATATGTTGGGCCCTCACTTGAGATGTCTTAATGCTACATCAATGATTCCAAAGTCTCGTGTATATGAAATGTATAATATATAAAACATGAAAGTAATGAAATCAATGGCATGATCAATAGAGAATTGCTTATGAAAGGTAATGAATATATAGTGTAAAGAATGACTCACTATAAGGTAGGAAAATCATTCCTTAGTCCTTGGATTACTTACATCGATTCATTGTGGATATGGGAATACAATGAATCATTGCACTTGTAAGTAAAATATAGGACCAAAAAAATAATATAAGTGTACAAAGAGGAACTCTCGGCCTAAGAGGATCAAAAATCTCAAATCTTCGTCCGAGTTGTTCTAAAATTATGTTGATGATACTAATGTTTTGTAATCATATAGAAAATGAGTTGTGTGCTTTGAATGCATTAAAATACATCATATTCATACCACAATTCGTAACTAACAATTTAGGAAAGTCTAGTGACTAGGCTTTCTAGAAACAACATGTTGTTTAGGAAGAGCTTTCTTTGATCATGCATAGCCTTATGTGTATGCGTGCATGCACCTATACTTAGTAAAAGTGGTGTACTAACCCCTACTATTTACTATTTTATAGATGCAGGTTAAGGGACAGATTGAAGACTCTTGCAACAATTTGGACCACAACATTTCTCCAGACCATTTAGTAGGTCCTCTTGATTTCGAGGATGCTACAATTTTAGTCTAGCCTTAGTTTTAGAAAAAATCTAGTGGATGTTGTCCCTAGAGTTTCTTTGGTACTTTCATTTCAAAGCTTTTATAGTAAGGTTGTGTTTTGCAAATCTATTTATGATCTATTCTTATTCTGTTTCGAATTGATTCTTATGATAGATGGTTGTTACATTTATGTTGAGCTTAGTATATGATGAATTCATGAAATAACTATATGAAGTCAATGTATACTTCATATGTTTAAAAGTTTTAAATTTTCTGCTAAAATTAACCATTTGAATGTGATGAATGCAAAATGAGGCTTGTCTGCGACCTATGAGAGGTCAACGACGCTGGTTGCGATTCGGATTCTAGTATTCAGGTCGTGACAGGTATGCTTATGATTATGCTAGCAGGTTTAGCTTGCCTTGGGGTCATTCATGATTCTAGGTCCCGTGTCCCCGTCTAGGGGGTAACCTCAGGGCGTGACATTTCACATCTTAAGTTGATTAGTTAACAACATAAAATGTTATTGTTTTACTTATACACATTATCCTCGTTTGGAACAAAATTCAGATTTTACCTCTTGTTTAAGAATGCATACAATCAAAGATGTGATATAATTAAGGACAACAATAAAAATTCTATTAGTTTAGGAGCTAATTATCTCCCTTTCCGTGAGTTTGCAATATTATCAATCCTATCATTTGCAGATTGGATACGTGTATTAGGTATGTCTAGATACATGTATTTTTTATACATGTTAACCCGATACACATTATAAGTGTATCTAACTAAGGAATGAAAAAACAAAAAGACATAAATTAAGAAGGAAATTACACATATAACAAATTTGGAGTAATCTGTCGTATCACAACTCCTAAAAAAATTAAAAAATATATTTCACCAATTTTTTCCAAGTATCAATAATTTTTTCATTTAATCTTTCCTAATGTGGATTATTTGTGTTTCTTATTTGTTCATTTTGTGTATCTGACTTGTTATTCTGTGTATCAGATATAGTCTTCTACGTATTTGATATATACTTAATGATTAGATGGATATGATATGTTCTTTATGTGTATTTTAATTATTCTTCTATGTATCTGATATAGTATCTTCTATGTATCTTTTAATGATTAGATGTATACAATCTATTTATTATGTATATGTGATTCTTCGATGAATTGAATATAGTTTTTTTGTGTATATGATATACATTTAGTAATTAGATCTGTGTATTCTATGTATCTAACTATTTTTTTTATATTTGATATAGTTTATTTTTTGTATATTTTCAAATTCACCTCAAAGTCATGAATAAAAAAGTGTAATGATTGTAAAAAAACGGGGAGAAAGCTTTTGGGATATTGAGTTGAAAATTCTTGGTTATGATGGGCACGAACAAAATCTTAAAGAGAGGAAGTCTAGGTAAAACTTGGAGGAAAGAATTGGATAAAGTGTCTAAGTAGAGTTTGTTTACCCTTTTGCTAAGATATTAAAGAGTCTATAAGACCTTTCATAATTAAATTCAGGTGAGTAGAATTCTTGATATCGAACTTAACTTAAAGGAATCTGTCTGGAACATAAAGGTTCAAAGGTGTGTTGTGGAATAGACTAAAAGGAGAGTGATTCCGAGTTTATGTCCCATGTCAGCCACTACAGCGGCTGAAACATCGCTGTAGAGACGATTGTTATAGCGAAAAACTTTTCCCCATACATAAAGTCAAAGACGCTCAACTCCACTATAGCGGGCAACTTTCGATGCAGCGGTGCCGCTATAACAGGATTAGGCCGCTATGATAGGATAAGTCACTCAAAATATAGAAATTTCCCCGAAAACATTCATTCTTACTCATGAATTTGTAAGGTAGGGAAAGATCAATTTGGGAGAGTATTCATCGATTTTCAACCAAGACTCTGCATAAAATTGAGTTCTTTGTGTCACTAAACTTGTGATTTGATGTCCATACCATATAATCAACAATTATGGGCTTTGGGAGGATTTGGCTCGAACATGAATCTTTTGTTTTCTAATTTAAATAATGTAAAAATGGAATGTAAGTAGGCGAGGGGGCGGATGTAGCCAAGTGGATCAAGGCAGTGGATTGTGACCTAGAATGAAGAATTCGATGTAGTAAGGATTGTTGGATGAAGAAACCCTTAAACTTTGGTTATAAATCTTTTATTCATGATTATCTATCCATAAATCGCTAGAGTAATCATAAAACTAATAGTTCTAGGTGAATTATTGGTGGGAAATCTTTAGACTAGGTGGGATGATCATGATGTTGGTATGGGGTTTGGAATTTAAAGATAATTTGGGGATATTTAGGTCATTTAGGTCTATTTTGTGTTGTGTTATTGTTTTAGACCGAGAACAACTAAATCTTCATAACAATATGAAGTCTCAAATTTAGTGGATCATTATAGATAGATTCGAGGTAGGTAATGATTGAATTGTTTCCTAATTTACGTTATTTGTGCATGTTGATTGTGTTATGCAATGCTTGTACAACACGTGATTAGTGATAAAGAATAGACAAATACGAAATGTATCTTGTTGTCAATCTCATGAAATGAACTTAACTTTTTGTGTCCTTGCAAGTGTGGTTGTATTCAGTGTGATTGTGATTGGCTGTGGTACTACACTTGGTATGGAATATCTAATGGTTGGCTTTGATATCATGCCTGGTACAAGTTCTGTATTGGTTAGCACATATACCACTCATTTGGAGTCTCTTGTGTTGAAGCCTCCAGTGGAGCATCTATGCTCGGCAATAGGATCACGGGAGGTGGCAAGGAAGGCTCGACGTGGGTTTTAGTTACCAAATTAGCAATGGAAGCTATGGGTGAGGATGGAGTGATTCTACAGATTCCATCAACTGAAGTCTCTCAAAGAGATCTCCCTTGGTAGTCTAATAATGACGTTATCATTCTCGTGCAATAGATTCTTCAGGATCAAAATAAAGATGAGTACTTATCTTCAAGAGGCAACAAAGATTGTTAGAAATGTTTTTTTGTTCATTCTTTCTTATCGTGCATGGTTTCCTTTACTAGTGTGGAGTTGTTGTGTGTTACAATGATAAGGGCCACAACTTCTATTTCCAGAGGAAAGGCATTTCCTAAGGTTGTTGTGGAAACTCCAGTTAATGGTAGAGGTAGGGACCGAGATAAAGGTCGTGGTCGTGGAGTAGCACTGTATATAGGTTGTACCGATAGGGAAGCACCAACCAAAGGTAGAGGTAAAGATGTTTCTCCTGAGCTATGAGTTAATGTTGTTGAGCATCAGGTACCTCTCGATTTTAGAGCTTTGTTATTTCAGGGGACTTCGTTGAAAGGGACTTGGGGTGTCAGAGAACCTTTCTCCGAAGGCGCATACCATAAGTCTGCAACAAACTATGAATGTTCATGTTAAGATGGGTAGCCACCTATGGTTCCTGCACGGGTTGGTGCATAGATTTCTCCTGATGTTATCCAGACAATGGTCAATCCGAAAAATTATGAGAAGTTTTAGAACATGAACTCATTGGGTGAATTGTTGAGTGGGAGAGCATGTCACCCTTGATGCACCATGGCCTAGATTCTCTTAAGGGTTGGTTAACACCTTTTATCTCTGATTTTTCTCATTCGTAGATGGTTGATAGTTCTAACATAGAGTAGAAAGACTTTAATGTAGTGGCCTGATACTAGTTTGGATTCATCATTAGCAACTTGATGTCATATCTAAATGAGTTTATTCTTCATCATGACAAGGGGGTATTGGTGGGAACTATCATATATCTTGAGCACATACATGTTGGTGCCATTGTTGCTACAAAGGGATAATGAGGGAAAGGTAGGAAAAAACATCATTCATGCAGTTTTGATGACAAAGTTATATGAATAGGCAGGTGTCCATTTCAGAGCTTCTACAGATGTAAAAGTCACACTGGCTCATCTAGTTATATGCAAAGGATCAAGGCAGAGTGTTTGAGAGATCATACAACTCAAGGAATTGAAGCAACCACTACCAGATTCCACTCTAATAGTCTACTTGATGGGAAGTCTCGTTACTTGAATGGAAAAAAAACTAAGAGTAAAGACTTGGGTTTCCTTCCAAGAAACGTCTTATTTAATGTTGTGTCACAAAATAATACTCAAACTTCAACAATAATTCTTGGGGTTTGGCATGATATCACTAGGAAAAGTTTCCTTTTGCCTAGAATTTATATTAGTGACAATTTAATCCAGGTGGGTCTTTAGCTGCTTGATTGAAACTGAATATGAAGTTATTGGGTTAAAGTGGAGAAGTCCTTTTTCAAATCCTTCAACACCGTATCAAATCTTTAAACCTTGTTATATATCCTCACAAGCATGTCTTCTATTATTCTTCCTTCTAGTCCTACTGGATCTTTTGGACATGAAGATCATGGCAAGGCACGTATCCATCTTTGTCCACCTTTTTGTCTCTCTAATTTTCACCCCTCCAGTATTTATAACGACTATATTGATCCTTGTTTCAACCTTGGTTTCTACCTTGATGTAGATAATTGTTGTGAGAACTTCACATGATTTTCCAAGTATTGAACCTCTTCATTGTATATAGCCTCTAAGTAGCATCATTTGGGCACTGTCATTTACTAACTCAGTTCAAACTTACATGACATGTTTGGATATCACATCAAGTTGGGTCATCATCTTATAAATACTCTCATCCCTTTCATGGTTCCTTTAAATATATATTTTTTACTCAAGCCCACTTGAAGAAGGGGTTCTTGATCTTCTCTTGTGTGCCATGCTCGGTTGAGCTTAGTCATTTCATCTAAAACAATGCATCTACCTCATATTTTTGTATTTTCAACCCACCATGGACCAATTTATCAACCATACTTTTACTAATTAAATCAAGCTTCTAATAAAAGTATCACAGTAGAGAACTATCTGGAAAGCCATGTGTTAGACATTGCAAAGAGTAACCTTTTGAACCTTAACAATGGTTAATGAAAGGGCTCAACTCCAGGACTTTTGAAATTCTAGATTTGGACGAAGTTTAACCATTTCAAGTGTGGAAAGAAACGCTCCAAGAATGCTTTTGTTATCTCATACCTCAAAATAATAGAATCAGTTGGTAACCCTGCCAACCATCTTACAACCTCTCCCATAATAGAGAGAATGAATTGTCTCGACCTTATGGATTCTTGAGAGATATTCACGAATAAGTGTCCACACACCTAAATGTATTCAAAAGGTGCTCGTGAGAATCCTCATGAAATTGGTCCCTAAAAATTCATCTCATTTGGATAAATTGGATCATAGGACCGTTGATGTGAAACACAATCCTCCCAATTTTAGGAGGTATTCAGATTGCTCTCATGCTTTGAATTACACAAATGGATATGTCATTTAGGTCACTCATGTTATCACTTTGACTATAGTGACTATTATTATCTCTCCATGGTCACTCATCTTGTCAACTTGCAAATCAGCTTACAACAACACAAGTCAATAACTCTTCTACAAATAAACAAAATTAAAATCTAATTTATCAATTAGACTTCTCAAATACCACTCTCTGACAACAATGCCATTTTTTATAACGTTCAAATCAACCGTTAAAACCACTTAAAATGGTGAGTGATCGTAGTTAGTAAAATCCCAATAAAGAGTCCGGGTAGAATCGCACGGGAAATGTCATATCATAAATATTTTATTATCGAGACATTTGAACTTTAAATCAGCTCATTTATATTAGTAGGAACAATTGGCTGGATCGTACCACTAAAGTAAAGATTTCTTGTCAATTATCATGGTAAAACTAAATACGAATGAAATCAAAAGTTATCAAATAACTTAGGGGTGCAGATGTTAGAAATCAATGTCATATAGGAGTAAATGTGTTGATCTATAGTGATGTGAATACAAGATTAGTCTAACTCATCTTTAATGAAGTTAATCATCTTTCAATCTCAAAGATCTACGCCTAAAATCTTATATCGTTCTCATTTAGTGCCAATTATGAACAACACATCATCAAGAATAGGGAAATTAGATCAAACCCATAACCTTTATTTCAAGTAATTCAAGGACATTGAATCTAAATCGCTAGTATTAAACTAAGTACCCACCCCAGTTAATCTCATTCATGGAGGTCATAAGTAGAAATTAAGTTTGCAACCTTAATCCTTACGTTAGACCAAATTCATGTGTGAACAACAAAAACCAGATCATGGCATAATATCTACTACATTAATTTAACACTCAACACTATTATAGCACCCCTAAATCTTAGGCTTTTAGCCACTCATCACAAAAATTAAAGAAAGTATACCTTCCATGAAAGCACCTACGTGTACATTGCAATTAAGAAATTATGAGTAAACCCAATTTCGATTGAATGTTGAAATATTGAATTTAAGATTCAAATGTTAAAACCCCAAGAAGGCTAGAAAAAGTGTTCTAAAAATCAAAATGTTCTCACTCAAAACTTTTCCGTGAACTCAGTAAGTCAACACTCTAGTCGGGCTCTCTTAAAACTCTATCATTTGGGCTATTTATATTTTTTCAAAATTTTTTCCAAAAATCCACTTCACAACCAAATTGATGACATTTCGGGCATGCCTAATTCATTCGGTGAATCACCATTCGTTCCCAATCACTGTGATGCTTTAGGCTTCTGGTGTTTGAACCTCAACTGATGATCTTGATTTATTCAACCTTTGATTTTTGTCATATCACCGAATACCACCTTACTTTGTTGTTCGAGCATTAAATCGTTGTCTTGAACATTGTCACTTTGGGTGATGTGTTTCAAATTATCCTTAAGTTACTGTTCATCCACTTATTAGCTTGAGGGAAAGTATTGAAGATGAAGGAAGCTAATGACTAGAACATGTCAATGTAACAGGTTAAAGGAAGCTGACTCACATGTTTACTGATGAAGAGTTGGATTCACACTAAGAATAGACAACTGAATCCTAACTTATGTATGATTGTGCTAATGTATCGTGCATAGGGCTAATCTCAAGTAGGATAAGGTTTTTTAGTTATATTAGGAATACAAATCATGTAAATAATATAATTTTGTTGTAGTGGGACTCTGTTAGACCCCTGATCTAAGTCACTTAATTAAATGGAAGCATGAACAAGGTATTAAACATGTTAACCTTGTCAAATTCATAAGCTAAGGAAACAAACATGTAAGGCTAAGTTGACGATGGATTGTTGACAAAGCTAAGGTCTCCATAATGGTAACATAGCATAATTTTGAAGTAACAAGTGAGGACCAAGGACTTGAAGGTAAGACATCTTTGTGAGGACTTGAATAGATGAAATATTCACAATGTTTTGTGGGCATACCATTAATATTCAAAGAAAGAACAAAGCAAACTACCAGCAACACTAAGGCAACAATGAAAGGACATTAATGCCAACGTGGAATGAATTAATGGCATAAAGTTATGACCGTGGGTTGCAGCATTGAGTGGGAGAAATCCAAGGCTAAAAGGTCTAAGTATGCAGTGTTAAAAATGGGGGAAGATCGTCCAAAAGGCAAGAAAAGTCAAAGTTGACCGGCGGCTACAAAACACTTGCCAAGCACATCACCGACTGTTACAAAAAGTGTAGCATTATCCCATTTCGTGTGGAACTTGTTTTTGGCGGTTTCCTTGAATTATTTCAAATTTACCAAGTATTTGTGGGTTTTCAACTACATAGGATAAGATAAGGCTAAAGCAAACAAGTGTTTTATTCTTATTTCACCACTTGTCGATAGTTGGTTGCACATAGTATTATAAATGTGCAGGCTGCCTAATAGTGTAATTTGAATTTGATTGTTCTAAGTATTAGGGTGTACTAATTAGAGTTTAAAATATAATTTAAGGTCTTGTGTGATCTTATAGTGCCAAGGTTGGTACGTTTTAGGAGTGTTCTTGTATTCACTTATTAATACAAGCTTAAATAATTAAGTTTTCTATAAAGCTGGTTGTATTGAAATTGATGGCGTGATGACAGACAATGAAGAACTTCGAACTGAAATTGACAAACTGTTAAAGGGAATTTTTTTTATGTAGAACTTTCCATCTTGTGTTTGTCCATTGCTGGTTCTAAAAACAAATCGTGAGGAGTCTTCTTAAATGAAAATTTCTGAGCCTAAGGAATTTGGAGGCACAAGGAGTACTAAGAAACTCGAAAACTTCTTATGGGACATGGAAAAATACTTCATTGCAGCCCTTGTACGTGATGATGACAAGGTGTCAATTACTACTATGTATCTTGTGAAAGATGCAAGATTATGGTGGCGTACAAGAATGGCTGAACAAGTAAGTGTTGAACGTCCTAAGATTGATTTGTGAGAACTTCTGAAAAAAGAGTTGAAGGATCAAATCTTCCCTTGCAGTACAGGCTGAAGACACTAAGGCAGACCAGATCTAATAGAGATTATGTCAAAAAAAATTCTTCTTTGATTCTGGATATTAACAATATGTTCGAAGATGATAAATTGCATAATTTCCTCTTAGGATTACAGAAATGAGCACATAATGAACTACGAAGGCAAAACATTAAAGATCTTCCTAGTGCAATTGCGGCAGCAAATGCATTGGCAGATTTTCTTTTAGGATGAGATGATGCTGAAAATTCTTTTGTTTCTTCTAAATCTAAATGGATATACAAAGTGAAGGATTGGAAGAGAAAAGATCCTAACGTTGAAGAAAAGTTCAAAAAAAAGGAAAAACTAGAGGTTGGATCGTCCAAAGTCAAAGAAAAAGTGAAGTTTGATGGTTACTTTATTTGTGTTGGACCACACATGGCAAGAAATTTTCCAAAATGGAAAAAATTGTCAATTGTTAATTAGCAGAGAGTGATAATTCCAGACAAGATAAGGAACCAGTAGCGTATGTTACTCCTATGATTGTATTGTTATACAAAAAAGATGTTGTGGTACCTCAATTTAATTCATCGAGGGCGATGAATCAAACTGGTCGGGTGGTCCGTTAGACCCCTGATTTAAGTAACTTAATTAAATGGAAGCATGGACAAACTATTAAGCATGTTAACCTTGTCATTTGCATAATAATACAAGGAAACAAACATGCAAGGCTAATTTGACAATAGATTGTTGACAAAGCTAAGGTGTGCATAATAGCACCATAGACTGATTTTGAAGTAACAAGTGAGGACCAAGGACTTGAAGGAAAGGCATCTTTATGAGGACTTGACTAGATGAAAGCTTAATAATGTTGTGTGGGCATAGCATTGATATTTAAAGAAAAAACAAGGGAAAACGATCAGCAAGACTAAGGCAACAAAGAAAGGACATTGATGCCAACGTGGAATAAAATAATGGCATAAATTTATGACCACGGGATTGCAGCATTGAATGGAAGCAATGCAAGGATGAAAAGTCTAAGTCTGGCAGTTTTAAACATGGGAGAATCTCGTCCAAAAGGCAAGTAAAGTCAAAGCTGACCGACGGTTACAAACCCATGTCAAGCACATGATCGACGATTACAAAAAGTGTAGCATTATCTCATTTCGTGTGGAACTTATTTTTGACACCTTGTTTGAATTATTTTGAATGTACCAAGTAGTTGTGGTGTATCAACTACATATGATAAGTTCAGGCGAAAGCCAACAAAAGTTTTATTCTTATCACACCACTTGTCAGAAGTTTGCTGCACATAGTATTATAATTGTGCAGGCTGCCTAATGGTGTAATTCGGATTTAATTATTCTAATGTCTTAGGGAATACTAATTAGAATGTCAAATTTAAGTTAAGGTCTAGTGTGATCTTATAGTGCCAAGGTTGGTACGAGTAGGGAGTGTTCTTGTATTCACATTATTATTACAAGCTGGAATAATTAAGTTTTCTGTAAAACTTGTTGCTTTGTCTCATTTTATATTTGTGTGTCTTCATTACATTGTTGCTTACTATTTTATGTTGCTTAAAACGTCCAAAGTTGGTCTCAACACGTTGCTGCTTATTTTTTAATTCAATTCCAAAACAATCCTAAATTTGGCTAAAATGTTGAAAGGCTGGAGTCGACAAGGTTGTTGGCTGCCAAGGTGGGTTAAATCAGTGAACTATTTATGTTCTTTGATCATCCCCCTTACTAACTCCTAGTATAGCTAATATAAGATCTTTCCTATATAAGGAGCAGGTACTCAAAAATAATTATCAATACAATTCTTAATTTCTCTAACCCTGAAAAATCTAGATTCCTCACTCTCCAGCATGCTTTATCTTCATCTTCACCTCCTGTCCCGTACTATTTAACTAGATTATATACAAATATAGGAAACAAATTACTGAACTTTTACGAAGATCATGACAATAATTTATAAAATTAGAAAAAAAAAACATTAAACATGTGGCAAGCAAATGGATAGTACATATATCCATGTGATGAATATTTTGTTTGTTGCAACATGAAAAATGTAATCATTTATATATAATATATATATATATAGATATATATATATATATATATATATATATATATATGTAAGTCCTAGTTAATCTATTATATATATATGAATATTTTGTTTGTTGCAACATGAAAAATGTAATCATTTATATATATATATATATATATATATAATATATATATATATATATATATATATATATATATATATATATATATATGTAAGTCCTAGTTAATCTATTGTTAATAAGCTTTTAGCAAATTCTTTTTATTAATAATATATCGCTACTTCGTAGCTAAATGAGATAATCATAAAAATTTTAGTGTTTAGTTATAAAATTATGTTTATCAATAACTATAATGAACTTATTATAAAGGTTGGGCAATTGTTCTTGACAAAACCAATGACATCTTGAATATAATTGTACAAATCAAATAACATGGTGATTTTCACTGGAATCAAATTCCATAATTGACACACTAAGCATTAAAATCCTCATATCAATTATTGTTTCTAAAGTGACACACAAGTTCAATATAAATAAGTAAAAATTAACCGAGGAATCATATGTATGGTCAATTTTTTAATGCTTAGACTGATTTTTTTAATTGATTTTACTTGTCATATTTTACTATGCATATTTCTTGAAAAATATTAGTCTAAAAGGGTAATTTAACTAAATTATCCTTATTTATTCTTTAATTCAATTTAATACTACTCTCTTTTCACAACAAGAATATCTCACCACATCTTTTCAGTAAGGTAAAGATGTAAACAAATAATAATTTATATTGTAATTTTTAAAATGATAATTATTTGGAACATTTATTTATAGTAAGCATGAAAGTATGAAAATAGAATAGATTTGAGGAATCATAACAAATGTTGAATCTCCTTGACTTTTTATACATTTATTTTTTTTATATTTTGATTCACTTAGCGAATTTCTGATTATGTCGCGTCAAGATTTTTCCCTTTTTTCTAAATTGAATAAATTAGAACCCAAGTTGATCATTTTAGAAAGATTGTTGATTCGATTATGCTAAACAATAAATTGAGGACCTAACAAATCAATTGAGTCCATTGAAAATGTATAATCAACTTGGGTGCAAGGGCCATGAGAATATATTGCCATGTGATGATAGCCTCTTTCACATGAGAATAGAGGTCAGCCTTGATTACCAAAACAAACCATCCATTTTCCAACTTTAGACATTAATTCTTTTTCTTCTTCTTCTTCTTCTTTTTTTTTTTTTTTGGACTTTATATCAACTAAGAATCTTCCCACTATTGAGGAATGAGAGAACATAGTGAAAAATAATTATGTTCTTGTTAGATAGCTTGAATTATAAACAAATATACAAAGTGGGATTGCTCAACTTTCCAAGGCAAAAAATAAAATTGAGTTTCAAAAGTATGAACTTTTTTTTTTAAAAAAAAAACGTAAAATATAAACTTAAATTTGAACTGATATTTAGTTCTAATTATTATTTAAAAAAAAACATGTACATTTATGAAATAACCAAAATATTTTTTGTACAAACTCTAGTGTTCCTGACTGATTCAAATTTATGAAATGAAAAAATCTAATATATAAAAATTCTGCCAAAAAAGACTTCATTAATATAGAACTTCTTTGGGAAGTGGCTATAAGTCAAATGCTAATATCCACTAGGTTACTTTGTTGTAATCTGAGCAAAGTTCATTTTTATAATCTCCTAAATAATACCATTATATAATCAAACATCTTTTCGCAAAAATATTAAGATTAAGTGTTGATAAAAATTATAAGTGTTTGAGGTTAATTCACAAATAAAGCAATTACTTATGATTATTGATTAATTTTAAATATGTAGGAAAAGCATAAACAAGTCAAAAAGTACTATGCATCTCAATGTTCGATTATTCACGTCTCAAACCTTTCTTTTATCACCTTTTGTTATTCTATATACTACTTAATGATTCTATATATACTACAGTTGTATTAACAATTGTTGTCTTAAAAACATTGTACAAAACATATAGCTTGTTAATTCCAACTTCCAATTTTTTTTCTCTTTGTTCTACTTCTTCACTTACCAATTCCTAGCATACATAAAATACTATGGTTATTGTAACAAACACTAAAATCATTCAATTTATTGCTTTCATCCTTGTGTTGATCTTGTTTAGTCATGAAATTTTACGTGTGGAAGCAATTAGGCACCTAAAGTCGAAAAAAACGGAAGTGGTAAGCGTGGAAATTTCAGTATCATCAACACAAATAGTTGTCAATTCTGAGACATTCAATAAAATTGGAAAGATACAGAAAAGTTTAACATGGCTTCCGAGCAAAGATGACATACACAAATCGATAAATGATCCAACAGAAGCAACAAAAAGTGTAAAAGTTGTTGAGAAAATGGATGATTTTGGACCAACGGGGCCAGGGCACAGTCCAGGAATAGGTCACTCCATTCACAATTAATGTGTATTTCTATACTTGAATTAATTTTGTGCAATGCGTGAGAAATTTGTATATATTTTAAATTTAACTTATGTACACTTGCTATGTAAAGGGGCTTTACATTATAAATATACTCTAATTTCAAGTTATTGATCTCATTTCTACGAATGGCTATGCATACTTATCTTTTCAGTAATCTAATAAACTAAAATTTTCTTTTTAATTTGTTTGAAATTAAACACTATATTTTTTCAGTTTAATTTTGAACTAACGTCTTCCCTCCAAATTATCCATGTTTTATTAGTTTAATACTTAAACTATAAAATGTTGTTGTTAATCCCACATATACGGTAAAACCTCTATAAATTAATATTCGATAAATTAATAATTTTTCTAAAATAATATTTTCCTCTGATCCCGATTTGGGTCAATGGAAAAAAAACATGAATACGATAAGATAATAAGATAATATATTTACAAAAGATCCCTATATAAATATATGATCCCATTGATATCATAAATTAATAATTTTTTAAAAGTACAGACATATTTAAGAGAATTTAGCGAAATATGATTCTATTGTGTTCTAATTTTTTTTTAAAATTTAAATCTAGTTGAAGCTCATCATCTCTAACTTCTCTTGTTGCATTCAGAGCTCTAGTGTTGTCTTTTCGAATTGCACCACAAAATTGTGAAGAATTTTAGGTGTTATAAGTGCTTCCTTACGCGTAACTAGGGGTGGGCATTCTGTATATCAGTTCGTTTTCGATTTTTTCCCGGTTTTTTCTGTTTTCGGTTTTTATAAATTGTGTACCGAATACCTAACCGAAATATTTCGGTTCGGTTTTTTATTTCAGTTTTTTAATGGTCCTGAGACGGCGCGGCTGCTGGCTGCTTGATGGCGGACGGCGCTGCTGGCTGCTTGATCGCGGACGGCGCGGCTGCTGGCTTCTTGATGGCGGACGGCGCGGCTGCTGACCGCTTGATGGTAGATGCGCGGCTGCTGCTGGCTGCTTGACGGCGCGGTGGCTGCTGCTGCTGCTTGACGGCGCGACTGCTGCTGCTGCTCCTTCTGGCGGACAGCGCGGCTGCTGCGGCTGCTTCTGGCGGACGGCCGACACGGCTGCTTCTGGCTGGCGGAACTCGGAAGAGGAGAAGAGGAAGAGAAGAAGAGGAAAAAGAGGAAGAGGAAAGAGCCAAGAAGAAGATGAAAGACCAAGAGAAAAAGAAAATCAGTAGAAAGATGAGAGAGAGAGGAAGAGGGCCATAGGGTTTCTTTTTTTTAAAAAAATTATTTAATATTTCTACTTATTAATTAATATAATATAAATTATAGTATAATATTTCGGTTTAAACCTAAATACCAAAAACCAAAATAATACGTATCGAAAACCGAACCGAAATATCGAAAAATACAAAAAAGTAAATCGAACACCGAACCGAAATCCAAAATACCAAAACCAAAATTCAGAAAAATTTCGTTTTGGTTCGGTGTTTCAGTTTTCCGCTGTTTATGCCCACCCCTACGCGTAACTTGTTCCAAAGGTATATTATCATCTTCAACTTTATCATGAAAGTTGTTTTTTCCGATAGTTTCCACAATTTCTTCTAAGTTCTAGACTTCTGAACATGTATCACTTTCACCCGGATAATCCAAAAGGTTATTGACATCCACTTTATTGTGCTAATTAATATCATTTGTCATGATCTAGAGTTATGATGCGTTTTCACAGGTGAGTTCATTCAAATTCTCTAAGATTGCATCACAAAATAAATTTTATAGTGTCGAAAACAAATTGCTATTGTCTCTTGCTAAACATTTACTATCCAATCAGGGACTGAAAATTTGATAGCATCCAAAACATTAATCTTTGTAGGATCAGTTCCCATTAAATAGCCTTCTCATATCCTACGAAAAATCTATTATGATAATACACCTTGAAAGCTCTTTACATTTCAGCATCAGAAGGCTGAATTTTGGATGTCATTGTCACATCCGGGGAGCACCCCCTAGAAGTAACAAGGCGTACTTGACCTCTCAGAGGTCTTATCATTCATCGCATTTACTTAGTAAATTTAGCGAAAAATTAAAACTTTTCATAGCACATAATATGTTAGAAACTTAACTTCATAAACATATAAGTCATAATGCATATTTAGATCCTAAGTCTCTTTGCCATATTAGACTCCACAACTTTAGAGTACATGAAGGACACACCTTTAAGACACATTACATAACTATACAATATTTAAATACTTTACAATAAAGACATAAGTAGGAGATCCTTGAACTTAAGGATTCCTTTCATTGAGCTTGAGAATCATCTATCAAGCTCTTCACCATTCAAGACATCCTTTAAGCATCCATAACCTACACTTTATGTAAAAAGTAGAGAAGAATGGGATTAGTACAAGAATCCACCAAGTATGGAAACCATGCAAAAACATGCATTTAAAATGGACATTTTCTTGTAATCATACTCCATAACTTTTTGAGTAAATCTTCATAAAACCCTTATTCAATAGCATTTACACCATTCACATACTTCATTTAAACATATCCAAAGTCCAAACATCACATAAGATCACATATAGAATTTATTGAATTTTAAGGCACATTATCGTAAGCTACATCAAGTCATACATATATATACTTCGTTGCATATACATCTTTATTAAACCTTGTTCATGACCCCAATTTTAGTCTACTAGTGCAATGCACATGTGAAGCCCCATAACCCTACAAATGCTTAGTAAACCTTTCATGAGACCACAAACCTTAGCATTCAATTCATACATATATAAGTGAGTGAAGACAACTTCATTCATGTCAATACAAGACCTTCATCATATGTGTAATTTAGACCTAACATAGTGCATATAAGGATAAGATCATATCATATAGATTCATACCATGCACATCTTCAAAACAAGTAGACCAATACTACAATTTTCATGCATATAACATAAACATAAACATTAGGTCACCTTCCTAGGACTTCCTAAGGAGCTACTTCTGCAATGTCTAAATAGGTTCATTTCTTCCACCTATACTAAGTAACCTCCCTTAAGTCCTCCTAGTTATGATTCTATTCTTACTTCCATTGCCCATTTTACATTAGGGAAACTATATCCTTAACCGACACTAAGACCATGGGTGCTAAACATGGAATTTGGTGTTGTACAGCCTTACACAAATGGAATGTGTTCTTACCTAGCCTAGGTAAAACATTAGCACATGTTAGCATACTAAGTGATATTACATTGCTAGATATTATGTGGCAAGCATAGTTATGGAACTTGGAGGTACATGTGAAAACCCTCTTTATGCCAAGATTAGGCGTTGTAGTTATTCACTTATGGAAACCTTATTTATGCCTATTGAGGCATTGTGGTTATCTACCTCAGGATATTTAAGGTTACCTACATTCCCACCTTGGAAAGGGACACACACTCATATTCAAGTTCACTCGGTGGTAAGCTAAGTTCCCTTTATTGAAAACCTTCATTAATATTACTATAAAAATGTAGGATTAGGAGATTCATATCCTCATATGCTTAGTCATAGGTCATAGATTAAAGTTCATCAACCTAAATCATGTAAGAAGATCCTTTCACATGGACATAGCATATGTATTAGCAGTATCTAGTTTAGGATACACTTGAGCACACCTTTCAAGGCTCCTCTATTGACTAGATCATCATTCATGCGTGTGTGTACATATAAATGAGCAAACCTTTCACATAACACCTTAAGTCACACATGTTCATACATTCATATTCATACATATAGAAACCAAAGGTAGAACTATCCTATCAAAGTACACATGTGGAATGCATAGGCAAAGTCCCATACCCTTGCCCATACAAGTGCACCTATCAAGTCATCCTAGCTAAGGAAACATGTATATCATACTTTCATAAACATCATCTTAACATGCATAGTAGTAGACACTACTGAATATGAGAATTACCTTTCATATAGACAACATGACCTATGCTACTTGTAACATGCATGTAAAGTGAGTATGTGTATACATTGGTCAACATGATCACATAATGGCTATCAACAACACCTAGATACAGCCACCCTCTTAGACCATAATACTCTCTGAAACATACACCACACAATGCACAACAGCGTAGGAGACAAGTCAACTTCATATTACACTTAAGACTCCTAACTTGTGCTATTCGTGCATTATCATAGGGGTACATATGTAAGGGATTATAAACCATTTTAAATCATCAATGGTAGCACCTATACTTTACCCTAACATGGATATACACATTCTTATACAATAGCCACACAACCTCAATCAGAACTAGAATAGGAAAGTAGGCATAATCTTCTTATAGTATCATCATAAATACATGTTCATATATTCATCAATTTTCCTTAAAGGACATGGTCAACACATATATATATATATTTAAAATAAAGTAAACACCGCCTCCATAAGTGGACAAGACCACACAATGTCATCCAAGGCTTCATCAACATTACTATAAAGAAATAGGAAAGTAGAATAGTAAAGGAATTATTACCAATCCTTTAGCCTGTGGTCATAATTGACCATTACTACTCTTTTATCAATACATCAAGTATAGAGAAGTAGCTTAAGGTAACATAATCATACATGAAGTACAACATATCATTAACATGCTAGAATCTCGAAGGACATAAACCATCAACAAACTTCACTTACAAGGATTATAGATGACACTTCATCAATAATATCAATCTAAGGCATTAGATAATCATTCACTTAGTCAAAACGAAATCATGCTTAAAACACTTCAAGCTCAAGCTTCCAACCTAGGGATTAGGCTTATTAATTCGCTAGAATATAGAGGAATTAGCCAATACTATTGATTCTCTAAGGACTTGATCATCAATCATATTTTAAAAATAATGTACATGTTTGGAAGTATCTAATTAGATCATTACTCAAAGAAATCATGCTTCAGATAATCTAAAATATGGATCACATTACATGCATGGTATTAGCAATCTATAGATTAGGAGAACTAGATTAATTCATGCCAATAATTCTTTATTTTGATCATACAATATTGGTAACCATAATTCAATCATTATGTAACCTAAAACAGTTGCTACAAAATCGAACATAATCCATGATCTCACAACAATCGACATAAAGCCAGCCTTACAATGAATACATAGATCATATACTAGTCATGTTGAATTCTTCATTCATTGATCCTTATGGATTGATCATCATCAAATCATAATCAATTAACTTAAATTACAGTAGATATAGATAATTCAATGTACAACCATTAACAAGCCATGATCACAAGCCCATGCAAGGCTAAATCGATTTAAGGAAGGAGCATGGGTTCACCATGCAATTGGTTAAAAATCACGTTCAAACCAATGTATTAACTTCATTTCATCATGATTTAATCATTCAAAACGTTTTTTAGAAAAAACCCATGGCTAGATTGAAGAAGAAGAGATTTGATCATGAAACCTTCTTTGAAAAACTTGAGATTAACTCTCTAAGTGAAAGGTTTCTTAGAGACAAAGGATCACCATATCTTTGTCTAGTTGAAAACCTCTACAACTTTATGATTCACCCATGGAAATCCAAGATCCAAGATGTTATTGAGCTTCACCAAAATGGTGGTTTCTAGGGAGAATATTTTAGAGGGAAAGGTTAAATTCGTGAGAGAGAATTTGGAATGGGTTCTTCACTTGTTTAATGACTTATATACACCCAAAAGTAGCTAAATAACCTATTAGAATCAGGTTAGGACGTGGGATGAATTTTCCATTCACTCCTTAAATAAAATAGTTCACTAGATAAAAGCTATAGGCCACCATCGACGAACCCATTGATGGGACGTTGGTCAATCGACTGGCCGTCCTTTAGCTTTCGTCAATTGGTCCTTAGCCAAATTTTGGATTTAGACTTGACAAAGCTAAGTGCAAATCAACGATACCTCACTAACGGGCCATTGGTTGACCAAGTGGCCGTTGTTTGGTCCGTCGATTGACACTGCCAAGGCAGTGTCTCGACCAGCCTTGGGTCTTTCTTGTGAGGCTTTTTGTGAGGCCCTTTAGATCGTACCTGTACGTTTCCAACGTAAATATGAACCTCAACAATTTTTAGAACTTCCACATAAGTTTCACCTAAAACAAATACCTGCAACTTGTCCAAACAGGCTAGGCCCCATCAAGACACACATTGAGCATCTTAAGGGCTATCTTTCAAACGCCTTGGATGTTCTTGGACGTTTGACCTCCAAACTTCACGAAACACCATACACTAACATTAAATGTATTTATAAATCATTTTAATAAATCATAAGATCATATTATAAAATATATAAATACCTATAGACACAAGAGGCACATAGGTAACTAGTCATCGAAAGTTTTGGTCGTCCCTCGATGTTCGACTTCCAAATCACCTCAAACTTTACACACTGCCTCTAAACCATTTATAAGTCATTTTAGAAACTTAGAAACGTAAGAAAAACATGTCATTCTCTATACTGCCTAACTCATTTTGGGGTCTTACAATATCCCCCACTTGGGAACATTCGTCCTTGAATGACACTTAGGGCTCTTTAATCACAACAAGGACTTCAATGAATCATAGAGCAGTTCAGAACATCTATAACATCATCAAATCATTTTAGCACTCAATGAATAAAACAAAACAAAACCATTAATCACTCACTCTTCAATTCATCAAATAGATAGGCTCTTATCATGTTCATAGGAGAAACATCCTTCTCCTAATTATAACATGGTCATTACACTTCAATTCATTAAGAGCTCATTTTGCAACTATTCTTTAAGTTACACTTAGGCAGATTTCAACAACACTCAAGAAGAAATTTATTTGATGCACATAGACTTGAGTTAAGTGAATCAACAAAGATCTTCATTATCTAGACCTAGTGCCATGAAGGTCATACTCAACCGTACCATGCTTAGTGGTGTCCATGGAGGAATTTCCTCTTCTTAGTAAACTTACATGATGAATTCACACCTTAGCAAAATACAAGGTCAATTCCTTTTAAGATGAAAAATTCTCAATTTTCAAACCAAGACATGAGCATATTTACTTCCTAGTGAAGTCTAAATGGCAAGTTACACCAAATACATCACAAAAATAGGAAGTAATTTCACAAAATATCATTTTATAACATAGTACTCACCATCACAGTAAGTATATTTGGGAAATATAACACAAATCATAGGCACACATATGAACACTTAGCTAAACATGCTTTCACTTTTCAAGAATGAGCCTACAATCATGCATTCCAAATCATACAAGTCACATTATTTTCAAGAGACTCTACATTTTACATTTTAAAGAGACTTGACTTTTCATCATAAGTCTAAACATTTCACTTCACAAGTGACTATTACCATGTTTCTTATCTTATCTCATGAAGTCAAATGCACAACTAGCATATCAAGATGCAATTTAACATGACAAAAAATGTATTTTATCAAAAATTTCTTTCATGCACTTTGGAGCATTCTCGATATTTTTAAGGTAATATCAATCAATACATGCCAAACATATAAAGGTCATGCAATTCATACATTATGCAAAACTCATATCCATGAACAAGCTTGCGAATAATTTATAGTTTCAAGTTCAATTAAGAATAGAAGGACGAGGTAGAAAATATGTACAACCTTACTACTTCATCACCATCCCCCACTTAGGGTAAACCCAATTAAGAGAAACTTAAACCAAACTTAAGATGATCTTAACTAAACAACCTTCATTTTCATCACATAAAAGTGATTACAAACTTTAGAAGGAGTTTATTGTAAGTCAATATAGTAACACCAAGGTATTTTAAACTTCATCTCCTAGGCAATTTATCCCCAATTATCTAGTTAGGTCAATCACAATCAACCATATAAGATTTTTATATAATACAATAGACACTAAGGTCATACATCATTAGGGGGAACAACAGCGAGACTTAGCCATAAGGACTCTTTCTTTTCTTTCAATATTAAAGTATGGTAACTTCTAGGTCAATCAAAAACAAATCATCACCCTACCTAGATAAGAGTAATACCCTCAATTCTAGGGAAATATCAATTCCATAACATCAAGGGACTCACAACACAGTAAGAAGTTAGAAATAATCCTACAACTCATCATGCCATAAGACTCTCATTCCTTATTTCCAAACAACAAAACTCCTTTTTACATTCATTATCATATTCATATGCCGCAATTCTATACACATTTCAACAACATCATATCAAAAACAATTTAGTTTGTTTCTTAAGAATATTACAGTAAGTGGACTAACATTACAGTAAACATGCTTCAACATTCCAAAATCCCCCTATCTTAACAGGATCACGACTCATAGAATCTATTCCTACTTGGAGACGAACTCGTGCCCCATTTTCTCTTACAGAGGCGCTAGATCTTCTATCTATTCGATTGACCCTAAAGTTAGGAAAACTGCCCTACCTTCGACTGAGAGTGTCTTCGGGTTGTAGACATAATATTTAGATCACCTTGACTTGAGAAGGAAAATAAGCTATTCAAGTTGGTGGGAGAACGGGACGGGATTGGTAATGAATCGATGGACTCCAGAAGAGAACCAGAACCATATCCTTCACACATTCAGTCTGATCTTATCTGCACTATTGCTTCCTCTGTCCAGCCAATCATTCCGCTGGCATCTCGCATTCACGCCCCCGTTTGACTGCCGCTTGGGGATGTTGCCGGAAGGAGCGCACGCCAAGTTAGATAGAGCAAAGGGGGGTCCTGTCAAGTTGGTCCGCTAACTGTATCAGCCCGCATATCGGAGACGAACGACCACGGAATATCGCCAGTTCTTTAAAAAAGAGTTCCGCTCAGCTCTTTCACATGAAAGAATCTTTCTTCGTCTTTCTCTACGCAATGGGCATACCTTACATCTCATCGAGTTGCAATCATTTAGGCAATTGATGGCAAAAACATGACAATATGAGATACAAGACTTACCAAGACAAGCATGTTATCATCTCATCTAGGATCAATGTCTATACAAAAGAATCCAATCCATACTAGGAACTTATCATAGACCACATGTATATAAAGGGAAACATTGAACACTTTTAAGTACATAA
Source organism: Solanum peruvianum (assembly GCA_027705065.1). Lineage (NCBI taxonomy): Eukaryota > Viridiplantae > Streptophyta > Magnoliopsida > Solanales > Solanaceae > Solanum > Solanum peruvianum. The sequence goes on along the minus strand of JAKWJD010001757.1, from coordinate 8,751,849 downwards.
TCTTAGGGTAGCATGTTTTCATAGGTAGTCACTAAGAATTTCAAGTTCAAACGACATCATAAGGCTACCATCATGTAAAACCATATAGTAACACATTATTCCCAAAAGAAACTTATGCCAACCATAGTAACTCCTAACATGCTTTAACTATATTATGACATATATTTTTCAACATAACATGCTATTTCACATAAGTTTCCATATATAGACATATATGGAATCACATCATCAAAACATACCAAAATTCACCTCAACACATACTCATTCAAACCATAAAACCAAGATAAGCATTTAAACTCACCTTTTCTGCCTCAAGCATAGAGAACAAATCTCATCCAAGCAATCACATCTAAAAAGACCACCAGACAAGAAAACATAAGAGAGAGATATTATAGAGATAAGTTCTATGGCACGATATGAGAATGATGAAGAAGAGAAATTCTATAGTCCTATAGCCTTTCGTGCCTTTTGATGTGTGGCGACTCACCACCAATGATACAAGACTCTCCTAGACGTGGTAATGTGAGGCTTCTTTGGACCCTAAACCACTTTAAGAAACCTGGCTCTGATAAATCGTTTATCACATCCCAGGAGCATCCCCTAGAAGTAACATGGTGTATTTGACTTCTCGGAGGTCTTATACAAGCCCGTAGTTATCATTCATCGCATCGCCTTAGTAAATCTAGCGGAAAATTATAACTTTTCATAGCACATCATATGCTAGAAACTTAAGTTTATAAAAATATAAGTCATAATATATATTTATATCCTAAGTATCTTTGTCATCTTAGACTCAACAACTTTAGATTACATTAAGGACACGGCCCTTATGACACATTACATAACTATATAGTATTTAAACATTTTACAGTAAAGACAAGAGTAGGATATCCTTGAACTTAAGGATTCCTTTCATTGAGCTTGGGAATCATATATCAAGCTTTTCACCATTCAAGACATCCTTTGAGCATCTATGACGTACACTTTTTGTAAAAAGTAGAGAAGAATGGGATTAGTACAAGAATGTACTAGGTATGGCAACCATGCAAAAACATGCATTTAAAAGGGACATTTTCTTGAAATCATACTTCATGCCTTTTTGAGTAAATCTTCATAAAGCCCCTTATTCAATATCATTTACATCATTAACACACTTCAGTTAAACATATTAAAAGGCTAAACATCAAATAAGATCACATATAGAATTTATTTCATTTTTAAGGCATATTCCCGTAAGATACATCAAGTCATACATATATTTACTTCTTTGTATATACATCTTTATTAGACCTTGTTCATGACCCCAATCTTCGTCTACTAGTGCAATGCACTTGTGAATCCCTATAACCCCACACATGGTTAGTAAACCTTTAATGAGACAACAAACCTTAGCATTCAATTCATACATATACAAGTAAGTGAAGACAACTTCATTCATGTCAATACAAGACCTTCATCATATAGTCATTTAGACCAATCATTGTGCATATAAGGATAAGATCACATCATATAGATTCATACCATGCAAATATTCTGAACAAGTAGACCAATACTACAATTGTCATGCATATGAACATAAACATGAACATACACATTAGGTCACATTCCTAGGACTTCCTAAGGAGCTACTTGTGCAATCTCTAAATGGGTTCATTTCTTCCACCTATACTAAGTAACCTCTCTTAAGTCCTCCTAGTTAGGATCCTATTCTTACTTCCATTGCCCATTTTACTTTAGGGGAACTATAGACTTAACCGAAACTAAAACCATGGGTGCTAAGCATGGAATTTGGTGTTGTAGAGCCTTACACAAATGGAATGTGTTCTTACCTAGCCTAGGTAGAACATTAACACATGTTAGCATACTAAGTGATATTACATTGCTAGATCCTATGTGGCAAGCATAGTGTAACGACCTGTTTAGTCGTTTTGAGCAGCAGATGTTAGTTCTGGAAAAACTGGTTGGGACGACGGATGTAACGATGGACCGTCGTGGTCACGACGGCCCGTCGAGGAGGTTTTGTTCCATGACACTTAGAATTCTTAAATATGGATATTAAAATCGACTCTCTGTAATCTGTGACGGACCTGCAGGACGTGCCGTCACAGCTACGACGAACCGTCGTGAGGCACCGTTTCAATATACTTAGGAATCCTGAAATTGGGTACTGAAAATCGAGTCTCTGACCGTCATGACGTAATGTGCAGGACGGACCGTCACATGGGTGATGGACCGTCACAGTATCCTTGGTGGAAGAATAAAGTCGACGACCTTCGTGACGGACCATCGCAGGCACGACGGGCCATCACAGGTTGCGCAAATCCCAGGCAGAGTCGGATTTTTGGTTAAGTTTTAAGGGACGTTTTGGACTATTCTTTCCTTAATTATAGATTTCGTGGGTTTATATTAATAACTCAAATTCTTGAGGGATAAAAGAGGTAACTTTGGATTAATTAGTAAGGGTATTATTGTCATCTTTACACTTAATTATATGTTAATTAGGGTAAAAGAAAGAGGGTTTGAATAAAAGAAAACAGAAAGAACAAGAGAGAGAGGGAATTGGACGAGAAAGAGAGAAAACGAAGAGGATAGCAAAGCTTTGGGGAAAATTCTTGCTTGATCACTAGTCTTCGGTGGAGGTAGGTTATGGTTGTTTTACGATATTCGTAGTGAACTCTTAATAGTGAATGATATGTATTTGTAGTATTGTAAACCTGTCTATATGCTTAATTGTATGCTTGCATGAATATGATTATGTGAATTGTGAATAAAACAAGCATGATGAAAACCATTGAATCCCAAATCTTGAAAAGAAACCCTAATCTACTTTGTTAATGATGATGCCTTGGTATGAAAGAAGGCTTGATGAATGAAAGTGGGGAGATTAGGGGATCGGGTGCCACGTTCCGGTACCAGGATAGAATGAGGATCGGAGTGTCACGTTCCGACACCAGGATAGAATGAGGATCGGAGTGTCACGTTCCGACACCAGGATAGTATATGGATCGGGTGCCACGTTCCGGTACCAGGATAGAATGAGGATCGGAGTGTCACGTTCTGACACCAGGATAGTATATGGATCGGGTGCCACGTTCCGGTACCAGGATAGTATATGAGGATCGGAGTGTCACGTTCCGACACCAGGATAGTAGATGGAGCGGAGTGTCACATACCGACACGAGGGGAATAAAGATAATGAATCTTGAAATATGTTAATGAATTCAATCTAATGAATCTAATCCCCAAATGAGTATGATATTGAGGCTTGAGTCCTCATGGATGAGCTTGTTAGTACTTATTGATGATTTGAGTACTTGTTGTTGCTACATGTTGAGTATTATAGTTGATTTATGATATTACTTGATGTATATTGTTTTCTATTTTGAGTTGGCCGATGATATCTACTCAGTACTTGTGGTTGTACTGACCCCCTACTTTTATGTTTTCTTCTTTGTTATTTGTGGAATGCAGCAAACGTTCCGTCAACTTCAACTCAACAGTAGATCTAGCCAGTCTTCACTACTTTCGGAAATTTAGGGTGAGCTAATGCGTCTAGCTTGGATTGGATCTTCTTCTTCAAGTCTTGATGCCTTGACTTCCGGCATGGACTAGCTTTCTATTATTTTGTTTTCTTAGATATTCTTAGTTTAGTAATTTGAGGATAGATGTTCTTGTGATGATGACTTCCAGATTTTGGGGATACTAATAATAGTTTTGAATTGTTTATAATTGAGTTTAAGTCTTCCGCATTATTTTCTGACGATATTATATTGAAATGTTAAGGTTTATATGGGTTGGTTCGCTCACATAGGAGGGTAAATGTGGGTGCTAGTCGCGGCCCTGATTTGGGTCGTGACAAACTTGGTATCAGAGCATTAGGTTCGTTGGTCTCATCACACAAGAACAGGTCTAGTAGTGTCTTAAGGAACGGTAGGGGGACGCCTTTACTTTTCCTTGAGAGGCTATAAGACTTTAGGAAAATTTCACTCTTTCATTCTTTCTTTCGTGCTACTACTTGAGTCCAATTGGTATCTAGGCGATACGAATTGGTATCTGACCATCTTCACTCTATTTCGCAGATGGTTAGAACTAGAGCAACGACCGCACCAGCAGCAACAACGGCCCGGCAAGAAACATCTGAGCCAGCCACTGGGGCTGTGGCTCGAGGAAGAGCACCGGCAAGAGGCCGTGGAAGAGGTCGTAGGAGGACGTCCTCTAGAGGATGAGGACGAGCCCCTAGCCCATCTGATGCTAGGGCGGTGACTCCTCCACCGAATGAGGAAGTAGTAAGAGAGGGTGAGGAAGGGGAAACTGAACAAGAGCAGAATGAGGAATTGCCACCCCAACCTACCCCAGAGATGATCAATCAGGTTCTTGCTTATCTTAGCGGGTTATCTGATCACGGGTAAGCACCTCCAGTGGTTTCTGCACCATCACCTCCGGTTTCAGAGGTACGACATGCGGCTACTATGGCTCCCCGCATGGATGCATCATTGGAGATAGGCACATTTCCACGTCTGACCACTAGACCGATAATGACAAACGATCAGCACGAACTTTTCAGTAAGTTCTTGAAATTGAAACCTCCAGTCTTCAAGGGTGCAGAATCTGAAGATGCTTATGATTTTCTGGTTGATTGTCATGAGCTACTACACAAGATGGGGATAGTAGAACGGTTTGGCGTTGAGTTCGTAAGCTATCAGTTTCAAGGGAACGCCAAAATGTGGTGGCGATCACATGTCGAGTGTCAACCGACAGAGGCCACACCTATGACTTGGGCGTCCTTCTCTACCCTGTTTATGGAGAAGTATATCCCAAGGACTTTGAGAGATAGAAAAAGGGATGAGTTCTTGAGTCTCGAGCAAGGTAGGATGACGGTTAACGCATATGAGGCTAAGTTTCGTGCTTTATCAAGGTATGCCACTCAACTTTGTTTCAGTCCACAAGAGCGGATTCGCCGTTTTGTGAAGGGGTTGAGGTCAGAATTGCGGATTTCAGCCTTACACGTAGCGGCTACGGCAACATCCTTCCAAGAGGTGGTAGACTTTGTGATAGAAGTGGAAGGAGTGAAGCCAGATGACTTCACCCCGACATCGACGTCAAAAAGGTTTCGAAGGGGAGGTGAGTTTAATGGTTCTTACTCTAGAGGATAGAGCTCCGGAGGTTACTCAAGTCGACCAATTCAGTCGTCACTATAGACTGTAGTTGGGGGTCCACCTCAGACTGGTCAACACTTCTCTGAGAGACCTATGCATGAACCCAGAGAGTGTTATGGATGTGGGGAGATTGGACACATTAAGAGGTATTGCCCAAACCAGAGTTACAGAACCCCACTAACTAGAGGTAGGGGTGGTCATGGTAGAGGCCGTTTTTCTGGAGGACGTGGTGGTCGAGGTAATGGTGGTCACCACAACGGCAGAGGTGATGGGCAAATTGGAGCCACTACGACACAACATGGTAGGGGCAATGGACAGACAAACGATAGGGCCCATTGTTACGCTTTCCCTGGGAGATCTTAAGCGGAGGCGTCTGATGCTGTTATCATAGGTAATCTTTTGGTTTGTGATTGCATGGCATCTGTATTATTTGACCCTGGCTCCACGTTTTCATATGTATCTTCATCATTTGCTAATGGTCTAAATTTACATTGTGAATTACTTGATATGCCTATTCGTGTTTCTACTCCGGTGGGTGAGTCTGTGGTAGTTGAAAAGGTATATAGGTCTTGTTTGGTGAACTTTGTGGGGAGCAACACTTATGTAGATTTGGTTATTTTAGAAATGGGTGACTTTGATGTAATTCTAGGTATGACTTGGCTTTCTCCAAATTTTGCGATCTTGGATTGTAATGCTAAAACTGTGACATTAGCCAAGCCTGGGACAGATCCGTTAGTGTGGGAGGGCGACTACACTTCCAATCCGGTGCGTATCATATCCTTTCTTCGTGCTAAGAAAATGGTTCGTAAAGGGTGTTTAGCTTTCTTGGCACATCTCAAGGACGACACTACTCAAGTACCCTCAATTGAGTCGGTTTCGGTAGTCCGTGAGTTTTTGGACGTGTTCCCTGCAGATCTTCCCGGTATGCCACCAGATAGGGATATTGACTTCTGTATCGACCTTGAACCGGGTACTCGCCCCATTTCTATACCCCCGTATAGAATGGCTCCCGCCGAATTAAGAGAGTTAAAGGCTCAACTTCAAGAGTTGTTGAGCAAAGGCTTCATTAGACCAAGTGCATCTCCTTGGGGTGCTCCGGTTTTGGTTGTGAAGAAGAAGGATGGGAGTTTTCGGATGTGCATAGACTACCGGCAGTTGAACAAGGTAACTATTAAGAACAAGTATCCTCTTCCTCGCATTGATGACTTATTCGATCAACTACAAGGTGCTTGTGTCTTCTCGAAGATCGACTTGAGATCCGGTTATCATCAATTGAAAATACGGGCAGCGGATGTGCCAAAGACTGCTTTCCGAACTAGGTATGGGCATTATGAATTTGTAGTGATGTCCTTTGGTCTTACAAATGCCCCCGCTGCTTTCATGAGCTTGATGAATGGGATATTTAAGCCGTATTTGGATCTCTTTGTGATCGTATTTATAGATGATATACTGGTATATTCTAAAAGTAAGGAGGAACATGAGGAGCATTTGAGAATGGTATTGGAAATGTTGAGGGAGAAAAAGCTTTACGCCAAGTTCTCTAAGTGTGAGTTTTGGCTAGATGCAGTGTCCTTCTTGGGGCATGTGGTTTCTAAGGAAGGAGTGATGGTAGATCCTTCTAAGATTGAGACAGTGAAAAATTGGGTAAGACCCACTAATGTGTCAGAAATAAGAAGCTTTGTTGGGTTAGCTAGCTACTACCGCCACTTTGTCAAGGGATTCTCTTCTATTGCTTCCCAATTGACGAACTTGACTAAGCAGAATGTTCCATTTGTATGGTCAGATGAATGTGAGGAAAGCTTTCAGAAGCTTAAGACTCTGTTGACTACCGCACCAATCCTCACCTTGCCGGTGGAAGGTAAGAACTTCATTGTCTATTGTGATGCATCATATTCGGGTTTGGGTGCAGTGCTAATGCAAGAGAAGAACGTGATTGCTTATGCTTCAAGACAATTAAAGGTGCATGAACGTAACTATCCAACTCATGACTTGGAATTGGCCGCGGTGGTGTTTGCATTAAAACAATGGAGACACTATTTATATGGGGTTAAGTGTGAAGTCTATACGGATCATCGTAGCCTTCAGTATGTCTTTACTCAGAAAGATTTGAACTTGAGACAGAGGAGATGGATGGAACTACTGAAGGACTACGACATCACTATTTTGTATCATCCGGGGAAGGCGAATGTTGTAGCGGATGCCTTAAGTAGAAAGGCGGGAAGTATGGGAAGTCTAGCTCATTTGCAAGCTTCTAGACGCCCATTGGCTAGAGAAATGCAGATTTTGGCTAATGACCTCATGAGGTTAGAAGTAAATGAGAAGGGAGGATTGTTAGCTTGCGTGGAGGCAAGATCCTCCTTCCTTGACAAGATTAAGGGGAAGCAGTTTGAGGATGAGAAATTAATCCGGATTCGAGATAAAGTGTCGCAAGGAAAGGCTAAAGAAGCGACAATCGATGAGGAAGGTGTTTTGAGAATCAAGGGAAGGGTATGTGTACCCCGAGTTGATGAATTGATTAACACTATTCTGACAGAGGCTCATAGTTCAAGGTATTCTATACATCCGGGTGCAACCAAGATGTATCGCGACCTAAAGCAACACTTTTGGTGGAGTAGAATGAAGCGCGATATTGTTGACTTCATTGCCAAATGTCCAAACTGTCAACAAGTAAAGTATGAACACCAGAGGCCCGGAGGAACGCTTCAGAGAATGCCCATTCCTGAATGGAAGTGGGAGAGAATCGCAATGGACTTTGTGGTTGGTCTTCCAAAGACAATGGGTAAGTATGACTCCATTTGGGTGATTGTTGATAGGTTAACTAAGTCTGCTCATTTTATTCCGGTCAAGGTGACTTACAATGCAGAGAGGTTAGCCAAGATCTATATCTCAGAAATTGTTCGATTGCATGGGGTTCCACTATCCATTATATCAGATAGAGGTACGCAGTTTACTTCTAAGTTTTGGAAAACATTGCATGCAGAATTGGGTACTAGGTTGGACCTTAGTACCGCGTTCCATCCTCAGACCGATGGTCAGTCTGAGCGAACGATTCAAGTGCTGGAGGATATGCTTCGCGCATGCGTGATAGAGTTTGGTGTCCATTGGGATAGCTTCTTACCTTTGGCAGAGTTTTCGTACAATAATAGCTATCACTCCAGTATTGATATGGCTCCATTTGAAGCATTGTATGGGAGGAGGTGTAGATCTCCCATTGGTTGGTTTGATGCATTCGAGGTTAGACCTTGGGGTACTGATCTCTTGAGTGATTCGTTAGATAAGGTGAAGGGCATTCAAGAAAAGCTTCTAGCAGCGCAAAGTAGACAAAAGGAGTATGCAGACCGAAAGGTTAGAGATTTGGAGTTCATGGAGGGTGAACAAGTCTTGTTGAAGGTTTCACCTATGAAAGGGGTGATGCGGTTTGGCAAAAGAGGTAAGCTTAGTCCAAGGTATATTGGACCATTTGAAGTACTAAAGCGAGTAGGGGAGGTGGCTTATGAATTAGCCTTACCTCCAGGGCTGTCCGGAGTGCATCCGGTGTTTCATGTGTCCATGTTGAAAAGATACCATGGAGATGGAAACTACATTATCCGTTGGGATTCAGTTTTGCTTGATGAGAATTTGACTTATGAGGAGGAACCGGTTGCTATATTAGATAGAGAAGTTCGCAAGTTGAGGTCGAGAGAGATTGCATCCATCAAAGTTCAATGGAAGAATCGACCGGTTGAAGAGGCTACTTGGGAGAAGGAGGCAGATATGCAAGAAAAATACCCACATCTGTTTACAAATTCAGGTACTCCTCTTCGCTATTGTTTTTCTTCTTTTGATCGTTCGGGGACGAACGATGGGTAAATTGGTATCTATTATAACGACCTGTTTAGTCGTTTTGAGCAGCAGATGTTAGTTCTGGAAAAACTGGTTGGGACGACGGATGTAACGACGGACCGTCGTGGTCACGATGGCCCGTCGAGGAGGTTTCGTTCCATGACACTTAGAATTCTTAAATATGGATATTAAAATCGACTCTCTGTAATCTGTGACGGACCTGCAGGACGTGCCGTCACAGTTACGACGAACCGTCGTGAGGCACCGTTTCAATATACTTAGGAATCCTGAAATTGGGTACTGAAAATCGAGTATCTAACCGTCATGACGTAATGTGCAAGACGGACCGTCACATGGGTGACGGACCGTCACAGTATCCTTGGTGGAAGAATAAAGTCGACGACCTTCGTGACGGACCGTCGCAGGCACGACGGGCCATCACAGGTTGCGCAAATCCCAGGCAGAGTCGGATTTCTGGTTAAGTTTTAAGGGACGTTTTGGACTATTCTTTCCTTAATTATAGATTTCGTGGGTTTATATTAATAACTCAAATTCTTGAGGGATAAAAGAGGTAACTTTGGATTAATTAGTAAGGGTATACTTGTCATCTTTACACTTAATTATATGTTAATTAGGGTAAAAGAAAGAGGTTTGAATAAAAGAAAACAGAAAGAACAAGAGAGAGAGGGAATTGGACGAGAAAGAGAGAAAACGAAGAGGATAGCAAAGCTTTGGGGAAAATTCTTGCTTGATCACTAGTCTTCGGTGGAGGTAGGTTATGGTTGTTTTACGATATTCGTAGTGAACTCTTAATAGTGAATGATATGTATTGGTAGTATTGTAAACCTGTCTATATGCTTTATTGTATGCTTGCATGAATATGATTATGTGAATTGTGAATAAAACAAGCATGATGAAAACCATTGAATCCCAAATCTTGAAAAGAAACCATAATCTACTTTGTTAATGATGATGCCTTGGTATGAAAGAAGGCTTGATGAACGAAAGTGGGGAGATTAGGGGATCGGGTGCCATGTTCCGGTACCAGGATAGAATGAGGATCGGAGTGTCACGTTCCGACACCAGGATAGAATGAGGATCGGAGTGTCACGTTCCGACACCAGGATAGTATATGAATCGGGTGCCACGTTCCGGTACCAAGATAGAATGAGGATCGGAGTGTCACGTTCCGACACCAGGATAGTATATGGATCGGGTGCCACGTTCCGGTACCAGGATAGTATATGAGGATCGGAGTGTCACGTTCCGACACCAGGATAGTAGATGGAGCGGAGTGTCACATACCGACACGAGGGGAATAAAGATAATGAATCTTGAAATATGTTAATGAATTCAATCTAATGAATCTAATCCCCAAATGAGTATGATATTGAGGCTTGAGTCCTCATGGATGAGCTTGTTAGTACTTATTGATGATTTGAGTACTTGTTGTTGCTACATGTTGAGTATTATAGTTTATTTACGATATTACTTGATGTATATTGTTTTCTATTTTGAGTTGGCCGATGATATCTACTCAGTACTTGTGGTTGTACTGACCCCCTACTTTTATGTTTTCTTCTTTGTTATTTGTGGAATGCAGCAAACGTTCCGTCAACTTCAACTCAACAGTAGATCTAGCCAGTCTTCACTACTTTCGGAAATTCAGGGTGAGCTAATGCGTCTAGCTTGGATTGGATCTTCTTCTTCAAGTCTTGATGCCTTGACTTCCGGCATGGACTAGCTTTCTATTATTTTGTTTTCTTAGATATTCTTAGTTTAGTAATTTGAGGATAGATGTTCTTGTGATGATGACTTCCAGATTTTGGGGATACTAATAATAGTTTTGAATTGTTTATAATTGAGTTTAAGTCTTCCGCATTATTTTCTGACGATATTATATTGAAATGTTAAGGTTTATATGGGTTGGTTCGCTCACATAGGAGGGTAAATGTGGGTGCCAGTCGCGGCCCCGATTTGGGTCGTGACACATAGTTATGGAACTTGGAGGTACATGTGAAAACCCTCTTTATGCCAAGATTAGGCGTTGTAGTTATTCACTTATGCTAACCCTATTTATGCCTATTGAGTTATTGTGGTTATCTACCTCAGGAGATTTATGGTTTCCTACCTTGCCACCTTGGAAAGGGATACATACTCATATTCAAGTTCACTCGGTGGTAAGCTAAGTTCCCTTTATTGAAAACCTTCATTAATATTACTATAAAAAATGTAGGATTAGGAGATTCATCTCCTCATATGCTTAGTCATAGGTCATAGATTAAAGTTCATCAACCTAAATCAGTGAGAAGATCCTTTCACATGGACATAGCATATGTATTAGCAGTATCTAGTTTAGGATACACTTGAGCACACCTTTCAAGGCTCCTCTATTGACTAGATCATCATTCATGTGTGTGTGTACATATAGATGAGCAACCCATTCACATAACACCTTAACTCACACATGTTCATATATTCATATTCATACATATAGAAACCAAAAGTAGAACTATCCTATCAAAGTACACATGTGGAATGCATAGGCAAAGTCCCATACCCTTACCCATACGAGTACACCTATCAAGTCATCCTAGCTAAGGAAACAAGAGTATCATACTTTCATAAACATCATCTTAACATGCATAGTAGTAGACACTAGTGAATATGAGAATTACCTTTCATATAGACAACATGACTATGCTACTTGTAACATGCATGTAAAGTGAGTGTGTGTATACATTGGTCAACATGATCACATAATGGCTATCAACAACACCTTGAGACAGCCACCCTCTTAGACCATAATACTCTCTCAAACATAGAGCACACAACACAAAATAGCGTAGGAGACAAGTCAACTTCATATTACACTTAAGACTCCTAACTTGTGCTATTCGTGCATTATCGTAGGGGTACATAGGTAAGGGATTATAAACCATTTTAAATCATCAATGGTAGCACCTATACTTTACCCAACATGGATATACACATGCTTATACAATAGCCACACAACCTCAATCAGAACTAGAATAGAAAAGTAGGCATAATCTTCTTATCGTATCATCATAAATACATGTTCATATATTCATCAATTTGCCTTCAAAGCCATGGTCAACACACACACACACACACACACACACATATATATATATATATATATATATATATATATATATATATATATATATATAATATATATATATATATATTGACAATAACGTAAACACCGCCACCATAAGTGGACCAGACCACACAATGTCATACAAGGCTTCATCAACAATACTATAAAGAAATAAGAAAGTAGAAGAGTAAAGGAATTATTACCAATCCATTAGCCTTTGGTCATAATTGACCATTACTCTTATTTTATCAATATATCAAGTATAGATAATTAGCTTAAGGGAACATAATCATACATGAATTTGAGCATAAGCTACTACAATGGCCATGCTACAAACTGGTACAACATATCATTAACATGCTAGAATCTAGAAGGACATAAACCCTCAACAAACTTCACTTACAAGGATTATATATCATACTTCTTCAATAATATCAATCTAAGGCATTATATAATCATTCACTTAGTCAAAACGAAATCATGCTTAAAACACTTCAAGATCAAGCTTCCAACATAAGCATTAGGCTTATTAATTCGCTAGAATATAGAGGAATTAGCCGATACTATTGATTCTAAGGACTTTATCATCAATTATATTTTAAAAATAATGTACATGTTGGGAAGTATCTAATTAGATAATTACTCAAAGAAATCATGCTTCATATAATCTAAAATATGGATCACATCACATGCATAGTATTAGCAATCTATAGATTAGGAGAACTAGATCAATTCACACCAATCATTATTTACTTTGATCATACAAGATTGGTAACCATAATTAAATCATTATGTAACCTAAAACAGTTGCTACAAAACTTAACATAATCCATGATCTCACAACAATCGACATAAAGCAAGCCTTATAATGAATACATAGATCAAATACTAGTCATGTTGAATTCTTCATACATTGATCCTCATGGATTTCTCATCATCAAATCATAATCAATTAACGTAAATTACAGTAGATATATACAATTCAATGTAACACAATCACAATTCAACCATTAACAAGCCATGATCACAAGCCTATGCAAGGCTATATCGATTTAAGGAAGGAGCATGGTTTCACCATGCAAATGGATAAAAATCACGTTCAAACCAATGTATTAAATTCAATTAATCATTATTTAATCATTAAAAATGTTTATATAAAGAACCCATGGCTAGATTGAAGAAGTAGAGATTTCATCATGAAACCTTCTTTTGGAAAACTTGATACTAACTCTCCAGGTGAAAAGTTTCTTAGAGATGAAGGATCACCATAACTTTTTGTAGTTGAAAACCTATTAAACTTGATGATTCATCCATGTAAATCCATGATCCAAGTTGTTCTTGAGCTTCACCAACAATGGTAAATTCTAGGGAGAATATTTTGGAAGGAAAGGTTTAATTCGTAATAGAGGATTTGGTATGGGTTCTTCACGTGTTTGATGACTTATATACACCCAAAAGTGGATAAATAAACCTATTAGAATTAGTTTATGACATGGTATCAACTTTCCATTCACCCCTTAAATAAAACAGTTCGCTAGACAGAAGCTACAGACCACCATCAACGAACCCATCAACGGGCCGTTGGTCAATCGACTGGCCATCCTTTGGCTTCCGTCAATTGGTCTTTAGCCAAATTTTGGGTTGATACCTGACCAAGTTAAGTTTATATCGAAGATACCTTACCAACGGGCCGTTGGTTGACCAAGTGGCCGTTGTTTGGTCCGTCGATTGACACTGCCAAGGCACTGTCTCAACCAGCATTGGGTCCTCCTTGTGGGGACATTTGCGGAGCCCTTTAGAAGTCGTACCTGAACGTTTCCAATGTATATACAAACCTTAACAAGTTTTATAACATCAACATAAGTTTCACCCAAAACAAACACTTGCAACTCGTTCAAACAGTCTAGGCCCCATCAGGACACACACTGAGCGTCTTAAGGGCTATCTTTCGAACGGCTTGGACGTTCTTGGATGTTTGACCTCCAAACTTAACGAAACTTCATATACTACCATTAAATGTCATTATAAATAATTTGAATACTTCATAATCTCATATCATATAATATATAAACACCTATAGACACATGATACACATAGGTAACTAGTCGTCGAACGTTTTGGTTTTCCCTTGACGTTCAATTTCCAAATCACCTCAAAATTTAAACACTGCCTCTAAAACATATTATAAGTCATTTTAAGACCTTAAAAACTTAATACAAATATGTTATTATCTAGACTCCCTAACTCATTTTGGGGTCTTAGAGTCATATTGGGTGGCAAGAAAAACAATTCGACATTTTGTAGTCCTTCAATATTTCTATTATGGGTTGCCAATTATCTACCATAAACAAAACTCGTCTACTATGAATTTTGTGATCAAAATAACAAATATATTGATCAAAAATCAAACTTATCATCCATACTATTTTGTTTGCATGATAGTGACAATTCAACAAATATGATATATTAATTAGTAAGATATGATGATTTTGATGTATTCATTGTACTTTAGGTATAATATTTTTTATGTGAAATCAATAAATAAGATATATAAATTAGTAATATACAATAATTTTGATATAATCAAAATGAACCTTCATTAAATCTCAATTCATTCTTTAACTAATTTATCGATTAAAGAGTACCTCTATAAAATGATAAAATTGTATGGTCCCTTCTATATTAATTTATAAAGGTTTTACTGTACTTTGATTTTTTTTATTCCAAATACGCTCAACATTACCAATTCGTGATCCGCCAAAGTTTACTTTGGACTTAAATGGGTTTGACTCAAATGGGTTAAAAATTAGGTTGGGCCATGACCTTCTTAATTTAACCCACTTAATCTCAATAATTGAAACATACTGTTATTTTACTTGTACAACCACAGTACGAATTTAAACTCAAGAGAATTAAAAAAAATACAAATAAATTGATAAACCCTAGAAGATATAAAACAAATAGTAATTCATATCTTCAATAATCATATATTCAATATATGAACATACATTACATCAATGCAAATAACATGTCTTAAAACTTGTTGAAAATGGAGATTAAATTTGGCTAAATTAAAGATTTCACTCAAAATATGTTAGACTTGATTATATTGAGACTAAACTCAATTCAAATTATTTGAAGTCCAATTCATAACATTATAAACGGGTTGAGCTAGTGACACAACCCAATTGTAACACCCCGAAAAATTCTAAGTTAAAGCTCAAACCATTCTATATTTACATGTAAGGTCGTATCAAGTGATTCTTAAATTATTTATGTGCAAAGGTTTTTTAGTGTGGGGATGGATTTAGTTATGAATTACTTAAGGTTACTAATCCCCTATAACAATGTTGAGTTAAAAGCTTCCATACTAACTAAGTTTTGACATAAGATATTACTTACGTACTTCAGACAATGATATCTCCCAGCTAATAATGAATTAGGTGGTCAATCACCTATCAAATTGAAGGACTTGAGTCCTTTATCCAACTCTATCATATTTGCCTCATTTTGAGTTTCGTGACGGGCCATCAACTTAGCGAAAAATTCATTAATTCTGTCATTTTTACTTTTGTAGGTGAAAGGCAATCACCCTGGCGACAGGTTGTCAAATCCTCCATCAGGCTCAACTAGGGTTTGACATTTTCCGATAAATTATGTGTATTTCATATTTTTTCATCCATTCTAAGCTTAAAGGTCGGTCCTTTTTCACCTAGTTAAGGATATAAACAATGTTAAAACATTCCTTTATGTTCTTTAACACTTCACATCATTAGAGCAAGGTTCCAAGAAGAGGAAAGGATAGGGTTTCGAACGTTCTTCAAGTTTTCATTAATTTCACCAAGACATTTGTTCTTTCCATGTATGTATGGATATTTATAGTGATGGACTGAGTTCATTCTCACACCCTACATCACATTAATTCAGACATTAAAAGTTTAATTTAGGGTTATACCTTAGTTTTGAGAATTATTGATATGAGTTATTGTATTGATTCTGAGTTCTAAACCCTTGATCATATGTTGTTATATTTACATTTTGATTCTTGAGTTGATTCGTTCATGTCTATATTTCAATATGGACCTTATTTTGAGTAATTATTATTGGGAATCTTTTAAAGCAACCATTTTGTCTTAAAGTGATTTCCTAAAAAAGAAAAGATGAGTTTTGAGAAAGAGTTTCAACCAAGATTTGATCAAGAGTATTTTTAAATTAAATTTTGAGTAAAGTTTAAGGAAACTGATTGTTTCAAAATGTATCATTTTTTTACATCGGGAAAAAACAAACTTTGATTTCTGAATGAGTTTATAAGTTTAGAGATATTTCATAGCAGATACCTCTTTCAAGCGGATAGTTTGAGCATTAAATCAAACAAGAGAAGAGTATGTTTTTTAAATTTGAGCACGAGTATATATATATATTTTTTTTGGAGTAGTATTTAGCACCGATATGG
This sequence comes from Solanum peruvianum, assembly GCA_027705065.1. NCBI lineage: Eukaryota > Viridiplantae > Streptophyta > Magnoliopsida > Solanales > Solanaceae > Solanum > Solanum peruvianum. The sequence continues at coordinate 8,735,294 of JAKWJD010001757.1, read as the reverse complement.
GAATGAGTTCAGATAACTCAAAATTTTCATAAACTGTGTCTTACTAAAATGAATACATAATAATACTTTTTAAATGAGTCCTTATAGATTAGTGGATCCGCTTAGTTGAGAGGTTCTTTACCCCGACGCGGTATAGAAAAGTTTTAACAGTGTGGACAAGACGTTGTATCATCACGTGGCTCAAATTAATTGTTGTCGGCTAGAAAATCTACCAATAGAGTTAAAGTGTATTTGAATACATCACTTATTATGTTGAGTTTGAAGATAAGAAAGTATTTAGTAAGTTGTAAAAGATTTAACTCCTTTATTTTTTACATGCAGCTTTAGTATATTGTTATCTATTGCAGTCCTTTCATTTAGTTATATCACCATCAGCTATATTACATACTCGTACATTCAAACCTACTAATTTCATTCGACCAATAGCTTCTTATGATAAAAATATAGGTTTTAGGATCCTTAATAGATGCTTCATTGAAAGATCATCTACACTTCAGACAGTTTTCAGTGAGCAACATTGTATTTTTTAGGACTGCACATTTACTTTAAGTTTAGTTATTTTGAGGTGTCGTGGGTATTTTCTGACACCTATCTTAAATGATGCTTCATAGATAGATAGAGTTTAAGATCTTTCGGTATTTACTTTTCCGTAGATGGTTTTGCAACTTTATTTTGCTTTTAGTTTAAATATCCAAAAATTATGTCTTAAGACTATTATTGTTTGAGTGAGTCTTCCGTTAAGTATTAAGTTAGATCAAAGGTTTACTTGGGGATCCAAAATTATTGTTGAGTGTTAGCCACATCAGGGATGTACGCTTGAGGCATGAAACATAAAATGGGAGTGATGGAATTTGTCTATTTCTACCAAGAAAATTCAACCTCAACCTAATGAAATAGAAGAAATGGGAAAATATAAAACAAGAACAAGATAAAAGCGGAAAATTTATTATTTCTATTTACACCATAAATTTTGATTGTCACATGCACAAGTCTAATACATAAAGAGAAGACTCGGAAAATAAGTATGACTCTCAATTCTCTATTTCTCAATAGAAAAAAGAATAAAAAGATGAAGTAGAGGGGCCACCAGAATATGACAGAAAAAGAGAAATCACACGATATCGAGCTCAGAACCTATACATGTGTAATATCAAAGAGTGAATACCAACAACACGGTATCGAACAAGTAATCCAATAACGAAGCAACCTAGATAGTAAATGACTTCTCCATTCATCCAAATCGAACCTCTTCAAAGTACAACTTGTACAAAAATCAGTTTATCCTAATAGCTTTATAATAAACAGCTCATAAGGCTTAATAATCACATATCAATAGTCAAATTCCAACAACCAAATCTAATCAAGCAAATCACTCTCAATTTGAATTAGCTCAATCACACATAACAAGGGCATCAATCAGAATTAACAAATTAGTCAAACATAAACACCAAAACACATCAAACCATAATAATGAATCTTTTAACGAGAACTAGTTCCCTTAAACATAGTATCACTATCTGGAACCATTTTCCGGCGTCTTTATATCACTAGTTGGAACCATTTCTCATTGAATTTGTGTCATATCACTAGTCAGAATCATTTTTCATCAGCATTATATAATATCACTAGTTGGAACCATTTACTATTCACGAGAGGTCGTGATCGAGGCAGGAGTAAGGGAAGAGTTAGGGGTAGAAGTCATATTAGAGTAGTGCCTACTTGGAATGAGGTAACTGTTGAAAATGTTCCTATGAATGAGAACCAACATGCACTTCATGAGGATATATAAGAGGATATTGATGTTGGAGATGTTGAGGAAGATGTGCTAAAGGAATAGGTGCCAACAGAACTTTAGTTGTTCCTCTATTGGATATAGTATTAGCGTAGCAGATCATGCCATTCTTAATTGTTTCATTGGTCTTGGAATGATCCCCACTTTCCTAGCAACTTAGACTCTCACTAATCCTCCTCCTACTAGCACTGCCCAGGTGAGTGGAATGGGAGGTAATGATGCTTTCTTTCTGCCTGTGTTGGGTTCTTTTATGACTGGAAATGATCATGACATGTTGACTAAGTTTTTGGAGCTTAATACTCTGGTATTTCTTGGTTCTAAGAGTGAGGATGCATATGAGTTCATTCTGGATTGCTATGAGAGGCTGCATAAATTGGGTATAGTTCACTAACATGGGGTTAAGTTCGTGTCTTTTCAACTTCAAGGTGTGTCCAAGCAATGGTGGAGAGCTTATATTGAGTGTATATATTCTACTTTACCTCCACTCATTTGGACCAGTTTCATGCTCTATTCTTGGAGAAATATGTGTCATGAACCTTGAGGGATTGTAAGAAAGATGAGTTTATGGCTTTGGAGCAAGGTCAGATGTTTGTGGGTGCGTATGAGGCCAAGTTCCATGCTTTGTCTAGATATGCAACTCAGTTGGTAACCTAAGATGAGGAGAGGATCCAAATATTTATTGAGCGCCTAAATTCTAAATTGCAAGTATTATCTGCCCATCTGACTTCTATAGAGAGGAGCTTTAATAAGGTGATAGATTATGTTAAGAATGTGAAGGGGTTGAGGTGAGATGGTTAGGCTAAGAAGTTGTCTAAGAAAGCCAAGAATTCTTAAAAATTTTCAGGGCTCCTATTGTAGAGGATCCATTCACCAACGCTAGCAGCCAAGCCAATTCCACCCGCTATGCCCGTCTCTACAGGTAACTACTCAGGAACTCCATCTTATAATTTTTAGGATAATCAGGGAGTTGCGCCTTCAATAGGTGAAGGCGGGAAATAGACCATCTGTTGACGGACCTTGCTAAAATTATGGAGAACCTCGGTATATGTGTTCAATTTTTGTATGTGTTCGATATTTCGTAGCAATCATCTAGAGGAGTGGTACCCGTGGGGAATGGTAATGATGGTAAAGGAAGTTCACAATGTGGGCGAGGAGGTAACCAGCGAGGTCGTAGAGGTAATAGAAAATGGTAACGCAGGTAAAGGTAACGTGCAACCAAGTAGGGAATTAATTTGTCAAGATGAGATGAGTCAATGTTATGTTTTTCTAGGCAAGAATGAGGCAGAGACGTCTAACGTGGTGATTACAAGTATTATTATTGTCAGTGATTGAATGGCTAATGTGTTTTTTGATACGGGGTCTAGTTGTTCTTATGTATCAGTGAGATTTACCTGAAAACATTGATATGATTTGTGATATTCTTGATGCCCGAATTCATGTTTCTACCCAGTTGGAGAGTCAGTCACACTTACTCATGTCTTTCGTGTTTGTCTTATTATGTTTATGGGTTTTCAGACTTGGGATGATTTGGTGACTTTGGATATAACTAACTTTGAAGTAGTATTATGCATGACTTGGTTGTCCCCCATTATGATGTGTTAAGTTGTAATACCACATCTTCAACTCTAGAAATTCTGGGAAAGGAAAAATTAGAGTGGGAAGGGGTTTACAAGCCAAAGCAAGCTAAGATTATATCTTCCATTTGGGATAGTAAATTAGTAAGAGCAGGGTCTTTTGGCTTATTTTTCTCATATTAATGATGTTGAGATTGAGGCTCCATCGATTGGATTTATTTTTGTGGTGTCTGAATTTAGTGAAGTATTTCCCAATGACTTGCTTGATATGCCTATGGATAGAGATATAGATTCGTGCATTGACTTAGATCCTGGTATTCTTCGTATTTCCATCCCTATATATCTCATGTCTTTGGAATATTTAAGAGAGATTAAGGCTCAAATCCAAGAGCTTCTTGATAATGGATTTATTCGCCCTAGTATTTCTCCATGGGGTGCTCCAATTTTGTTTGTTTAGTAGCTACAAGGATGGTAGCATTAGAATGTGTATAGATCACCGACGATTGAATAGGGTCACTATCCAAAACAAGTATATCTTGCCTCGAATAGATGATCTTTTTGATCAATTGTAAGATCTAATAGTTTTCTCTAAGATTGATCTAAGATCCGGTTACCATCAATTGAAAATTAGGCTTGATGATGTGCCCACAACGGCGTTTAGAACATTTTATGATCCTTTTATTTCTTGGTTATGTCTTTTGGTTTTACCAATGCGCTTGCTGCTTTCATGGGTTTAGTGAATAGGGTTTTCAAACAATTTATTGATTCTTTCATCATAGTCTTTATTGATGATATCTTGGTTTATTCTAAAGTGAGGAACAGAATGTTGACCATCTTCGTATTGTTTTGGGTGTTCTTGGGAAACAAAAGTTGTATGCTAAATTTTCCAAGTGCAAATTTTGTTTGAAATCGGTTGCATTTTTTAAACATATAGTTTCAAAGGAAGGGGTAATGATAGATCCTCAAAAGAATAAGGTGGTTAAGAATTGGGTTTCTCCAAGTTCGATAACTAAAGATAGGAGTTTTGTGGGACTCGCTAGATATTGTCATCGATTTGTGAAGAACTTTGTTTTTATTGACACGCACTTGACTAACTTGAATGTTTGGAGATACCCTTAGGAGAGATTCCAAAAGATCAAGACTTACTTGATCATCATATATATCCTAGAATTACCAATGGAAGGTAAAGATTTTATTATTTATTGAGATGCTTCATATTCTGGTTTGGGTGTTGTGTTGATGCAATATAAGAATTTTATAGCTTATGTATCACATCAATTAAAGGTGCATGAGAGGAATTATACAACACATGATTTGTAGTTGGAAGTGGTAGTGTTTTCTCTTAAGATTTGGCGACATTACATCTATGGTATTAAGTTTAGTGCTTACCGATCATCGTAGTTTTAAGAATGTTTTCACTCAAAAGGATATAAAGTTCAGACAGTAGAGATGGATGGATTTACTTAAAGATTATGATGTGACCTTTCAATATCATTCGGTCAAGGCTAATGTGGTGGCAGATTCTTTGATTCGAAAGATGGTTAGTATGGGTAGTCTGGCTTACTTGAGTGTATCCAAACGACCATTGGCTACAGAAATTGAGACTTTAGAGTCTAAGTTTATGCAGCTGGGCATCTTAGAAAGAGGTGGGGTGTTAAATAGTATTGAAGTGAGGGCCACATTCATGGAAAAGATCATGTCCAAATAATTTAAAGATTAAACTTAAAAGAACTTAGAAAAAAGATTGTGCTTGGTAAGGAAAAATAGAACACTCTTGATGTGGATAGTATGCTTAATTTTAATGAGAGAATATGTGTTCCTAACGTGGATGAATTGACTGAGAAATTGTAGGCGGAGTCTCGTTGTCGCAATATTTTATTTATCCGAGTATGATCAAGATCAAGATGTATAGAGATCAGGAATGAATTTATTGGTGGCCGGGCATGGAGAGATACATGGAATAGTTTGTGTTTAAGTGCCAAATTACCAAGTAAAATATGAACACCAAAGTCCTTCGGGTTTTCTTCGAAGAATGTCAATTTCGAAATGGAAGTAGGAAAGCCTAGCCATGGGTTTCGTGGTTGGAATTCCCAAGATTTTTGGAAAGTTTGAATCTATCTGTGATGTAGTTGATAGATTGACCAGTCATCCCATTTTATTCCATTAGAATAGATTATAATGTTGAACAATTGGCTTAATTTTATGTGAATGATATAGTGAGGTTCCTTGGGGTTCCCCTCTCTATAATCTCAGATTGTGGTACCCAGTTCACATCCAAGTTTTGGAGGAAATTGCATGATGAATTGGGCACACGTACAGGCGTACAACCTTCCATCAGCAGACATATGGGAAATCAGAGAGGACTATTCAAGTGTTAGAAGGCATGTCGAGAGAATGTATGATTGGTTTCGGACGGTATTAGTATAGTTCCTACCTTTGTGCAAATTTTCTTATAATAATAGTCATCACTCTAGCATAGGATGGTTTGAGGCTAGAGATATGAAACCTTTGGGTGTTACTTGGTAAACGATGCTTAAGATAAGGTGAGGAGTATTCAAGCTAAGCTTGTACAACCCAGAGTAGACAAATGAAGTATGTGGACCATAAGATAAGAGACATGGCATTTCAAACGGGAGAAAAGTCTTAAGGTATCACCCATGAAAGGGGTGATGAGATTCGGCAAAAAGGGTAAGTTAAATCTGCGATATGGTCCCTTTGAGGTTATTCAATATGTAGGACTGATAGAGTATAAATTAGCTTTTCCTCCTAACTAATCGGGTGTTCATCCCATATTTCATGTATCCATGTTGAAGAGATACCATGGTGAAAACGATTACATCCTTAAGTGGGACTCAATTTTCATAAGTTGAGGACTAGGGATATTGAGTCTGTGAAGGTTCAATGGAAGCATCGTCCAGTTGAAAAAGCCACTTAGGAAATCGAGCAGGACATGCGAGACAAGTATCCCTAATTCTTCGTCAACTTAGGTACTACTTCATTCCTTTCTTAGCCTGTTTTTTTCCTAAGTTATCACTCGAGGATGGGTGATGGTTAAATTAGTATCTATTGTTAAGAATGGGTTTCATCATTTAGAAAGCTAAAGGGGGAAATTTTGGATCAAATTTTTTTTTTTCGTAGTATTGAATTTTTCCCAACCTAGTCCAGATGTAGATAAAATTAAAGTCTTTGATATGTTAGGAAATATGGTAATAATTGGGTGAATCATTTATGATTTTGTTTGCATGAGTAGTTTGATAAGTCGTTAAACAATATGTACTATTTTACGAAATTAAATTCGAGCGAGTAGAACTCCCAAAATTGATCCTGGCGTGGAAGGTATTTTCTGAGTATAGTTATTTAGATATGTGCTGTGAAATGGGGGACTTGGGATTTTTTAATATCTCACTTGTTTGAGAATGCCGCCTTGGCAGGCGTTTTTAAGGCTTTGGCAAGGCCGTTGTGGCATGGTGGTGGCCGCTATGGCAGGCCAGATGCAACTTAATGTTGTTAATAAACCCCTAACGAACCTTACTTGGCCCTCTTTCAATTTTTAGAGATAAGGAACAAATCACAGGCGACACTTACTCATTTCTCACTATTCTTGAGGCTAAAGGTAAGATTTTAACTCCTCAAATCCATTTTTTGATCCGTAAAACCTAATAGAATGGGTAAATATTTATGGGGAAGGGTTTTTGATATAAATTATATGGTGGAAACAACCATAAATGGGGTACTTGGGATCATGGGTATAACCTATGGTTCATAGAATTGTAAAAATTTTGGATAATTATATCATTTGTTGATTCCTATGTTATTATGATTGTTTGTAAACCATGAACAAGCGGAACAAATCTGGAAAGGGAAAGATCAAGATTTTAGCTTTTCAAGATTGTTTCGAGGTAGGTGATAGTTTTGATTCTATAATTGTATGATGTATTCTTGTTATTGCTTCATTATGATATATATGCATATGTGAATGTTACATGGTTGATTCGCATATGTTGTAAATGATATAGATGAACAATTATATGCCATGAATCATTTCTTGATTGTATGATTGGAACTATACTTGTGTTTGTGATTGTGGTATGTTGATGGATCCAATTTCTATGTTTTGGCATAACTACCTGGGATCGAATTACCATGTTCCGGCATAAAAATGGAATCGGATTGCCGCGTTCTAGCATAACAATGGGATAAGGTACCACGTTTTGGTGTACTAACAGTTTGGGTTTGTGTTCCATTAGAGGACCAACTACTTGTGATAAATGTGTATTGTTGAAGCATGTGATATTCAATATTGTACATGTTCGATATATTACATGGTTATATTGTTGTATTAACTTGTTATGTTGCACTTAGTGAGATAGTCATGTGATCCTACGAGTACACGGTGGTTGTGTATTGATTCAAAACTTTCTCTTAATTTTGGTGAGTAAAGGGCATCTTTCGACGGATATTGACAGACTTCGCTTGGAAGATCTATGATCATTTTTTTCGAATTCAAGGGTGAGCTAACATTTTCTGGGCTACTTTGTATTCTCTTGAGTCTATGTCCACATTTCAGACTTACACTAACTCTTTAGATGTTTTAATGATATTTGGGAGTATGAACCTTCTTGTTTTAGACTATGTTATCGTTTAGTACATTGACTTTCAAGTTCTAGGTTGTTTTCTTCCGCATTTGTTTAGTTAGTTCTTTAGAATTCTTGTTGAATTTTATGGGAACTTCTTACTTAGTTTATTCAACTTACTTCATAACTTAAATGCATTACTTTTTGGTTTAGTTGCTTGTTTGGATTGAAGTAGTGGTTCTCCCATAGAAAAGTTAGTGTGGTACCAATCACAATGGCTTGGTTCGTGACAATCGTGTTGCATCGTGTGTTAGGATCGAATGCACGCACACACACTAGATGAATGAAGAACACAAGAACTTTCAAAAGAAAGAGATGAGATATCTAGAGAGAGAAAGAGAAAACCCAATATTTCGTGGTAACACCCCATGAGTAAACTTCCATGGCGGTGAGGTATATTTATATTAATAAAATCAGAGTATTTTTGGTTACAGAGAATAAATAGAGAATAAATATGAAAGCCTAAAATAGAGAATAAATAGGCAAGCCTAAAATAGAGAATAAATAGGAAAGCCTAAAATTAATCAGGCTCCACTACCTAACAATTCTCCACTTGGAGACTGACTCAGTCATCCAACAAATACATTCTCAAAAAAAAATCTCTTCATCATCAACATCTTTACCGCACCGCAACATCTGTAGCAACAACTACAGAACACCAACCGAGGTTTTACATAACCTCAGTTTCCCAACATCAACACATTTCATCAACATGTCTGCCGGGTTATTATCACGCTCTATCTTATCCAAGCACATATCACCATCCTCCACTGCCCTGCGAGTGAAATGGTATCGCCTTCTGATGTGCTCTTTCTTCGAATGATAGACTGGATTTTTCACCAACTGTATGGTACTCTGTCTATCTGAGTAAAGAATCTTCTCGCTCTTCTTCTTGCCCAATTCCTCAAGATAATCTGCCAGCCATATCATCTCTTTCCCAGCTTCAGCTATTGCCACATACCCAGCTTGAGTAGATGAAAGAGAAACACGCTTCTGAAGCCTGGACATCCAACTCACTATTGTTCCACCTATGGTGTAAATGTACCCGAATGTACTCTTGCTCTAGTAAACATCCCCACCAAGATCAGCATCCACAAAACCCTGTAGAGTCACCTTGCCTTTGCCAAAACAAAGTGAAGTACTGGATGTACCTCTCAGATATCTCAGAAGCCACTTCACAGCTTCCCAATGCTCTTTCCCAGGGTTCTCCATGTACTTGCTAACAACTCCCACTGCATGTGCTATATCAGGTCTAGTGCAGACCATAGCATACATCAAACTACCAACTGCTGAAGCATATGGAACAAGTGCCATGTGATCATGCTCCTCGGCATTCTAGGGTGACTGCTCCTTTGAAAATTTAAAGTGATTTGCCAATGGAGTAGTCCTGGGTTTAGAATCATTAACCCTGAATCTGCTCAGCACCTTCTCAATGTACAACTCCTGAGATACATTTAAAGTGCCAGCAGATCTATCCCGAGAAATCTTCATCCCCAAAATCTGTTTTGCTGGACCCAAATCTTTCATCTCAAATGCTGCAGACAACCTTGTCTTCAGATTGTTAATCTCCCTGATACTAGATCCTGCAATCAACATATCATCCACATACAAGAGTAGAAAGACATAAGAATCAGTGTATTTCTTGAAGTAACAACAAGGATCCTTTTCAGCTTTGCAGAATCCACTCTTGGTCATGAAGGAGTCAAACTTCTTGTACCACTGCCTTGGTGCTTGCTTTAGTCCATACAAGATCCTGGTGAGCTTGCACACCATGTGTTTCTTGCCTGGAACCACAAATCCTTCCGGTTGCAGCATATAGATCTCTTTGTCCAGATCTCCATGTAAAAACGTTGTTTTTACATACATTTGCTCTAGATGCAAATTCTCTGATGCAACAACACTCAACCGAATTCGAATAGAGGTTAACTTCACAACAGGAGAGAATATTTCAGCATAATCAATACCTTTCCTTTGTGAATATCCTTTAACCACTAAATGAGCCTTGAACCTTCTTTTGCCATCTGGTTCATTCTTGATTCTGAACACCCACTTGTTCAGCAAAGCTCTCTTCCCTGCAGGTAGCTCAGTCAACACCCATGTGTCTTTCTTCTCAAGTGACCTCATCTCATCATCCATGGCTTGCTCCCACTTGATCGAATCCTCCACCTGTAGGGCCACATCAAAAGACTTTGATTCCCCCTCATCAGTCAACAATAGATAGTGTAATGAAGGTGAATACCTATGTGGTGCCCTGATGGATCTAGATGATCTCCTTAACACCTGCTCAGGTGTAACTTGCTCCACTTCAGATTCTTCAGTAGGAGTTTGTTGAGTATCTGCTTCGACATCTCTGGGGTTACTCTTCTCCAACTCAACCTCAACTCCCACTTGCTTTGTAATCTCTAGAACCTTCTTCTCTCTGTCCTTGTACAGGACAAACTCATCAAATGTCACGTCACAATGTCTCTGGATCTTTCTGTTCTTGTCATCCCAAAACCTGTAACCAAACAAATCAGAACCATAGCCTATGAAGTAACACTTCACAGCCTTGGCATCAAGCTTATCTCTCTTTTTTGTATCAACATGAACATAAGCAGTGCAACCAAAAGTCCTCAAGTGTGAGTACTTGAGTTCTTTTCCTGTCCACACCTCCTCTGGAATCTTGAACCCTAAAGGAACTGATGGTCCCTTGTTGATCAAGAATGCAGTTGTGCTCACAGCATCTGCCCAAAGTGTTATGGGCAACACACAGTGTATCCTCATACTCCTTGCACGCTCATTCAATGTTCTGTTCATCCTCTCAGCAATTCCATTCTGCCTTGCCTTACCAGGAACTGTTCTAATCAATCTGATTCCCTCAGCTGCACAGAATGCCTTAAACTCTGATTTGTCATACTCTCCTCCATTGTTAGACCTTAGGCATTGACTTTCAAACCGGTCTGATTCTCAATTTCAGCTTTCCACTTCTTGAAAGTTGCAAACACATCTAACTTATGCTTCAAGAAGTAAACCCATACCTTCCTGCTGAAATCATCAATGAAGGTAACACAGAATTTGGATCCTCTAAGTGATGATACTGGAGATGGTCCCCAAACATCTGTATGGACCATTTCCAACTGCACTTTCTTTGGCTCTCTAGGAATCTTTGTGAAGCTTACTCTTTTCTGTTTGCCCATAACACAGCTCTCGCAAAGACCCATATCAACAGACTTTAGACCCTCTAATGCTCCTTTTGCAACCAGCATCTTCATTCCTTTAGCACTCATGTGTCCCAGTCTGTTGTGCCACAGACATGAACCGGAAGCATCTTCAACAACAGCGGCCATGTTTATACACCCTACAGTGGTGTACAAGGTTCCAAATTTGGTGCCACGAGCTACTACCATAGCACCTTTCACGATCTTCCACGAACCTTTCTCAAACTCTGCTGCATATCCCGTGCTATCCAACTGACCAACAGAGATCAAATTTTTCTTGATCCCAGGAATATATATGACATCCTCCAATGTCCACTGGTTTCCCGAGGTGGTCTTTATCCAAACATCCCCCTTTCCTTCAATCTCTAAGGCTTTATTGTCAGCAAGATATAGTTTTCCAAAATTTCCAAATTTGAAATTTTGAAACAACTCCTTGCTTAGAGACGAATGGAAAGATGCACCAGAATCCAAAATTGATGATTCAACTGGGCTGTTCACACTAAAAATTAGAGCATCCCCAATGTCCTCTGCTGAATTTACAGAATCATTGTCATCTCCAAATTTCTGATTCTGTTTCTTCTTTGGCTTTGTACAGTTCGTCCGAAAGTGCCCTTTTTCTCCATAGTTCCAACAAGTCACGTTTGATCTGTTCAGGGATTTTCCTCGATTCTTTGATTTTGATCGACCATGTTGATTTTGGCCTTTCGTCTTACTTCTCCCCCTTCGATCAACACTGAGAGCACTGCCCGATGAATCTCCCACTTCTCGTTTGCGAATATTTTCGGTAAAAACAACATCACAGATTTCATCAAACTTCAGTTTCTCAGATCCACGGGAACTTCTAATCGCAGCATCAACAGTATCCCAAGACTCGGGCAGAGATGACATCCAAATCAACGCCTTAATTTCATCTTCGAAATTAATATCCATAGAATTGAGTTGACTCACAATCATATTGAACTCGTTTATATGATCAGAAACGGATCCATTCTCAGACATCTGTAAATTGAACAATCTACGCATCAAATATACCTTGTTCATAGCCGATGGTTTTTCATACATGTTTGACAGTGCCTTCAACAGACCGGACGTAGTCTTCTCCTTCATGATGTTGAATGCCACGTTTCTTGACAAAGTCAACCGGATCAACCCTAGAGTCTGGCGATCCTTGAGTTTCCACTTGTCCTCCGTCATGGATTCAGGCTTCACCCCGGTCAACGGTTTGTGAAGATCTTTCTGGTACAGATAATCTTCAATCTGCATCTTCCAGAAAATGAAATCGGATCCATCAAACTTCTCGATTCCAAGCTTCGAACTATCCATCTTCAGTGATCGTGTTGAAACTCCTTGGCTCTGATACGAGTTGTTAGGATCGAATTCACGCACACATACTAGATGAATGAAGAACACAAGAACTTTCAAGAGAAAGAGATGAGAGATCTAGAGAGAGAAAGAGAAAACCAAATATTTCGTGGTAACACCCCGTGAGTAAACTTCCACAGCGGTGAGGTATATTTATATTAATAAATCAGAGTATTTTTGGTTACAGAGAATAAATAGAGAATAAATAGGAAAGCCTAAAATAGAGAATAAATAGAAAAGCCTAAAATAGAGAATAAATAGGAAAGCCTAAAATTAATAAGGCTCCACTACCTAACATAGTGGTATACAAAATCATATCTAAAGTACTCACATCAAGGCTCCAACCAGTGATGGAAGTGTTAATTCATCCCTTCCGAGTTGCCTTTGTGCCCAGAAGACTCATTTCTTTCAGTATAATGTTATGTCATGAGATAGTGAAGGGATATGGGAGGAAAAATATATTACCATGATTTATGATCAAAGTTAACATGATAAGGCATACAATTCGATTGAGTGGAATTTCATGAATTAGGACCTGGTAAGTCTTGATTTTCCTGAAGTCTTCAAAGGATGAATCATATACTGTATGAGCTTACTGGCCTACACAATCTTAATAAATGGGCAGCCAACCTCACCATTCTCAACCAAGAAAGGACTAATGCAAAGTGATTCAATATCACCTTACCTATTTGTTCTACCAATGAGTATTTGTGTCGTCTTAGGAAGTAATTGAAGCAATACAAGCTCTTTAATTAAGTATCATCCAAGGTGTGGATAACTACAGATAGTGCAACTTGGCATCGCATATGATCTTTTATTGTTTAGCGGGAGAGACTTCATATTTGTTCAGAGGTTATTTTCCAAATTACAACAGTTCTCAAGTGGGTCTTTTACAAAAATCAGCCATTTATTTTTGGGGGATGAAGCTAGAAGTACAGCAACAAATCCTAGAGTTCCTTGGTATGGAAAGAAGAGAGTTACGTTTTAGGTACTTAGGGGTACCCCTGTACTAAGAATATCCTTGGTCCAATGTCAATCACTATTAGAATGGGTGTTGAGAAAAGTTACATCTTGGACAACAAAGATGTTTTTGTATGTAAGTATAGTACAATTGCTGAAGAGTACACTACTATCTATTCAAATATATTGGTCCCAGATATTCCAATTGTAAAAGAGAGTGATGGAACAAATACAGAGGATTTTTCAAACATTTTTGCGGAAAGGATCTAGGGATTTATCCAAGAAAGTGTTAATAGTTTGGGATAGAATGTCTATGTCGGTGAGTGCGGGAGGCTTTAATCTACTAAATATAGGATAGAAGCGTGTACTTTACTACCATTCCGTGGAACGTTTTGGTTAATTAATTAAATAGTTAAAATGTTTTGACCATTTAATTGATCAAACAAATAATTAATATTTAATAAATTTTGTCCAAAAAAAATCTCTTGATCGATCATTTTTCAAAGTCAAAATCAAAGTCGTTATCATAGCCGTAGCCGAGCCGAACGAGCGACGATGATGGCCCGAGAGGGTCCTATTTTAAATCCTTTTAACAACTAGTAGAAGTGTTTCTCTAATTAAACACTTCAATTTTTCTTTCCACCACTGATGAGGGAGATATGTTTTTTCTTAAAGCATGAGAGAATCTTTTTAGTTCGTATTTTCATCTTTCCTCCATTTTTCATCAACTCTTGTCATACCAAAAAATCTCCAACATTAGTGGGGAATGGTCATAACATAAAAGAACGCAGGGAAGAGTGTCTATTTTACAAGCAAGGATCAATTGCATCTAGATAAGTAGGTTTCCCCTTGAACTTTCCAAAGTGAATATATGTCGTATATACTCGGTCAATCGGTAGATGTGATATCTTTGAACCGTCGAATTTTGGTGTATACCTACACAACCATATGTGGTTCTTACGGTTGTGTTCGTTTCAACCATGAACACCTCTTGGTTTCATGAGTGTATAGCAAAAGATTTTTGACAAAAGAATCTCTTTTAAGCGGCTTACACTTCACACTATGATAGGTGATGTCTAACTGTGTCATATCATAGATACGTTATTTATTCAAATCTGCCAAACTTAGAAAATATTAAGATTTATTAACTCATTAACAAGCCTTAATGTTTTAACCTCGTTCATGAACATTGTCTTCATCATGATAATGAATTGAGATAATTGAAAATTTTCGACCTTCAATCACAACTTTGTTTTTCTCCTTGAATCTAGCTCTTAGGATCTCCTAGATAGAGATACCTCCATGAATACTTGTCTTAAGCCGTAAACCCATTCCTTTAGATGATATTTCAACTGTCTCTCTTACTAGTCCTTTCATTAGTGGCTTTCGCATATTATCTCTTGACTTCACATATTTAATTGTGATAATTCTACTAGATAGTAGTAGTCTTACAGTGTTTGAGAAGAGAAATCTTGTTGTACATGATGCTCCCTGCCTTACCTATTGATGCTTAACTATAACAATGTATGCAAATAGGTCCCACAGGTTTGAGCTAGAATGGAATATCCTTTAAGAAATTCTGGAGTCATTGAGCTTTTTCATCGGCCTTATCTAAAGTAATAAATTCATATTCCATTGTAGAGAGAGCAATATATGTCTGTTTGGACGATTTTCAAGATATTGCTCCTCCACCAAGTGTAAACACATAACCACTTGTGAATTTTACTTCATTTGATCCAATGATCTAATTTGCATCACTATATCCTTCAATCATGGCAAGATATTTATTATAATGCAAGCATAGTGTTACGTATGTTTCAGATACCCCAACACATGAGTTTGATGAGAATTACTATTGAACCGACTCGATTTTCTAATAGCGCATGTTGTATCTGGTCACGTACAATTCATAATTTACATCAAACTTATTAACATTTGCATATTCCAATTGAGATTTGTTTTCACCTTCATTCTTTTGAAATGTAAAGCTTAAAATAATTGGAGCTTTGACATTATTGAAATTCAACTATTTGAACTTATCTGATACTCTTTCGATATAATGAGATTGAGATAATGCTAGCCCAAAAGAGTTTTGAGAATCCTGGTCCCTAAGATCAAATCAACAGTTTCTAAGTCCTTCATATCAAACATGTTGGACAGCATACACTTAGTAGCATTTATATTGTCGATATCTTTACTCATTATCAACATGTCATCAACATACAGAAAAACAATGACTTTATGATTCAGAACATTTTTAATTTTAAATACACTTATTACATTCGTTAACCTTGACCTCCATTTGCCAACATTGCTTGGTCAAATTTAGCATGTCATTTTTGAGTGCTTGCTTGAACCCATAAAACGTCTTCACAAGCCTGCACATTTTCTTTTCTTTACTGGGAACTAAAAACCCTTTAAGTTGTTCCATATAAATTTCTTCCTCTAATTCTCCATTTCAAAAGGTTGTCTTGACATCCATTTAGTGGATATTAAGATCATGGACTGCCACTAGTGCTATGAACATCCTAATTGATGTTATCATTGTTACAGAGAGTATGTATCAAAGTAGTCTAGACCTTCCTTTTGTATGTGTCCTTTGACTACAAGCCTAGTGTTATATTTGCCAATAGTTCCATTACATTTCATTTTCCTTTTCAAGATTTACTTTGATCCTAAAGGTTTATTTTGTGGTAGAAGATAAGTCAATTCCCAAGTATGGTTACTTAACATTGATTCGATCTCACTATTAACCACTTCTTTTCAAAACGGTGATTCAGACGAAGCCATAGTTGCTTTAAATGTTTGAGTCTCATTTTCAAGCAAGAATGCCACAAAATCTAATCCGAAATAAGTGGATCTCCGTTGGCGATTACTATGCCTAACCGCATCACCCCTTTCATTGGCGAAACTTTCAACAAGACTTGTTCACCCTCCATGAACTCTAAGTCTCTAACCTTTCGATCTGCATATTCTTTTTGCCTACTTTGCGCCGCTAGAAGCTTTTCTTGAATAGACTTCACTTTCTCTAATGAATCCCTCAAAAGATCTGTACCCCAAGGTCTAACCTCAAATGCATCAAACCAACCAATGGGAGATCTACACCTCCTCCCATACAATGCTTCAAATGGAGCCATATCAATACTGGAGTGATAGCTATTATTGTATGAAAACTCTGCCAAAGGTAAGAAGTTATCCCAATGACCACCAAATTCTATCACACAAGCACGAAGCATATCCTCTAACACTTGAATCGTTCGCTCAGACTGACCATCGGTCTGAGGGTGAAATGCAGTGCTAAGGTCTAACCTAGTACCCAACTCAGCATGCAATGTTTTCCAAAACTTAGAAGTAAACTGCGTACCTCTATCTGATATGTTGGATAGTGGAACCCCATGCAATCGAACGATTTCTGAGATATAGATCTTGGCTAACTTCTCTGCATTGTAAGTCACCTCGACCGGAATAAAATGAGCAGACTTAGTTAACCTATCAACAATCACCCAAATGGAGTCATACTTACCCATTGTCTTTGGAAGACCAACCACAAAGTCCATTGCGATTCTCTCCCACTTCCATTCAGGAATGGGCATTCTCTGAAGTGTTCCTCCGGGACTTTGGTGTTCATATTTCACTTGTTGACAGTTTGGACACTTGGCAATAAAGTCAACAATATCACGCTTCATTCTACTCCACCAGAAGTGTTGCTTTAGGTCACGATACATCTTGGTTGCACCTGGATGTATAGAATACCTTGAACTATGAGCTTCTGCCAGAATAGTTTTGAATTGTTTTATTAATGAGTTTAAGTCTTCCGCATTATTTTCTGTTGATATATCTTGAAATGTTAAGGTTTAGATGGGTTGGTTCGCTCACATAGGAGGGTAAATGTGGGTGCCAGTCGCGTCCCCGATTTGGGTCGTGACAAACTTGGTATCAGAGCATTAGGTTCGTTGGTCTCATCACACAAGAACAGGTCTAGTAGAGTCTTAAGGAATGGTAGGGGGACGCCTTTACTTCTCCTTGAGAGGCTATAAGACTCTAGGAAAATTTCACTCTTTCATTCTTTCTTTCGTGCTACTACTTGAGTCCAATTGGTATCTAGGCGATACGAATTGGTATCTGACCATCTTCACTCTATTTCGCAGATGGTTAGAACTAGAGCAACGACCGCACCAGCAGCAACAACGGCACGGCAAGAAACATCTGAGCCAGCCACTGGGGCTGTGGCTCGAGGAAGAGCAGCGGCAAGAGGCCGTGGTAGAGTTCGTGGGAGGACGTCCTCTAGAGAAAGAGGACGAGCACCTATCCCATCTGATGCTAGGGCAGTGACTCCTCCACCGACTGAGGAAGTGGTAAGAGAAGGGGAGGATGGGGAGAATGAACAAGTGCAGAATGAGGAAATACCACCCCAACCTACCCCAGAGATGATTAATCAGGTTCTGGCTTACCTTAGCGGGTTATCTGATCAGGGTCAGGCACCTCCAGTGGTTTCTGCACCAACACCTCCAGTTTCAGAGATACGACATGCGGCTACTATGGCTCCCCGCATGGATGCCTCATTAGAAATAGGCACATTTCCACGTCTGACTACTGGGCCTATAATGACAAATGATCAGCATGAACTTTTCAGTAAGTTCTTGAAATTGAAACCTCCAGTCTTTAAGGGTGCAGAATCAGAGGATGCCTACGATTTTCTGGCTGATTGTCATGAGCTACTACACAAGATGGGTATAGTAGAGCGGTTTGGTGTCGAGTTCGTGAGTTATCAGTTTCAAGGGAACGCCAAAATGTGGTGGCGGTCACATGTTGAGTGTCAACCAACAGAGGCACCACCTATGACTTGGGAATCATTCTCTAGTTTGTTTATGGAGAAGTATATCCCAAGGACTTTGAGAGATAGAAAAAGGGATGAGTTCTTGAGTCTTGAGCAAGGAAGGATGACGGTTAATGCATATGAGGCTAAATTCCGCGCATTATCCAGGTATGCCACCCAACTTTGTTTCAGTCCCCAAGAGCGGATTCGCCGGTTTGTGAAGGGGTTGAGGTCAGAATTGCGGATTTCAGCCTTACAGATAGCGGCAACGGCAAAATCCTTCCAAGAGGTGGTAGACTTTGTGATAGAGGTGGAAGGAGTGAAGCCAGACGACTTCACCACGACATCGACAGCGAAAAGGTTTCAAAAGGGAGGTGAGTTCAATGGTTCGTATACTAGAGGACAGAGTTCTGGAGGCTACTCAGTTCGACCAATTCAGTCTTCACTACAGACTGTAGTTGGGGGTCCACCTCAGAATGGTCAACACTTCTCCGAGAGACCTATGCCTGACTCTAGAGAGTGTTATGGATGCGGGGAGATTGGACATATTAGGAGGAATTGTCCAAAACAGAGTTATAGACCCCCAATAGCTAGAGGTAGAGGTGGTCATGGTAGAGGCCATTTTTCTGGAGGACGTGGTGGTCGAGGTAATGGTGGTCACCAAAACGGCCGAGGAGATGGGCAAACTGGAGCCACTACTACGCAACATGGTAGGGGCAATGGACAGACGGGTGATAGGGCCCATTGTTACGCTTTCCCTGGGAGATCTGAAGCGGAGACATCAGATGATGTCATCACAGGTAATCTTCTGGTTTGTGATTGCATGGCTTCTGTATTGTTTGATCCCGGATCCACATTTTCTTATGTATCGTCATCATTTGCTAATGGTTTAAATTTGCATTGTGAATTACTTGACATGCCTATTCGTGTTTCTACTCCGGTGGGTGAGTCTGTGGTAGTTGAAAAGGTATATAGGTCTTGTTTGGTGAATTTTGTGGGGAGTAACACTTATGTAGATTTGGTTATCTTAGAAATGGTTGACTTTGATGTAATTCTGGGTATGACTTGGCTTTCTCCGAATTTTGCGATCTTGGATTGTAATGCTAAAACGGTGACATTAGCCAAGCCTGGGACAGATCCGTTAGTGTGGGAGGGTGACTACACTTCCAATCCAGTGCGTATCATATCCTTTCTTCGTGCTAAGAAAATGGTTAGTAAAGGGTGTTTAGCTTTCTTGGCACATCTCAAGGATGACACTACTCAAGTACCCTCGATTGAGTCGGTTTCGCTAGTCCGCGAGTTTTTGGATGTGTTCCCTGCAGATCTTCCTGGTATGCCACCAGATAGGGACATTGACTTCTGTATTGATCTTGAACCGGGTACTCGCCCCATTTCTATACCCCCGTATAGAATGGCTCCCGCGGAGTTAAGAGAGTTAAAGGCCCAACTTCAAGAGTTGTTGAGCAAAGGCTTCATTAGACCAAGTGCATCTCCTTGGGGTGCTCCGGTTTTGTTTGTGAAGAAGAAGGATGGGAGTTTTCGGATGTGCATAGACTACCGGCAGTTGAACAAGGTAACTATTAAGAACAAGTATCCTCTTCCTCGCATTGATGACTTGTTCGATCAGTTACAAGGTGCTTGTGTCTTCTCTAAGATTGACTTGAGATCCGGTTATCATCAATTGAAAATACGGGCAACGGATGTGCCAAAGACTGCTTTTCGGACTAGGTATGGGCCTTATGAATTTGTAGTGATGTCCTTTGGTCTTACGAATGCCCCTGCTGCGTTCATGAGCTTGATGAACGGGATATTTAAGCCGTATCAGGATCTCTTTGTGATCGTATTTATTGATGATATACTGATATACTTTAAAAGTAAGAAGGAACATGAGGAGAATTTGAGAATTGTATTGGAAATGTTGAGGGAGAAAAAAGCTTTATGCCAAGTTCTCTAAGTGTGAGTTTTGGCTAGATGCAGTGTCCTTCTTGGGGCACGTGGTTTCTAAGGAAGGAGTGATGGTGGATCCTTCTAAGATTGAGACAGTGAAGAATTGGGTGAGACCCACTAATGTGTCAGAAATAAGAAGCTTTGTTGGGTTAGCTAGCTACTACCGCCGATTTGTCAAGGGATTCTCTTCTATTGCGTCCCAACTGACGAACTTGACTAAGCAAAATGTTCCATTTGTATGGTCGGATGAGTGTGAGGAAAGCTTTCAGAAACTCAAGACTTTGTTGACTACCGCACCTATCCTCACCTTGCCGGTAGAGGGTAAGAACTTCATTGTTTATTGTGATGCATCCTATTCGGGTTTGGGTGCAGTGCTAATACAAGAGAAGAACGTGATTGCTTATGCTTCAAGACAATTAAAAGTGCATGAACGTAACTATCCAACTCATGACTTGGAATTGGCCGCGGTAGTGTTTGCATTAAAGCAATGGAGGCACTATTTATATGGGGTTAAGTGTGAGGTCTACACGGATCATCGTAGCCTTCAGTATGTCTTTACTCAGAAAGATTTGAACTTGAGACAGAGGAGATGGATGGAACTACTGAAGGACTACGACATCACTATTTTGTATCATCCGGGGAAGGCGAACGTTGTAGCAGATGCTTTAAGTAGAAAGGCGGGAAGTATGGGAAGTCTAGCTCACTTGCAAGCTTCTAGACGCCCATTGGCTAGAGAAGTGCAGATTTTGGCTAATGACCTTATGAGGTTAGAAGAAAATGAGAAGGGAGGATTGTTAGCTTGTGTGGAGGCAAGATCCTCCTTCCTTGACAAGATTAAGGGGAAGCAGTTTAATGATGAGAAATTGATCCGGATTCGAGAAAAAGTGTTGCAAGGAGAGGCTAAAGAAGCAACAATCGATGAGGAAGGTGTTTTGAGGATTAAGGGAAGGGTATGTATACCCCGAGTTGATGATTTGATCAACACTATTCTGGCAGAAGCTCATAGTTCAAGGTATTCTATACATCCGGGTGCAACCAAGATGTATCGTGACCTAAAGCAACACTTCTGGTGGAGTAGAATGAAGCGTGATATTGTTGACTTTATTGCCAAGTGTCCAAACTGTCAACAAGTGAAATATGAACACCAAAGGCCCGGAGGAACACTTCAGAGAATGCCCATTCCTGAATGGAAGTGGGAGAGAATCGCAATGGACTTTGTGGTTGGTTATCCAAAGACAATGGGTAAGTATGACTCCATTTGGGTGATTGTTGATAGGTTAACTAAGTCTGCTCATTTTATTCCGGCCAAGGTGACTTACAATGCAGAGAAGTTAGCCAAGATCTATATCTCAGAAATCGTTCGATTGCATGGGGTTCCACTATCCATCATATCAGATAGAGGTACGCAGTTTACTTCTAAGTTTTGGAAAACATTGCATGCTGAGTTGGGTACTAGGTTAGACCTTAGCACTGCATTTCACCCTCAGACCGATGGTCAGTCTGAGCGAACGATTCAAGTGTTAGAGGATATGCTTCGTGCTTATGTGATAGAATTTGGTGGTCATTGGGATAACTTCTTACCTTTGGCAGAGTTTTCATACAATAATAGCTATCACTCCAGTATTGATATGGCTCCATTTGAAGCATTGTATGGGAGGAGGTGTAGATCTCCCATTGGTTGGTTTGATGCATTTGAGGTTAGACCTTGGGGTACTGATCTTTTGAGGGATTCAATAGAGAAAGTGAAGTCTATTCAAGAAAAGCTTCTAGCGGCGCAAAGTAGGCAAAAAGAATATGCAGATCGAAAGGTTAGAGACTTAGAGTTCATGGAGGGTGAACAAATCTTGTTGAAAGTTTCGCCAATGAAAGGGGTGATGCGGTTTGGCAAAAGAGGTAAGCTAAGTCCAAGGTATATTGGACCATTTGAGGTACTAAAGAGAATAGGAGAGGTGGCTTATGAATTAGCCTTGCCTCCAGGGCTGTCCGGAGTACATCCGGTATTTCATGTGTCCATGTTGAAAAGATACCATGGAGATGGAAACTACATCATCCGTTGGGATTCGGTTTTGTTTGATAAGAACTTGACTTATGAAGAGGAACCGGTTGCTATATTAGATAGAGAAGTTCGCAAGTTGAGGTCAAGAGAGATTGCATCCATCAAAGTTCAATGGAAGAATCGACCGGTTGAAGAGGCTACTTGGGAGAAGGAGGCAGATATGCAAGAAAAATACCCACATCTGTTTACAGATTCAGGTACTTCCTTCCGCCCTTGTTTTTCTTCTTTTAATCGTTTGAGGACGAACGATGGGTAAATTCGTATCTATTGTAACGACCTGTTTAGTCGTTTTGAGCAGCAGATTTTATTTCTGGAAAATTGGCTGAGGCAACGGACCCCACGACGGACCGTCACAGGCACGACGGACCGTCGCAGGGTCTCGTTTCAATATACTTAGGAATTCTAAAATTGGGTACTGAAAATCGACTCTCTAAACTTCGTAACGGACTTGCAGGACGGACCGTCACAGTGTCCTTGGTGAAATATAGAACTCTGATCGTTACGACGACCTTTGTGACGGACCGTCGCAGGCACGACGGCCCGTCACAGGTTGCGTAATCCCAGTTGGAGTCGGATTTCTGGATAAGTTTTAAGGGACGCTTTGGACTATTCTTTCCTTAATTATAAAGTTAGAGGGTTAATATTAATAAGTCTAATTACCTGGGGGTTAAAAGAGGCAACCCTAAGTTAATTAGTGGGGTATTATTGTCATCTTTTACACTTAATTATATGTTAATTAGGGTAAAATAAAGAGGGTTTGAATAAAAGAAAATAGAAAGAAAAGAGAGAGGGAGATTGATCGATTGAGAGATAGAAACGAGAAGAAGAACAAAGCTTGGGAAATTGCTTGTTGATCACTAATCTTCGGTGGAGGTAGGTTATGGTTTTTACGATATTCGTAGTGAACTCTTAATAGTGAATGATATGTATTGGTGGTATTGTAAACCTGTCTATATGCTTAATTGTATGCTTGCATGAATATGATTATGTGATTTGATAAAACAAGCATGATTAAAACCATTGAATCCCAAATCTTGAAAGAAACTTTAATCTATGTTATTAATGATGATGCCTTGGTATAAAAGAAGGCTTGATGAATTAAAGTAATGGGATTGGTGATGCCTTGGTATAGAGAAGGCTTGATAAACGGATAGAATGAGGTTAGTGGATCGGAGTGTCACGTTCCGACACATAGTATTAGTGGATCGGAGTGTCACATTCCGACACATAGAATTAGTGGATCGGAGTGTCACGTTCCGACACATAGTATTAGTGGGACGGGTGTCACGAACCGACACGTAGAATTAGGGGATCGGAGTGTCACGTACCGACACATATAGGGGATCGGAGTGTCACGTTCCGACACATATAGGGGATCAGAGTGTCACGTACCGACACATATAGGGGATCGGGTGTTACGAACCGACACGTAGAATTAGGGGATCGGAGTGTCACGTACCGACACATAGTGGTAGGGGATCGGAGTGTCACGTACCGACACAAGAGGAAGAAAGATAATGAATCTTGAAAGATGATAAATATTCTCAATCTAATGAACTTAATGGGTTGCCTCTTTTAACCCCCCAGGTAATTAGACTTATTAATATTAACCCTCTAACTTTATAATTAAGGAAAGAATAGTCCAAAGCGTCCCTTACAACTTATCCAGAAATCCGACTCCAACTGGGATTACGCAACCTGTGACGGGCCGTCGTGCCTGCGACGGTCCGTCACACAGGTCGTCGTAACGATCAGAGTTCTATATTTCACCAAGGACACTGTGATGGTCCGTCACACCTGTGACGGTCCGTCCTGCAAGTCCGTTACGAAGTTCAGAGAGTCGATTTTCAGTACCCAATTTCAGAATTCCTAAGTATATTGAAACGAGACCCTGCGACGGTCCGTCGTGCCTGTGACGGTCCGTCGTGGGGTCCGTTGCCTCAGCCAATTTTCCAGAAATAAAATCTGCTGCTCAAAACGACTAAACAGGTCGTTACAGGTACCATATTGAGTATCTTATTAGCTATAATGATAGCTTATCCCCCAAATGTTTTGTGGTGAACCAAAACTGATTATCAAGGCATTCATCATTGCCTTTAATGTTTTGTTCTTCCGTTTCGCCAAACAATTTGATCGTGGTGTATAGGGAGCAATTTGATGAATAATACCATAATCCAAATATATCTCAATAAAAGGAGATTCATATTCTCCACCCTGTCACTCTAATCATTTTTATCGTTAGATGCAGTTGATTTTTCACTTTCTTTTTGTAATGCTTAAATGTATAAATTGTTTCACTGTTACTAGTAAGAAAATATACATAACAAAATAGAGTGCAATCATCAATAATAATTATAAAATATTTTTTCCCACCGCAAGGCATCATTGACTTCATATCGCATATATCTGTGTGAATTAAGTCTAAAGGTTTTAAATTCCTCTCAATGGACTTATAAGGATGTTTAACAAACTAACATTTCACATAACTTTCACATTTTGATTTATTGTATTTGAAATCAGGCAATACTTCTAATGTAATCAATTTTCACAATGCTTTGTAATTTACATGTTCGAAACGGGCATGCATAAATCATTTGAGTCTAATAAGTAAATAAAAGCAGAATTCTTATTAATACTTCTAGCAATCATTACATTCAGTTTGAATAGCTCTCAGTGAGGTAGTCTTTTTCTAATAAAATCTCATTCTTACTTATTAAAGTTTCGTTACTAACTAGGACACACTTAAACCTGTTCTAAACAAGCAATGCAGTAAAAATAAAATTCTTTCTAATAGTACGAATGCGCAGAATATTGTTTGAAGTCAACACCTTGTCGGATGTGATTTTCAACATTAATTTTCAAGTTTCTTCAATCCTTGTTGTTGTTGTTGTGTTTCCCATGAACAAATCTTCAATAAACTCAGAAGGAGTATACATTGCAAAGGCTTCTTTTGCAGCGCAAAAAGGTCGAGTGGATCCTGAGTCGAGAAACCACTCCTTGGGATTTTCAACTAAGTTGCACTCCAAGATCATTGGAAAGAGGTCATTTGCATCTTCCATATCTTCCACGATGTTTTCTTGACTTTTGTCTTTGCTCTTGTCCTTTCTTAAAGCAAGACAGCCAGAAGACTTGTGACCAGCGTTACCACAGTTGTAACAGTACTCTTTGAATTTCTTCTTGTCCTATTCTTACTTCTGTCCATTGGACTTCTTTATGTTCTTCCATTTAACAGAAGCTTCTTCAATAATATTAACTGTCATTATTGTCGAATTCCCATGAGACTTCTTTTCAACGGCCTTTTTATCTTCCTCGATCTTGAGCCGAATCACAAAATCTTCAAGCTTCATTTCCTTGCATTTGTGCTTTAAATAATTCTTGAAATCGTTCCACGAAGGAAGTAACTTCTCGATTATTGCAAGCACTTGAAAAGATTCATTAGCTACGATATACTTAGCAGTTAAATCATGCAAAATAAGTTGACGTTCCTGAACTTATGATCAAACGGTTTTACTATCTGGCATTTTATAGTTTAAAAACATTGCTACCATAAACGTTTTCAAGCATACATATTTTTTCTCATATTTATTTTCAAGTGCATTCCAAAATTCTTTCCGAAGTTGTCATATAATATAAGTCGTCCTAAAGCACTCAGAATGTAGCTCTTACATAGGAAGTCTATTTGTGTATATACTTCAATAACAATGAACATTTCTCTGTTTGATATAGCAGCATCAAGCACTTGAGTTTCTTTATTGATTAAACAGACAAGGGCCTAAAATACCCTTAAAGTATTGAAAATGGTACAAAATTACCCTTCATCCACCTATTGGCTCCAAAATGCCCTTTTCATCCACCTATTGGCTCCAAAATGCCCTTGTCATCCACCTTTGTGTTCAAAATTGACCACTTCTTTAAATGTTTTCAAATTAAACTCTTTAAATATTTTATAAAATACTTGGCGTTCAATTATTGATTATAATTATAATTTATTAAAATAATTTATAAACGAACCCATTACACACTCATTACTAACTAAACCTCACCCAATTAATAATCCAATTATAATATCAAAATCGTCATAGGCACTACTAAAACATGATGAAATTATAGAATTCTGAAAATGACATTCAAAATTATTCGAGTCCGAATCGGAGCCCCAATTAAATTTAGGTTGAACCGCTTATTTAGGAGGACACTTTCTTTCAAAATAGAATTAGAAATTGATGATTAAAGGTAAAGAAGTAATACATCCCGAATTGATTCATGCACTTTTTTTAAATATAATTTTATAAATATTTATAATTTGTTTTAAAACTTTAATATATTATTTTGAAAAAAAGTTACCTATGAAGTAACATCACATAATTGAGACGTAAGAATAATTACGATAAACATAGTCAGACTTTTAAGTTTTTATGATTTTTATTTAGCCACTTGAATGTATGATAATTTACTTCTATAATTTTTAAAAACACTCAATTGGCAGTAGCTTGCATTAATAATGTGACGGCTTCATTAATTTAGAGGGATTTAATTATTAATGGGGTGGGTAGTGAATTGATTTATAAATTATACTAATAAGTTAAATTATAACATATAGTTGAGCACCACGTATTTTAAAAAATATTCAGTAGTTTAAATATAAAACCGTTAAATAAGTGGTCAATTTTGAACCAAAAGGTGGATGACAAGGGTATTTTGGACCCAATAAGTGGGTGGGAAGGGTATTTTGGAGCCAATAGGTGGATGGAGGGTAATTTTGTACCATTTTCAATACTTTGAGGGTATTTTAGGCCCTTTTTCTATTGATTAAATTTTTGCAAACCAAGAGTGGTAAGAAAAATACTCGTTGTTGGTGGTACAACAGTTCACATTGGTAAAGCAATCACCACCGTAACATTATCATTTGTCGTTTCTGATTTTAAAAAATCGATACAAATGACTCAATAAGCAATAACTTAAATTGCAAACTTAATAGGAGTATAAAACCATGAAGATTTTTCTCTCCACCAGAAAACAGATTGACAAATAAGTAATTCCCTTAAGATTATTAGGCAATTTGTGTTTAAAACAGTACTATTGATTATACGAAACTTTACAGAAACATTGGGTTACCAAAGTTTAAATCGACCAGTGAAGAACAAAAGTCTATTAATAAAACCTAAAATATGAAATTGTACCAGAATCTGGAAAAAAAATGAAAAGAATATAAAGCCCACTGAATGCACAATGTCCTCTTAAGGAAATAAATATCCTCTAGTATTTGAGTTTTGATTTGAAATATGTCCTTCCAGGATATAATGATCTCAATTACCGGTGTATCGATACAAAAACTCTGGTATCAGCGAGTCATTCAACGATAGTAAAGTACACGATTAATTTTGTGCATAAGAAGAAGAAGAATTCAGAATTATCATAAGTACAAATCTGAGGAATCAAAGGTATTTATAGACGAGAGGAACTGGTTTCGTAAGGTTGCAACACCTTTCAAATGGTCATGATTGTTCCTGAAAGTTGCAAGTCTTGCGGATTTGAGTTGGGTTGATTTAATTCATTGAATAATTAAAATAAACATTGTCCAAAAAATAATCTCTCCATCACTTTTCGTACTCAAAGACGAGCAAGCGACGACAATGACAGCCCCTCTTTTCAACCTAGAAAAAGTGTTTTTCTATTTAAACGCTTCGTTTTTCTTTCCACCACCAATGAGGGAGATTGCCTTTTCTTAAAGCATAAGAGAATCTTTTTTCAATTCTTCTTTTCATCTTCCCTTAAATTTCCATTAACTCTTGCTATACCCAACAGAAATTTGACCCAATGCATCCGAAGAAATGAGAGTTAAAGAAGTTTTCAATACGCCATATATACTTAAAAATTAATAGGTACCCTATCTAGAGAGAGTTGGAAGAAGCTTGTGCGTGTGCAACACTCTATCCCCACCAAAATAGGTGTTTATTGCGTACTTGGAAGGTATACACAAAAGATGTGTTGATCAAACGAGGGATCGATGTTGATCCGCAATTTAGCAATGTGAAGAGGCAAATGAAACTCTTGGGCATCTATTCTTTCAATGTCCAGTAGCAGCTGAGATATGGGGCCAACTACTAAAATGGCAGGGAACCATAAGGCCTAGTTGGTTCTGGCCAAAGGACTGTGTTTGGATGGAACGTCATTGTGGAACAAATGGAGTTCACTCTATCATTTATCGAATGGTTTTGGCTGGATGCATATATCAAGTGTGGTAGGAGCGGAATGTTGGCTACAATCTACTAACCTTCTATTTTAAGTCTCGACCCTTATATCCTTTTAAATTGGGTCATGTCCTCGGTAAATTTTGTAGGTGTCCTTTTTTGTCTAATCACCTCTCTGTAATACCTCTTCCGGATGCCTTGATTTTTCCTCAAATCCACCATAGTCAACCTCTTACATGTATTTGCGCTCTATCACATTGTTCATTCTTTTTTATTATAAAAACTAGTATACATATTCACGCGTTGTGCATTAGTTGATAAATGTTTTTGTAAATATCGATTCATTAAACATTTCAAAATTCAACGCATGATAAAATGATATTATAAATTTTGTATGAGAGAACATTCATTTAGCACATTGACATTTATAATAGACTGCTTATGAAATAAATCAATATATAAGTTTGATTTATTGTTTAAATTTGATAATAATAATTTTTAGCATTATTTTATTTATTTATTTATGCAAATTACTCAAAATCATATATTCTCACACAATCCATATAATTCTAATAATATCTAATTGTTCGATTCAAAAAAAATTAAAATATAACTAAGAAAAGCTCTACAATTATGATAATGTTAAGCATAAAAATAAGAAAGTTTAATAACTTGAATATCAAATTGTTGGCTGACTCTTCAAACTTTCAAATTTCTCTTTAAATTCTTTAAAAAATCATATAACAGTTATATTATATTTTTGAAAGGTCATATAATGATACAAATAATTACTATGTAAGTTTACATTTTCAAAATCGATTTTGAATAACACATCAAACGGATAAGGATCTAGAAGATAGATAATATAATTGTATTTTATTGCAAGAAAAAATCATTAAAAAAAAATACTCAAAATCAGTGAGAAAAAAAAAACTTAATTATACATGGATCAATTTCAAAATTTTGGGAAATATGTATATTTTATTATATTAAGAATTAGAAAATATAGCTAAAGTTTTCCAAATAAATAATTCGACAATTCTTTTTTAACGTAATTTTTACATTGTACATTATTTCTCAATTTTATACACTTTAGTTACTAAAATGTATCCTATATAAGGATAAATTATTGGCATGCTTTCATTAACAACGTACAAAATAACATAAAATGTTTTAACTAATATTTTTTAAAATATAAAAAGGCATTTCTTTTAACAAAAAATAAATTATTAAATTCATTTTTTAAATTGATTATTTGGTCTTTCCGCACTTGAAAAACGTGGATGGTAAAACTTTTTCCCCAATTGACCGACATTCATATTTTAACTTTGTTTTAAATGATTATTTAAATTAAATAAAGTAAATATAATTAAAATTGTATTGAAATTTTAAAATTTTATCGTTTTAACACCTAAAACTTTGAAGATTTAATTTGTTTTAAATTTAAAATTTAAAATTTTTAAAGATGATATAAACATTAAATTTCTATTTGTTTTTAAATTTAATTTTTAACAATAAAAATTTAAAACTAGAAAACGCAAAAAATTTAACTGCCATTACACGGTTTGTTTTTTTGGGGAATTTCAAATCCAATTTTGATTTTTAATTTTTAAAAAGACTACTGATTCAAAATATTTTTAACTGCATACTTTTTTTTAAAAAAAAAAAAAACTGTTTTTGTTTTTATGAATAATTATTTGGATTATAATGACATACAATCAACCAATCGCAACAAAACTGAAAACTAAAAGAAATTGGTGAGAAAAGAGAATTGGGAAGTAAAAGTCGTGGTCGTTTCAAACTCTATTTCTATCTTTTGGGTTTTATAAGCATTTAAAATTTTAAAAAAAAAAACAAAAAAAAACATTGTCATAAATCTTATTTTTTTTTGCGTGGTTTATGAGTATCGCTTTGGAAATCAGACTAGCTGTACTCTCTGGGTCTCGCTATTTCAAGACGGTGCATCACGATTAATTTCACGGGGCCCTGAAGATGCAGTCAATTTATAATGACTTTAGTGGCCCTGCTGGAGCTCGAACTGGCGACCTGAAGGACTTTGTCCTCAGGCCTTTACCAGCCGAGCTACCCTCAGGGTTTCATAAATCACTGTCACCTTAAGAAAACTGTCATAAATATAGTATCTTTTAATAAAATTGAAATCAAATTTCAAATTCAAACCATATAAATGTCATTTTTCTCAAATTAATTTTCAGTGATCTTATTTCAAAAACTTAAAAGATAACAACATTCCACAAACTTTTCATATTTAAAAATCATTACATTTTTTTTTTCAAATACGATTTTGTAATATTTATTTTTCTTAATTGCTAATTTAAAAAAGTTTATGTACGTATTTTTAGCAATTTCTTTGTTAATGTTTTTATTATTCTTATTCTTTTCGCTAATTATTTTAGTAACATACAACTTCTGTTATTTTTTTGTGATGATTTTTAAAAAGTATAATTTACAGAAAAAAACAAGTGAAATTTTACTTGGATACAAAGTGTTGTATCTGCAAACTGATCACACCAAAGTTTTTTCTTGAAGCATTGATATTATAAGCCTCCTATCTATATAAGACTTCAACATCTATATAAAATCAAAATCTGTGATGACATAGACGTTTAGGTAAATTTAAAGGATAATGCCTAAGTACCCCCTCAACCTATACCCGAAATCTCAGAGATACACTTATAGTATATTAATGTCCTATTACCCCCCTGAACTTATTAAATAAATCTCCCCATAAATAAAAGTTTGTAAGTGACTACATTGTTGATGTTATTGTTCTGTTGTGTTAGAAGAAACAAGTCTATATTTATAGAATTCTAAAACATTTTCCTACTAAAAAAGAACTAGCTACTCCAGAACTTTTTCCTACTCAAAAAATTTTTCTAAAAGAAAGGAATAAACCAAATTTAAATGAATATTGTATTTTCCTTTCAAGAAAAGTAAAAACATTTATGGTAATGTTTTATTTTTTCTTTAAGGAAAAATAAATCTTAAATTATGGTAAGAAAATCAGAGTAAAATCCTAACAAATCTCCCCCTTTGACTGGATTTTCTTGACAAAGCTTGATATGTCTTCTTCATTGCATGATAATCTTGTTCTTCACAAAATATTCATTATCGTTTCTTCCCATGGTTAAAAATGAAGTTTAAAATATATGGTTAAAATGGATTTAAAATATTTTTTTTTTATTCTTAAAAGTTGCAGCAACAGGAGTGTTGAAAATTTGTTGGAACATCTTTTCCACATGTAGCTTGACAAAAAGTTCAGTACTATCAAATTGATTACAAATTAATTTAAAGCCACTTGAACCTGTCTTCAACTTTATTGAAGCATTAGATCATTGACCATTGGATCTTTGAACCATGTGCTCTGATACCAATTGTTGAGTCATAGGATCGTTGAACAATGTGCTCTGATAACACTTGTTGAACCACAGGATCGTTGAACCATGTGCTCTGATATCACTTGTTGAGGATATGAAGGGTTGAATATGGCGTCATGCGAAGTTTACAATAAGCAAATCATATGGTTGATAAATCAGATAGAAAAAACTTATACTAAAAATCAAAATATCATTATATCAAAACTAATATAAAGAAAACATTGAAACTGTAGAGATAATAAATTTATCTATAAACAAAAGTTTGTAAGTGATTACATTGTGGATGTTATTATTCTGTTGTTATCACACCCAAAAATGGACGTGATGACACTCGTCGTATTTCACTAAGACAAATCAGCCTAAAACGCGACCATTGCAATAAAATGCGGAAATTTCATAATTTACTCAAAAATAACCCCCCGCCCC
Source organism: Solanum peruvianum (assembly GCA_027705065.1). NCBI lineage: Eukaryota > Viridiplantae > Streptophyta > Magnoliopsida > Solanales > Solanaceae > Solanum > Solanum peruvianum. Next base: position 8,702,944 of record JAKWJD010001757.1, on the reverse strand, counting down.
CAAAAAAAATATGGTTGTCACGTGTACAAGCCTCTAAAGTATTACAATTGATTCAAAGAAAAAAATAAGTCTCAAATGACATTGTTTCTCGAATAGAACAAGATCATAAATAGGAGTAAATGACATTGTTTCTTGAATAGAACAAGATCATAAATAGGAGTAAGGTCTGCTGAGATAACAAGCAGCTACCTCACAATTCTCCACAAGAAGTCTCGGACAAGGAGAAGAGAAATATCACAAAAGTTCGGGCTAATAACCTACCAAAAAATTGTAGTAGAAAGGGGTGAGTACCATACCACACGGTACCCAACAAGTAAACTTCTAAACACAAGCTAAGGGGATAAAATATGGGTACTCCTTACACATCAACCGAACCTCCAAACTAAAACCTGCATAAAATCAGCCCAACCCGACAGTTCACAGTTTCATAGCACCCATCTCATCAAAATCATTTTAAAATATTACACATCCTCAACTACAAACTCAATATTCAACAATCACAACTTTCAAAAAAGGCACTCACAATATTAGCATCACAAAAGATCAAGTTCATCAAATAGAGTTTATCAAAGATCAAGTACTTTTCAACCACCAATAGAACACATAATTATCAAGAATGAAGGATGTCATGGGATGCAATGCAATATGACATAATGAAGTGATATGCCTCAAAATACCAATTACTCTCTCAACCGTATATACATGATACTCCTCAAAAATATATCGAGAGTTCATGATCCATAGAGGACTCGCAAGGTCCATATACCGACAAAGATGATCTCCACGTGTTTGTGCCGACGATCTCAACGCACTATCATAGATCAAATAAATTTCGCAAAAACGATCTCCACGTGCCCAAATCACAATCATAACTTCTCCATTGCACGAACGATCTCCACATGCCCAAATAATAATAAATCAACCTCAATACGGACGATCTCCACGTGTTATACCTTTACTCATATCCAATCTCATGTCAACGCATGTTCACAATATGGTATCAAATAGAGGAGATGATGCAACATCTCAATAAATCAAATGTCCCTATAACCTATAATCACCCCCAATTATCACCATTATACGGGTTCAGTAAAGAACATAATTACGCATAATAAATCGAGTCAATAATATATCAGCTAATAACCATATGTTTTGACATACTCGGATTACAATCCACATTCTATAGTAATAAATCTTGCCTTTATAACACCAATATTCGTAGCATTCCCAACCCATCACACACAAACAATTAATCACAATGTCTTCTAATATCCCTTTTCATCATTAGAATTAATCAAGGTGGACAAGTCAATCCTTCACCAAGTCACATTACTCCCAAACACATACCACAAGAAAATACACACATTTTATACACTTAACAAGGGTTTAGAAATCCACTTGCCTCAAACAATCGAATGATCACTCCGGAACTTGAGTCATCCCCAATTGTTGAGCTTTCAAATCAATATAATCTATTCAAGACAATAAGATTTTAAAACTAAGAACATCATATTGCCTTAATTCAAACCCTAATTCTTGATACCTTAATTCATGTTTACAATACATGGGCCAAGTAAAAAGGTTATTAATTAAATTATGGACTTGACACATTAATTAATAATTATAAATAATGAATTATTGAATTATTATCAGTTACTTAAACAATCGTAATTAACAAATAGTTCTAAAAAATTTTGAATCAACTTCACCAACAGATCAAAATTGACTCAGGCTACTATTGGAAGGGGTAAAACGATAATATCTATGACAATTTCCAAAAATAATTTATCGGGTTATTACAGTTGTATTAAAATAAAAAAGCCTATATTTATAGAGTCCTCCTAAAACCTTTTAGTTTAGAACTAGCTATTCCAAAATATTTTTTTAATCCAAAACTTTTTCTTAAAAGGAAGAAATAAACCAAATATAAATGAATATTATATTTTTCTTTCAAGAAAAGAAAAACATTTATGGTAATATTTTTTTTCAATTAGGAAAAAATAAATCTTAAATTATGGTACGAAAATTAGGGTAAAATCGTAACATTAATATGCTGAAAAAAGTTGCTAATTTATAAAATAAATAATTATAAATGCATACCTTTGGTGTTGAAAGAAAAACACGTAAAACAATTATCATTACTATATTGAAAAGGAGAAAAATGAAGAGAGATACCAAAAAAAATGTTTGAAAGAAAAATTCAAAATTTGTGTTTTTTTTTTTTTTTTTTTTTTGTAATCAGAGTAGTATTTGTAAAGCATTTTTAAAAAATATTATGCAAATTTTTCCTTTTACCGTGAAATTCTTGTTTGTGTAACTGTTTTTTTTCCATAACAGTTAAATTTTAAACTCCTATTAAAAATTGTCCCACTATTTATTTATTTTAAAAAGGCACTTGGCCTTTATTTAGGAACAATTACATTCATTTTTTTTTTAAAAAAAAAGAAGAAGAGATCAAACCATCAGTTATTCAAAATCAAAAGAATAAAGAGTATTTAGAAAAGCAGTAAAAGGTTAAAAAGTTAAGATAACTGTAAATTTTTGAATTGTAAAAAAAAAGAAGACAATTTTCATTTTGTTATAAAGTATTTGTATTATAGTGAATGTCTATCATGTGGAGTCCTTTTAGGATATGATTAAAGAGTCCTACTACTTGGGGACCAAGTTAGATTTCTCCTATAAATAGAGTGCTCCTCTTCATTGTAAATTGATTCATCAAGAGAAATAATAAGTCTTCTCTTCTTTTCTCTCTAGTTTCTTCTTCTTATTCTATAGTTTTATAACACGTTATCAGCACGAGACTCTAATTTCTCAAAAGTGAAGGTTAGATTTGAAGAATTAATAGAGGTATTATTTATTCTTTTGCTTTTAATTTTAATGGCCAATCTTACAAAACTAGAGTTCACTGCCCTCCAAAGTTCGGGCAGGAACTACCTCTCATGGGTGTTGGATGCTGAAATCCACCTTGATGCAATGGGTCTTGGAGACACCATAAAAGAAGAAAATAAGGCATCAAATCAAAACTGTGCACGAGCAATGATATTCTTGCGTCATCATCTTGACGAGATTCTGAAAATCGAATATCTGACAGTTAAGGATCCACTTGTTTTGTGGAAAAACCTAAAAGAAAGATTTGACCACTTGAAGATGGTCATACATCCAAAGGCACGATATGATTGGATGCATCTAAGGCTACAAGACTTTAAGTCTATACATGAGTATAATTCTGCCATGTTCAGAATCACTTCTCAATTGAAATTATGTGAAGAAACGGTTAGTGAGATTGATATGATGGAAAAGACGTTCTCCACTTTCCATGCCTCGAATGTGCTCTTGCAGCAACAATATCGAGAGAAAGGTTTCAAAAAGTATTCTGAACTAATTTCTCATCTTCTTGTGGCCGAGCAAAATAATGATTTATTATTGAAAAATCATGAGAGTCGACCTACTGGATCTGAACCACTTCCTGAAGTGAATGAGGCGTACGCCCACCATGCTAGGCGTGGAAAAGGTCGCGGTCCTAATCGTGGACGTGGACGTGGTCGTGGACGTGGACGTGGTCGTGGTCGTGATTATGGTCAAGAACGTAATTCTAATCTTGGCATTAATCATTCATCTAATAAAAAGGAAAAAATAAAGGATGAGAAACGTGAAGCAACTAGGGAAGGTTGTTTTCGATGTGGTGGAAGAGGTCATTATGCACGTGATTGTCGTACTCCCAAACACTTGGTTGAGCTTTATCAAGAATCACTAAAGAAGAAGGAGAAAAATCCTGAGGCAAATTTTATCTCTGAAAATCAAGTTGACATCACGCACTTGGATGTAGCAGATTTCTTCGCACATCCTGAAGGAAAAATAGATCACTTAATTGGTGATGGTTCTGTGAACATGGAAGAGTGATATTTTTTTTTGTAGTATTTATTAATAAATTTCATGTAATGATAGTTGTTTGCATGAATATTAGTATTTTAAATTAGTTTAGTCGTTCATTAGCTTGTTCCTTAATTCTTAATAAAATAATACACATTTTTCATTGATTTATTTATATGATTCTAATATGATAGAGTTAGTCAAATATTAAACTTTATCACGTGTTTGTATTATATTAGGTCTTTAACTTGATCTAATGTTAAAAACATGGAGTCTGTTATTAACTAGGATTAAATAATGGTTTTATTTTATTTTCCTAACAACTCGTTTTTGACTTAGAGGAAACAATAAATTAAGGCTCAATTTCTAATATTTAATCATTAATTTATTCCTTTGAACATATTGTACCATTTTGACAACACTAATATTTAATATATATTTATCTTGTGTATGTCATTTCATGTGAAGATATGGATAATTCTAAGAACATATTATCGAAATATGAAGATATTTGTTTGATTGATTCTGGTACAACACATACGATATTCAAAAATAAGAAATATTTTTCTCATTTAAGTATGAGTAAAATAAATGTTACTACAATTTTTGGTAGTACTAATATGATTGAGGGTTTTGGAAGAGCCATTGTGATTTTGCCCAAGGGAACTAAACTCATAATTAATAATGCTATGTTTTCTCCAAAATCTAAGAGAAACTTGTTGAGTTTTAAAGATATCCGTGAAAATGGTTATCATCCAATCAATGGATGAAATAAATCTTGAATATCTTGGCATCACCAAGTATGTCTCTGGGCAGACATGTGTTATAGAAAAGTTCCCTGCTCTATCTTCTGGCTTGTATTTGACAAAAATTAGTGCAATTGAGGCACATTTTATAGTAAATAAGAAGTTTACTGATTCCAATACATTTGTACTTTGGCACGATCGTCTAGGACATCCTGGGTCAATAATGACGAGACGAATTATAGAAAATTCGAATGGACATCCACTAAAAGACCTAAAAGTTCTTTTAAATGATGAATTTTCTTGTACTGCTTGTTATCAAGGCAAGTTAATTGTGAGACCATCACCAATGAAAGTTAAGATTGAGTCCCCTGCGTTCTTGGAACGTATACATGGGGATATTTGTGGACCTATTCACCCACCTAGTGGGTCATTTAGATATTTTATGGTTCTAATAGATGCGTCTTCTAGATGGTCTCATGTGTGCCTATTGTCATCTCGTAACTTGGCATTTGCAAAATTATTGGCACAAATAATAAGGTTAAGGGCACATTTTCCTGATAATCAGATTAAGTCCATTCGTCTTGATAATGCTGCAGAGTTTTCATCCCAATCATTTAATGATTATTGTTTAGCGATTGGGATAAGAGTTGAACACTCTGTTGCTCATGTTCATACTCAGAATGGTCTCGCTGAATCATTGATTAAACTTTTGCAATTAATAGCAAGACCATTGCTTATGAAAACTAAGTTGCCCACTTCTGTGTGGGGACATGCAATTTTGCATGCTGCAACAATTATTCGTCTCAGACCGACAAGTTATCATAAGGTTTCTCCATTGCAATTGGTTATGGGTCAAGAACCTAATATATCCCATCTAAGAATTTTTGGAAGTGCTGTATATGTGCCTGTGGCACCACCAAACCGCACTAAGATGGGCTCTCAAAGAAGGTTAGGAATATATGTTGGGTTTGACTCACCCTCCATTATTCGCTATATTGAACCATTGACTGGAGACATGTTTACTGCTAGATTTGCAGATTGTCGGTTTGATGAGACAGTTTTCCCAAAATTAGGGGGAGAGAATAGTGAAATAAAACGAGAAATTTTGTGGAAAAATTTATCATTGTCTCATCTTGATCCATATTCTTCTACTTGCGAACAAGAAGTACAAAAGATTATTCATCTGCAGAAAATTGCAAATCAAATGCCAGACGCATTTACAGATTTGAAAAGGATTACTAAATCACATATTCCTGCAGAGAATGTCCCAATTCGAATTGATGTCCCTAAAGGACCATCCACTAGTGTCATAGCTAATGAGTCAAAAACACACCTAAAGCGTGGTAGACCATTGGGGTCTAAGGATCAAAATCCTAGAAAAAGAAAGATTAAATGTCAAGATGACACTATGAAAGAATCTCATATGGAAGTTCAAAATTTGAATAAGTCAGATATTCATGAAAGAATCAATGAACTTGAAACTCAAAGAAATAATGAACTATCCATAAATTTAAGAGATGTTGAAACTAATATGAATCGATCAGAAATAGTGGTTGATTATGTCTTTGCATATAATATTGCAACAAATATCATGCAAGATGATGAGGATCATGAACCTCAATCTGTAATAGAATGTCGACAACGAAATGATTGGCCAAAATGGCAAGAAGCAATTCAATCAGAGTTGAATTCACTTGCCAAGCGTGAAGTTTTTGGACCTATAGTTCAAACACCTAATGGTATTAAACCTGTTGGTTACAAATGGATTTTTGTGCGAAAAAGAAATGAGAAAAATGAAGTACAAAGGTATAAAGCACGCCTTGTGGCACAAGGATTTTCTCAAAGGCCTGGTGTCGACTATGAAGAGACATACTCACCCGTTATGGATGCAATAACATTGCGTTATCTCATTAGTTTCACAGTTTATGAGCAACTTGAAATGCATTTGATGGATGTGGTTACAACCTACCTTTATGGATCACTTGATAATGAGATATACATGAAAATTCCTGAAGGATTTGCGATGCCTAAATCATGTAATTTAAAATCTCGAGAAATGTACTCAATTAAATTGCAAAGATCATTATATGGTTTGAAGCAATCTGGGCGCATGTGGTATAACCGTCTTAGTGAGTATTTAATTAAAGAAGTTTATACAAATGATGCAATTTGTCCATGTGTCTTTATAAAGAAAACAATATCGGAATTTGTTGTACTTGCTGTTTATGTTGATGACATAAATCTTATTGGAACTCCAATAGAGCTTCAAAAGGCAATTGATTATTTAAAGAATGAATTTGAGATGAAAGATCTGGGAAGAACAAAATTATGTCTTGGTTTGCAAATTGAGCATTTGACAAATGGTATTTTTGTTCATCAATCTGCCTACACAGAAAAAGTGTTGAAAAGATTTTGTATGGATGAAGCGCATCCATTAAGTACTCCGATGGTTGTTCGTTCACTTGATGTGAATAAGGATCCATTCCGACCTCAAGAAAAGGATGAAGAAATTCTTGGTTCTGAAGTACCATATCTTAGTGCAATTGGTGCACTAATGTATCTTGCTAACACTACAAGGCCTGATATAGCTTTTGCTGTTAACTTGTTAGCAAGGTATAGTTCTGCTCCTACTAGGAGACATTGGAATGGGATCAAACACATTTTGCGATATCTTAAAGGGACAACTGATATGGGCTTATTTTATTCTGTTAATTGTAGCCCAAATCTTGTTGGTTATGCTGATGCAGGATATTTATCTGATCCACACAAAGCTCGATCCCAAACAGGCTATGTGTTTATATGTGGGGGGACTGCCATATCTTGGAGATCTACAAAGCAGTCCATCGTAGCCACTTCATCTAATCATGCTGAAATAATAGCTATTCATGAAGCAAGTAGAGAATGTGTGTGGTTAAGGTCTATGATACATCTCATTCGAGAGAAATGTGGTTTGAAATGTGATAAAGTACCCACCACTTTATATGAAGATAATGCAGCATGCATAGCACAACTTAAGGGAGGATTCATAAAAGGAGATAGAACAAAGCACATTTCACCGAAGCTTTTCTATACACATGAACTTCAAAAGAATGGTGATATAAATGTGCAACAGATTCGTTCAAGTGACAATGTGGCTGATCTATTCACCAAGTCTCTACCAACTGCAACTTTCAAGAAGATGGTGCACAAGCTTGGAATGCGAAGATTCAAGTCTCTAGATTAATGTTCTCATTAGGGGGAGTGAATACGCGCTGTACTCTTTTTCCCTTACGAGGTTTTGTCCCACTGGGTTTTCCTTGTAAGGTTTTTAATGAGGCAGCCTAGATGCGTATGAATAGATATGTGTACTCTTTTCCTTTACTAGAGTTTTTCTTTTCTTAAAGTTTTTTTTAGTAAGGTTTTTGACGAGGCACATCATCTATGAATTAGACATTCAGGGGGAGTGTTATAAAGTATTTGTATTATAGTGAATGTCTATCATGTGGAGTCCTTTTAGGATATGATTAAAGAGTCCTACTACTTGGGGACCAAGTTAGATTTCTCCTATAAATAGAGTGCTCCTCTTCATTGTAAATTGATTCATCAAGAGAAATAATAAGTCTTCTCTTCTTTTCTCTCTAGTTTCTTCTTCTTATTCTATAGTTTTATAACACATTTTTTATTTTTAGATTTTTAATTAATTTTAATAATTCTTCAATTCTGTTTTTTTGTGGTTTATATTCATTGGGTTTTAAAAACTGTCAAGTTAATTTTTGAAATTGATTTAAATTTTTATCTTATTTTTTAAAAAGTAATTTATTATTTAATATGATTTAAAATAATTAATAATTAATCAATTGATATTTTAAAAGTTAAAGAATAGATATTAATATGGTTAGAGTTGAAATAAAATAAAAATTGTGTATATATATATTAATTTGAAAGGAAAAGCCTACGAAGTTTTCTCCTAGGGTAGGTTTTTTTTCCACATGAATATTCTTATGTTGATTTCCTTAATTAATTTTGCATTTACTTTTTATATAATTGCTGAAAAACTAGTTCTTCAATACATATGTGGAAGCACAAAGGAACAGACACAATCATATTATAAAAGATGTTGTTTCTTACGTGAAAACCTGGAAAACATAAAGCACTGTCAAATTACACTAAATTAGAATAATTAAATTATTGATTGTGAAATTGTGATTTATGATAGATTGACTTGTACCTAAATATGGAACAATGTTCGTCTTTCACACATCCTTAAAGGAGATTATTACGCGTTAAATATATATACTCTAAACTAAAAATCAATGAGCACAGGAGTAAAATTAAAATTTTAACTTTATAATTCTAAATTGTATAATGATGATTTTAAGTAATATAAACTGGATGATAAAATTAGTATTTATACATATTTAATACATTTATTAATCCAAATATGTTATTTGAATAAAATTTATTAAATTCGACTGAACCTGCCAAGTCTTTGGACGACACTCCACTTGGAACAAAGTATAAAGAAAAAGTCCAACAAATATTGATGGTTATGTTAAAAAGTACCATTTCCAAGCTGGTCGTATTTGATGTCTAATCGCCGCCCATAGTGTATCATTGGCTCTTAATTTTTTACTAGAAAGTCATCTGGAGTTGTCCACATTTTACTGTAGGATCGAATGTTTGAGTGTTTGAATGAAATATGAAAATATTATTTAAGATGTTGATTTTAAAATTTAAGAAATTAAAACTAGAATTCAATCTAAGTAAGTTTGAATTGAATTAAACCATTTTAAACTTGATTTCAGATTAATCAATTTGATTATTTTAAATTTTGATTGTGTACTTTTTTTCTTCTTATAAAAATGAATATTCTAATATTGTGTTCATGTTAAGTTTCTTATTTTTCATTCTCATAGCAATTAGATATAAAATATTCATGCAAATAATGAAAACACTATTTCAGAAAATTTCTACTCTAAGCAAAATAAAATAATGTCTTGATTATTGAAAGTATAAGCTTATAATTGCAAATTAAGATAGTGATAAGTTAAATGAAAAAATGTATGTTAAAAACATACTATTGTTATATGAAAAAGATATTAAAAAGGTAGAGAGAAAAATCTTCTCATAAACGAAATTCCCAAACGATTACATTGTGGATGTATTTGTGTTATTGGTATGAGAAGTTGTATATTCAATTTATAAGATATATATATATATATATCTATATATATATATATATATATATATATATATCTATATATATATATATATATATATATATATCTATATATATATATATATATATATATATATATATATATATATATATATATATATATATATATATATATAACATATTCAACATAATTTCTCTAGAAAAGATGGTGCGCGTACAATCTTAATTCTATCATGTGAAGATGAGATGCAATATTGATAGAGATGCAATAAATATTAAGTATAAAATATCAAATTTTCATGTATCCAAAAATTCAAAGTCAAAACCCTTTTCAAAATTCAATTTTTCAAAAATTAAATGCAGAATACAACCTATCAACCAAAGATCCAAAAGAAAAAAAAATCAAATTTCTATGGGTGTCCTATACTTCAATGAATGTATGGCAAGGTCTTAATAGTTTTTTCCCATCAGGTGTTCGGAATCCACATTAGAGCTCTGATTATATTTGAATCGCAATCTGCAGGACCCATTTGGGGTGGTGCTTCCAACATGATTTTCTTCATATCTAGGGCTCGAACCCGAGACCTATGGTTAAGGGTGAAGCACTCTCACCAGTGCACCATAGTCCACGTTGATCCAAGGTCTTAATAGTTGCTTAAGGGCAACCTCAGATTATAAAAATGTGAAAGAGGTGACTACGTGAATAAACCAAAATTTAACATTATTTACCTAAATGGTACAATTTAAGAACATGTGAGTAAATACGTGAATCGATCAAATACAATTTAACAACACGAATTTCACTAGTTTAGATTCCTCTCGCAATATTTCTTAAAATTACCTTCCGTATCTGTAACGACCTGTTTAGTCGTTTTGAGCAGCATATTTTTTTTCTGGAAAACTGGCTGAGACGATGGACCCCACGACGGACCGTCATGGGCACGACAGACCGTCGCAGGGTCTCGTTTCAAAACACTTAGAAATTCTGAAATTGGGTACTGAAAATCGACTCTCTGAACTTCGTGACGGAATGGCAGGACGGACCGTCACAGGCGTGACGGACCATCACAGATTCTTTAGTGGAAATCTAGTCTCTGAACTTTGCGACGACCTGCAGGACGGACCGTCGCAGGCACGACGGTCCGTCACATGTTGCGTAATCCCAGTCTGGGTCGGATTTCTTTACACGTTTTAAGGGACGTTTTGGACTATTCCTACTTTAATTATAAAGTTAGAGGGTTAAGGTTAATAAGTCTAATTACTTGGGGGTTAAAAGAGGTAACCTTGAGTTAATTAGTGGGTTATTATTGCCATCTTTTATTCTTAATTACATGCTAATTAGGGTAAAAGAAAGAGGGTTTGAATAAAGAAAATAGAAAGAACAAAGAGAGAGAGAGAGAGAGGATGGAACGAGAGAGGAGAAACGAAGAGGAAAACACAAGGCTTTGGGAAAATTCTTGCTTGATCACTAGTCTTCGGTGGAGGTAGATTATGGTTATTTCATACTATTCGTAGTAAATCTTAATAGCGAATGATATGTATTGATAGTATTGTAAACCCTGCTATGTGCTTAATTGTATGTTTGCATGAATGTGATTATATAATTGTGATTATATAAGCATGATGAAGTTATTGAATCCCAAATCTTGCAAAACCCTAATCTCTTTATTAATGATAATGCCTTGGTATGAGAGAAGGCTTGATAAACTAAAGTAATGAGATTGATGATGCCTTAGTATAAGAAAAGGCTTGATGAACTAAAGTAATGAGAATGATGATGCCTTGGTATAAGAGAAGGCTTGATGAATTGATAGAATGAGATTAGGGGATCGGAGTGTCACGTTCCGACACATAGAATTAAGGGATCGGGTGTCACGAACCGACATGTAGTATTAGGGGGACCGGGTGTCACGAACCGACACGTAGATTTAGGGGATCGGGTGTCACGAACCGACACGTAGATTTAGGGGATCGGGTGTCACGAACCGACATGTAGATTTAGGGGATCGGGTGTCACGAACCGACACGTAGATTTAGGGGATCGGAGTGTCACGTTCCGACACATAGTAGTAGGGGATCGAAGTGTCACGTACCGACACAAGATGAATAAAGAATATGAGGGAGCGGAGTGTCACGTACCGACACAAGAGAAATAAAGATAATGAATCTTGAAAGATGCTAATATACTCAATCTAATGAATCTAATTCCCAAATAAGTATGGTATTGAGGCTTGAGTCCTCATGTGTGAACTTAACGGTAATTGTTAATGATATAGTACTTGTTGTTGCTACATGTTGAGTATCATAGTTGATTTTATGTTATTACTTGGTATATACTGTTTTCTATTTTGAGTTGGCCGATGATATCTACTCAGTACCCGTGTTTTGTACTGACCCCTACTTTTATGTTTTCTTCTTTGTGTTTGTGGAGTGTAGCAAACGTGCCGTCGTCTTCGACTCAACGGTAATTCTAGCCAGTCTTCACTACATCGGAAATTCAGGCTGAGCTAATGCTTCTAGCTTGGACTGGATCTTCTTCTTCAAGTCTTGATGCCTTGAACTTTCGGCATGGACTAGCTTTTATTTGTTTTAGCTTCTTAGACATTTTTAGTTTAGAAATTGGAGGATAGATGTTCTTGTGATGATGACTTCCAGATTCTGGGGAATAATAGATGTTGAAATTTAATAGTTATTGAATCGGTTCTTATAAATGAGTTTAAGTCTTCTGCATTACTTTCTGTTGATATATATATTGAAATGTTAGGGTTTAGACTGGTTGGTTCGCTCACATAGGAGGGAAAGTGTGGGTGCCAGTCGCGGCTCGATTTTGGGTCGTGATAGTATCACTTTTCCTCCACATGATATATATATATAATATATATATATATATATATATATATATATAATATATATATATATATATATATATATATATATATAATATATATATATTATATATATATATATTAGATACATGTGAGTCAAATGTGTGTAATTTATTTTAGATACATTTTATCCAAACGTGATTCACATCTATATACACTACATTGATTCTCTTGCTTACCTCTCTCGCTCACTTCTCTCTTTGTGTATTTGTATTTCAAAATATATCTAGTATCAAAAATGCATGTGTCTAATCAAATAAACATGTTCAGTATCACATTTGTTTTTCTCCTTTCTCGCTTGTCTCTCTCCTTATGTATCTTAATCTTTGAACAGAGAAGATAAATATATAAGATAGAAATATATTTATAATTAGGTAGCATTTCCTTAATGTAACACATTCTTATATATCATCCTGAATAGGTGCTAGAATTGTAAATACTCATTTATTCTTCACTAGATGTGTTGGATTTGATTGTCTTGAAAAGTGATTCAAAAGAAACTTGAGCAAGTCTTTAGGAGTTTGTTAGGGCATCTCCAATCCAAACACCAAATTTGGTGTCAGCACTATTTTTTGTGTAATCAACTCCAACCCACTTCACTAAATTTTACACCAAAAAAGAATATTTTTCTCTCTCTCTCTCTTCATTATTGTGTTATTATTTCATATTTCATTTTTATTTTCTTATTTCTTAAAATAATTTTTTTAGAAAACATTCACCATATATGATTCATGGTGAATGTCAATTACTAATTTATTCAATGTTTTATTATTTTTTTATTATTTTTAGTATATTGTATTATTTATTTAAAAATTTATATGTTTGCATTTTTAATTTTGTGAAGGTTAATTGTAGTTATATCCAATTATAATTTATACTAGAACTAATATAAATTTAATTTTTTTAAAAAGTCATATATTCATGAGTCCCCTTAAGTACAAAAAGAGAGTCTATTGTCCAATGTAAACCCAAAATAGATAAATTGCTGAATAGAGTCACTTGTTGGACAACTAAATTTCTCTCAAGATCCTAGATGCTATTGGGAGTATATGTTGAAAGTTTTTGTCGACAGGTAGTGTGGAGGCATCAAAGAAAGCAGCATAGCTTGGGAGAAGTTATGTTGGCCAAAGTAAGTGGAGGTTTGAATTCCCTGAATGTGTTTATCTGGAGTAATACAACTATTGGGAAATTGCTATGGAATCTCTGTAAGAAAAAGGACAAATTATGGGTGGAATAGATACACAGTTTCTATGGGCAAAGAGGTATTTGGGGCATCCAAGCAAATCAAGCTTCATCATTAGTACAAAGAATAGTTAAAGCTTATAAACGTCTTCAAGCTGCTGGTTACAATGAACTTAGTTTGAAGAAAATGGAACAATATTATATTAAGAAGGTTTATGAAAAGATGAGAGGTGATAGGGAAAAAGTGGAGTGAAAGAAGCTGATATGGTCCAACTAAGGTGCACCAAAGTGGTTGTTCATACTGTTTTTAGCGCTTAATAGGAGATTGTCAACGAAAGATAGAATGACAAAATGAGAAATAACATCTAATTTGACATGTCCCTTATGTCAAGTAGAGGATGAGGATATTGATGATCTTCTTTTGGATGCATGTTCACTGCTGGAATATGTAAGAAGTTGCTAGCCTGGCAAGGTATACCGTACATGAGGGAAGTGGCAGAACGAAATACAACGGGCAACAACTAATATGAATAGCAACTCCAGCAAAGCCAAGGTGTATAAGGTCTATCATGTGTGGTAGAATGCAACAACAAAATATTTCAGTCCAAACAGAGAAGTGAGGAGTTCTTGATTGGACATATCATTAGAGATATATATGTGAGAGAATCCCATTATAAGAAGATAGACAATATACTATGTGAACTTAATATATACCCTTAGGAAGAAGTCGTGAGAGAAGGCTGATAGATAGAGTATGTTCTTTTAACAAGTCTTGGAGCTTGTATGTCCAAGTCTGTAGTTCTTTTTTCAGTTTTGTAAAGTTCACTTTGGTAAATCAAAATTTAATTACCAAAAAGATATTGAAAAAAGCTAAATTTTATATTTAAAATTAATATTATAAAAATATTAGATAAAAAATAATTCAATATACAACAAATTTGATTAAAACATGCAATTTATATAATGTTTAATTAAAAGTTTGTATAATGAAATAATATTAAAATACTCAAAAAGTGAATTAGCATTATGAATAGTGTTACACCAACTTTTGTGTAGCACTATTCACACACCAAATTTGGTGTAAAAAGTGGTGTGAGTTTGAGCTCAAAAACACTACATTTTACACCAAATCTTTATGTGGTGTAATATTTGGAGTTGATCTTAGTTTTCTTTATCTTAGCAAGTTTAAATGTTGTGGCAAATTTATATCTCATTAATAATTAGTGGGTTAGTGGACCGAAATTTTAGTATTTTAAATTTTTTGGTAAGCCTATTTATATGTAAGTCTTGTTGCTTTTATTAACTAATTATATTTTATTTATAAATGCAGTAATTTTCTATATATTTTGCCCTCTCTTTGTTCATTATTCATTCGATTTTTTTCTTTCCAACAAATCTAGTATCAGAGCAAGGTTACTTTTTAAAAGTTGAGTGAGTTGTGAAAAAAAATGATAATAAATGGTATTTCATTATCTTCCCTGCAACTCATATCAATTTTTACTGGTGAAATATATGAGTTTTAGATATCAAAATGAAAAAAAAATTCAAATCACAAGGAATTTGGGAGTTGGTTGAAGCAAACTTCGTAGATCACTCAGACTCTTACGAAGAGAAAAGACAATTGAAAGAGATAAAAAAATAAGGATGTCAAGTGTGATTCATAATTTAACAAGCAATCCTTGACATAATTTTTTCAAGAATTGCACCGGTAACTACATTTTCACAAGCATGAAAGATTCAACTAAGGTGATTAAGGTAAACTTATTGACTTACAGTCGTGAAACTGAAACTCTTTCTATGAAAAGTAATAATTCAGTTCTAACTTATTTTTTAAAAGTTTTTTCTCTCGTAAATAAGAGTCGGCAAAGGGATAGGATGTACATGTACCGTTCCGGTTCATTACGGTTTGATTTCCTACAGGACGGAATGGACATCCTGAACCGGTACACGAAACGATAGGATTCGGTCTAGGTGCGTTTCGGTTTCGATTAATTAATATTTATTAATTAATTTATATTAAATATTTATAAATTATACTTTATATTTTATATTAATTAATAATACCCCCACCCCTACCCATGCAACCCCTCCCCCTCCCTGCCTCTAGAGCTTTAATTAAAAGTTGCTCCCCTACCCCCTGCATGCAGATTTAATTAAAAATTGATGTCGTCCCAATGTCTCGTCCCATCCCCATAACTCCATTCCCCAATAGCCAATTTCCCATATTTACATCCCTACATTATTCAAATAAGGCAGAATATCGTGGTGACTCGAAAAATGATCAATTGATTGATTTTTAAAAGAATTTAAAGAATAAACTTATTTTAAAGGAGAAGCCACCTAATTTTAGGAAAAAACTAGGAAATCATTAAATGATCTATAAAATCAATTTAATTATAGGTAAGGGGTCCAAATTATTCCAAAGGGAAGGGGTTAGGCACCCTTCGAAATTCGCAAATGTGGGTCTCGACTGAATTCATTTTTTTTCAAATAAAGGAGGAGAGTAAAATAATGTACAAGTATAATAAATATTCAATATGCACAAATAATAAAATAAGAAAATATTAGAAACAACCCAACGTTTGTCTAGCGTCAATATATACAAAATATTGACTAAAAAGTATGATTCAAACTACATTCGAATAATTTCAAGGAGAAACACCTCTAGGTACCTGTAAAGACACTAAGTAAAAGTGTTAGTAACGTATAAATATGATTAAATCAAATAATAACTTAAAAATAAAAACTCGTCTTATTAACATGGGAGGCCTAAGAAATCGACGGTACTTTCTTCATAGACCAATTTAAATAAACAACATCTATACACTTAATTTAAATATCTGCCTTTTAACATTCGGGAGGCCCCCAAAACTGACGGGAAAATTTTTTCATTGGCCATTTAACATGCAACCTAAACTCATATAAAATCAATATGCGATAATTTAAATAAAAATGCAACAACCAAAATGATAACATGAACAAAATGATGATAAATTCTTTTAATTAAATAATAACAAAAAAAACGCTGGATATTCTTAGAATAATATAAATTGAAGCAAAAACTATAAATAATAATGAGGCAAGAAAAATGCATTTTAACATGAATGAATAACACAACCAACAATAGTAATGATTATAATTGATAACTATCAGCAGCATAAGGAGTCAACAAAAACATATACAAACTTAACAATAATTTAAAATAATAATAAAAAGAAACAGTAGCAACCAAAACATATTACTCATTAATAAAATATTTGTAAACACCATATATTCAACAAAACAATAAGATAAAATCGTCCAGTTAACTGTAGAAAGCTAAGAATTAAAAATAATGAAAACAAACACCAAACTATACTACGCACTACCTTATTTGATAGTCAAAAAGCTTAATAGCATAATAAATAAAATTAAGACTAAGACAAAAACAAATAAAACTCAAGTAAAAGCAAAATAGCCAAATAAAACTAAAGATGCAGACCTAAAAATTTGAAAACTAACAAAACTCAACATAGACTTAACAAGCAAAGAGAGTTCGCATCGAAAATAAAATATAAACAGTAACACACCACCCCAATTGTATATGAAGGAAAAACGCAGATCGGTAAGCAAATTATAGAATAAAAAATAAACATAGAAAAAATAATTGCCTTACCATCAGGAGCTCACCGAATTTAATGTTGCGGCAGCAGGTGATTCACCGGAGTCGGAGTCTAGAGCTTTGAATTTTTTTTTACCGTCGTTCCGGTGTGGTTGCGTGTAGCTGTAGCTCAGAGTTGACGGAGAAAAATGGCAGAGCTTCGAGGCCACCGTTAATGGCTGCTTCCTTGAAATTCGTAGCTTTCTATTGGGGTATGATTTTTGCTGGTCATAGTTTGGTATCACAATGATATGAATCTGATTGTAACTATGACTGGCGGCGATATCGAAATCAGATGAACCGGACCGGTAAGTTCGGAGATCGGGATAGAACTGGTACAATGAGAAACGGTACAGTTCTGGAATCGGGATCGGATTGAACAAGTAAACCGGTAAAGTATTTCGTGTCCATCCCGGTCCAAAAGGGAACTGGTAGTATACCGGACGGACCGTTATTTAAAAAAAATTATTTAAAACTTAAAGATTTAATTTTTTTAATTGAATATAATTTTTATTATAATAATAAAAAATTAAAAATTTAAATTTCAGACTTTAAAAGTTAAAAAAAATTATATTTTCAAACTTTGAAGTTATAAAATTTAAATTTCAAACTTTAAAGTTTAAAAAATTTAAATTCAAACTTTTAAAGTTTGAAATTTCAAAGTTATAAAATTTAAATTTCAAACTCTTAAAGTTTGAAATTTTTAAATTCAAACTTTAAAGTTATAAAATTAAAAAATGAAAATATTAAATATTAAATTTAATATAACAATATTAAAAAACAAATTAAGGCGAATAGCCTATATTTATATTAATATTTATTTGATATTACAATTACATTTACAAAAATATTATTAGAGTATTAAAAGGATAATCTACACAGCCACCTTCTAGGAAGGGTTCTATTTGAATTAAATCTCGAATTATCATACTTTTACTAATAGTTGTTGCCACCATATAAACCCCTTCGTAAATCATTCAACATTTCTTTAGTAACATGTTCGGGAATTGGTATTGCTTTAATCTCGTCTTCACTATAATCCTGCATTACTTCATCAACGTCATCTTGAAATTCGGTTGGTAGTGGTTCACGACCCAAATTTCTTCTCTCGACATTAATCCAATCTCGAAATAATACCGATATCTCCAAGCTGTCGGCTGCTAGCGAATGCCTATGTTCTCCAAGTTGAAACCTTGTTGCACTAAAGACGCCTTCCGAAGCTACTGATAACGCTTGCATTGCTAATATATCTCGAGTCATTGGTTGTAGTGTTGGAAATCCTTTGCCGCAATTTCTCCACCATGCTAGAATAGCTTCAGTAGGTTCTGTATTTGATTGACATAGGCATCAAAATCATTTCTATTATCTTGAGAAAGTTCAAGATAATCCTGTAAATAAGCATCAATATTATCTTCATTAAATCTACTCCTAGAGCCCTGAGGTTCATTTTCACTTGATAAATTTATATTAGCATTATATAAATCATACAATTTTCTAGTTTCAATTTTCATGCTATCTTTAATTTGTTGACAACTAGAAATTTCTTCTAATACATCATTAATATCTAAGTTAAAATACATTTTTCAACTATTTTTGATGCACCTACATCTTTATACTTAGAGTTTAACAAACATTCAGTTAAATAAATTTGAGGGATAGGAATATAATATTTTTTTAAATTTTAGAATCATTTTTTCAATGGTTTGTTGAAATTTTGATTTATTTTTAAATTTATATATTTAGAAGAAATTATACAAATATCAGGCAAAAAAGTACAAATTGATGGACTATAAAGTACAAATATTCTTTTTATAGTTAAGTAAAAAACTTTTAGGAAATCTATAAGTTCATTTATATCACGACAATTACTATCATCTAGTCTATATGTCGTATCAGAATTATGAGCATTTCAAAACCATTTGTAAGGGTAATCTATATTCATAAGCGACTACAAGCATTTCATATAAAGTATTCCATCTAGTAGCCACTGTTTTTAAAATTTTCTAGGTGGAAGATTATTTTCAAAACAGCAATTTTGAAAATCTTTACGCCTAGATTTAACTTGACATTTAAATATAAAATTGTAACGACCTGTTTAGTCGTTTTGAGCAGCAGAGTTTATTTCTGGAAATCATTGTCTGGGTCGGCGGATCCCACGACGGACCGTCATGGGCACGACGGACCGTCAAGGGGGTCTCGTTTCAAAACACTTAGAATTTTGAAATTTGGGTACTGAAATCGACTCTCTGAACTTCGTGACGGAATGGCAGGACGGACCGTCGTTGGCACGACGGACCGTCACAAATCTTTCCACAGAATTAACTCTCTGAACTTTGTGACGGACCTGCAGGACGGACCGTCACAGCTATGACGGACCGTCACAGGTTGCGTAACCCTGACTGGGTCGGATTTCTATTAAAAGTTTTAAGGGGCGTTTTGGACTACTCATGCTTATAATTATAAAGTTAGTGGATTAATGTTAATAATTCAATTACTTGGGGGTTAAAGGAGATAACCTTGAAATAAATAGTGGGTTATTTTATCATCTTTTATACTTAATTATATGCTAATTAGGGTAAAAGAAGAGGAGTTTGAATAAGGAAAAATAGAAAGAACAGAGAGAAAAGAGAGAAACGATCGAGAGGAAGAGAAGAACGCAAGGAAAGCAAAGGTTTTGGGAAGATAGCTTGTTTGATTGCGATTCTTCGGTGGAGGTAGGTTATGGTTTATGCTATCTGATAGTAAACTCTAAATAGTGAATGATATGTATTGGGTAGTATTATAAAGTCTTCTATATGCTTAATTGTGTGCTTGCATGATATGATTATCTAATTGTGATGAATTAGCATGATGAGGCTGTTGAATCTTAAATCCTAAATGTACTTTGTTAATAATGATGCCTTGGTATAAAAGAAGGCTTGATGAACTAAAGTAATAGAGGATCGGGTGTCACGTTCCGACACCAGGATAGTATATGGATCGGAGTGTCACGTTCCGACACCAGGATAGTATATGGATCGGAGTGTCACGTTCCGACATCAGGATAGTAAAGAGAATGAATCTTGAAATATGTTAATATACTCGATCTAAAGAACCTGTTTCCCAAATGAGTATGGTGTGGAGGCTTGGGTCCTCATAGATGTGCTTGGCGTAGTGACCAAGGGTTATGGTAATTGTTGTTGTCGCCTATTAAGAATATTAGTTGATTTTATGTTATTATCTGACATATATTGCTTTCTATTTTGAGTTGGCCGATGATACCTACTCAGTACTTGTGCCTTGTACTGACCCCTACTTGTATTTGTTTTTCTTTGTTAATTGTGGAGTGCAGCAAACGTGCCATCGTCTTCAACTCAACCGCAACTCTAGTCAGTCTTCATCACGCCAGATTTCAGGGTGAGCTATTGCTTCTAGCTTGGACTGGATCTTCCTCTTCATGTCTTGATGCCTTGAAATTCCTGCATGGACTAGCTTTTTACTTATTTTAGCTTCTTAGATACTCTTAGATTTAGTAATTTGAGGATAGATGTTCTTGTGGTGATGACTTCCAGATTTTGGGGATAATGATTGATAAATTTTAGCAGTTATTTAATTGATTTCTTTAATGAGTTTTAAGTCTTCCGCATTATATTCTGTTTATTATGGTTGAAATGTTGGGGTTTAGATTGGTTGATTCGCTCACATAGTATGATGAGTGTGGGTGCCACTCGCGGCTCGTTTTGGATCGTGACAAAAATGACATGCATTTTTAACTTTCTTACATCTGTTATCATACATATGTACACCATCTCTAACCATCAAATTATATATATGTGCAGTACAGCTAATATGATAATTATCATCATAGAAAGTACAAAGTGTAGGTTTTAAATATTCAACAACAACATTATTACTTGAAGCATTATCTAAGGTTATAATACTTATTTTATCACATATTCCTTAACTTTGTAAAATATCTAAAATAGTTTGAGCAATATAACTACCGAATTTTTGTATTTGGCAACATTTATAACCTAAAATTCTTTTTTGCATATACCAATTTTCATCAATCCAATGTGCAGTAACAGTCAAATAATCGTTACCGTTTACACTACGACCCATATCAGAAGTAATAGCTATTTTACAAGTATTATAATAAAATAAACAACGAAGATATTGAAAATATTGTGCATGATAATAAAATACAGCCTTTTTATTGTATTTCTAGCAAAACCTTTAAAATTTGGATTATACACAATTCGAATATAATGTATAAAACTGAGATTTTCAGAACAACTAAATGGCAAACCCGTAACACATATCATTTTAACTAGTTCTTCAAGATCTTTTACTCTACTATATGAAAGTGATAAACTAGAGGCAGAAACATTAGGCGGATTTAATTGTGTTTGTACCATGTTAGAGCCGCCTAATCCTACATTTTCAGGAAGGGGGTACCGTTTTTTTAGCTTCCGCTACCGCTTTAGCATGCAAAAATTCATTTTTACAACAAGACATTAAATGACTACTCAAATATCCCATTCCACCAGATTTACCAACAATTTTATGATTTAATCTATGTTTACATTTATTACAAATCGCTTGTGTTTTATCTTCGTTTTGGTGTCATAAATTTCCAAACAATCGATTTTTTAGCACGTTCAACCTTAGGCCTAGGATGTACGGGGGCAACAGGGGCAGGACAACGAAAGGGAGCGGGACTGGGAGTATTAGTAGCCGTAGGTGGCTCAGTTTCATCATCATCATCATCAAAAGTAAGCGTATCAGTATAATTATCAATATCATTATCATTATCATTATCACTAGGCAAATCCTCATCAAAATTACCAAAGCGACGTTGTAAATGTTCATGATAAAGATTTAATCGTGAATTACTATTAATATTAAAAACCATATCATCAACATGTGTATAATCATCCGTATTTATTCTTAATATAGTAGATTTTTTAGTTTTTGATTTAGAAGAACTACCGATTTTTGCATTATCGGAGGATGTAAAGTTACAAATATTTTTTACACGCTCTAATGCACTTTTTTCCCCTTTCCTTTTTGAATAATATTTTTACCGAAATTCATATTAAAATACTAAACGTGAGCTTATATATAATACAAAAAATGAAATGCAAATAGTAAATCACAAAATAAATAAATAATTATTTAAATATAAATGAAAAGTAAAATAAACGTTGGAACGAATGTACCGAACGTCTACTTAAAAAAGTAGACGTTTATGACCGCCGAAAGGCGAACGTGAAAAGGTGAAAGTTGAATGCTGAAGCTCCAAATCCAATTTCCAAAGATCAAATAAGTCAACACCGAAATTTAAGATATTATATATTAGAGAATTAGAGATTAGAGAGTAGAGAGTTAAGAGAGTAGAAGATTAATAGATGAATTTGTGATTTTAAAGAATGAAATTTAGGGGTATTTATAAGTAAAAAAATGGGTTAAAGTGTAATTTTTAAAACTTTAGGGTATTAAAAAAGTTTGAGGTGGGGTAGGAGTGTAATTGGCTGAAATTTGGGTCAAATAGCCGTTGGGGAGCCCCACTAGCCATTACCCAACGACTATAAATGGATAGATTTTGAAAAAAATTAACCTGATCGGACCGGTAATTTCTAGAACCGGGAGGGACCGGTAAAACCAGGTTTCCATCCCGTTACCTTTTCCAAAACCGAAATGAACCGGTCTATATCGGGACTAACCGGTACCGAACCAGACCAGGACGGACTGGACTGGCAACCGTGATTTACCGGTTCCGCTGCCAGACTTAGTTGTAACTAAGGAGATGAAGGGGTTTTTAGGAAGGTTATCTCTTGTTTGTTGTTGTTTGAGTATCTGGTTTTTCGGACATAGAATAAAAAAATATTGGAATCGTTTAGGGGTGATTTAAGTTTGTTTTTTTTTGGGGGGGGGGCGCTATTTCAGGCGCTGTGGCCGGAAAAATGGGAAAAAATGAAAGGGGTTTGATTTCTTGTGTTGAATAACAAAGGAGTGATGGTGGTGGTGGGTTTGTGTGAGCTACTAACCAGCTAGGTGTCGTGGGAGATTTAAGGTGTGGTTTGCAGGATTCCGGCAGAGCTTTTGCCGGAAATTATAAAGAATTAAAGAATTTCTTTTAACACTAAAAAATCTGGAAAAAAATTTACCCCCTCAATATTATTCACCACCTTAGCTTTTGACCTAATCGTTTCTTAAATAGTGAATCGTTAGTCGTTTGCCTCAATTTATGGGCTCAAAATTGTGACCCAAACCTATTGGTTAATCTGCATATGCAAAACTCACCCGTATTTAAATAATTTTTTAGACTGTGCAAAAAATATAAAATAAATATTAACAAATGTAATGAATAAAATGAATATATAAAAAATGTAATAAACGTGACTAATGACATGAATCTAACAAAAATAACGATCTAATCAAAAATGAAAAAAATATTTTAACGTATTTAACCTACTGTGACAAAAAATAATATAATTTAAATTAACTGAGAAAAAATTCAAAAATTTGACAAATAAGGATAGATATTGATAAACTTATTTATTTAAAATTATAGTGTACCTTGAACTATTAAATAAATAAAACTTAAAAGTCATGAATTTTGAAAATGCTAGGCCAAAATTGGGTGTCAACACCCCATAAAGGCATAAATTATAACGTCGGGGTCTTGGGAAATTGGCTGGCCAACGACCATTTTTGTTTAACGGTCAAACAATCAAATGGCTATATTCTTTAATTCCAAATTTCCAACGTATAATCACAATTCACAAACAATTTCCAAAAACTATATATACACAAGTTTGAGAATATATATTTTCATCCAAGTTTCTAAGTTTTAACGATTATCATTCTCAAAATTTCAGACTTTTTATATTCAAGTTCTAAATTTAATTCATAACATCATTTTGTGATTTGGATTTTGGTGTATTTTGGAGGATGAATCTTCTACAAATTTCAAGTTTCGTTTGTTCTTACGCAAACGTTTGGTAACTTCGTTCCACTTTCTAATCTTATATTTATTTTTTGTATTTATTATTTATACCTTGTAAGTTTTTCTTATTATATTATTTGTTCTTGTTAAGCTTCGTATTTTGTAATTTATAATTTTATATCAAGGAGTCCTCTAAAAAAAGTGGAGGTAAAAATGGTCTAGTAGAATAAGTAAAAGATTTAGTTAAAAAAATAAATAAAGGTGCAAGTTCTTCTAAATTTAAATTTCCTCTTGTTAGAATGAATACAGATGAATTTACGCATGTGAATGAAACTAGTTTTTTCCGTTCCGGTCCTATATATATTAATTCGGTTACTCCTATAATTTCCCATGAACTTTATGAAAGACATTATGGTATTAATCAAGAAAATGAAGAAGTAGAAATTGATGAAGAATTAAATTTAGATGAAGAAGTAGATTTAGATAATACACCGACTAGTCCCGACCTCAATATTATAGGTACTGAAGTTCCACCTCCGATTGGAACTACTCGTCCCCATATTATTCCAACTAGAGGTAAGACCAAGGTAAAACATTCTTTAAAATCACATGTGTGGAAGTATTTGTTATTTGAATGAAGAAAAAAACTTTTAGTATATGTAATATTTGTAAACAACATTTTAAATATACATCTGGTAGGAGTGGAGGTTCAACTGGGGGACTAAAAAAACATTTAATTAACAAGCATAGAAAAGAGTAGTTTGCATATATGTCTTCTCTTGAAGTTGGTGAAAATTCTAGCATTGAAGCATCGGCTAGAGGATCAAACATGGTTCAAGATGGATTAAATACTTCGAACCCAAGTGGTCCTCTTACACATCGAACCTATAACAAGGATAGTGATCGTGAAAATTTTGCTAAAATGGTTGTTGTTATGGTTTACCTTTTAGTTTTGGAGAACATTCGAATTTTATTGCATATATTCGGGAGACATACAATTCTAGTACTAAGGTTTATCAAGAAGCATGGTAAAAAGAGATATTTTTGAATTTCAAGAAAAACATTGTCAATTACGTGCATATTTTGAACTAATGGAATGTAGAGTTGTTTTTACTACTGATATGGGTTGTAGTCCTAATGATTTTAATTATTTAACGGCTACTGTGCATTGTATTGGTTATAATTGAAATTTTCAAAAAAAAATTATTTGTTATAAAATTTGTCAAAAGAAAAAAATCGGAATGTATACTCCTAATACTGTGTCAAAAATTTTAGATTTTTTTGGTCTTTATGATAAAGTAATTAGTATTACATTAGATAATGCTTCTGCTAATTTAAATGTTATTAATATGCTAGAACCTAGACTTTGTCCTATTAGTAAATATGTTTTTTATGTTAGATGTGTTCTGCATATATTAAATTTGGTTGTTAGTGACGCTGTGAAATTATTTGAAAATAGTTTTGATAAAATTGATAATGCTTGTTTTTATATTTTCATATGAATAGTAGTAGTAAAATTTAATCAACTTAAAGAGCTTTGTAATGTATTTAAACTTTCGTTAAGAAAAGTTTCGAAGCATGTAAAAACTAGATGGAATTCCTTTTATGATATTATGCATATAGACAACCTATTACTACACTATTTAATAATCATAATGCTTATCTTGAATTTAAACTTAATGATAGTGATTGGAATGAAGTAAGTGAACTTAGAATATTTTTGAAATCATTTTATGATGCTAATAAAAAAAAAATTCTCAAATATATTATCCTACTATTTTTGAAATTTTAATACACATATGTGAGATTTCATCTATCTTTTATGATTATAAAATAAAAAATTTATTTACCACTGCATTGAAGTTATGATTACAAATTTTAAGAAATATCTTTTTCCTATCCCTCAAATTTATTTTAGTGCAACTCTTTTCAACCTCGAAATAAAGAATATGGTGCAAAAGTTTTAGTTGAATGCATTTATCAAAATTAGATATTAAACCAGAAGAAGAACCTGATTTTGTAACATGTCAAAATAGTATAAAATTATCTGCTAAAGAAATGTATGATAAATATTCTTCCTTAGATAATGTTGAAAATCCTCAAACGTCTATGCCTCAAGTAGGTGCTCATGGACGAATCAAACATAAACTTTGTCTTGACTCTTCTAATAAATGTGAATTTATTAAATATATTAAACAGGGTTTCAATGATATTACGAACTATGAAAGTATGCAACAATATTGAACCGGTGGAGGGCTCGTGGAACTCAATTTCCAAAACATAGTAGAATGAAGAAGGATGTGCTTGCAATTCAAGGATCATAAGTAGCTTCGGAGACAGCTTTCAGCGCGGCAAAATTTCAAATTAGAGACCACAAATATTTGTTAGCAGAAGACAGCTTGGAGATATCAGTGTTGTTTAGAGATTGGATAAATGTCGAGTGGAGAAATCAAGGACTTCCAAAGTTAGATAGTCAATTTGAACTTTTCATAGATTCAGCCATTGGATGTGGTAGTGACGATAGCTCGAACTTCAAGATCCTCAACGAGCTTTACCAAGACCAGAAGTTGATTACGACAATCTATAGCTTAGTTAGTATACAACTATAGTATTACATTTGAGACTTAGTTGAAACAGAATCCTTCCTGGAAGGTGGTTGCCTAAACTATGCACTCTACTAATAGTTGTAAATTGAAATTGTAATTTGTATAAATTTAAATAAAATAAATTGATATTTTTTAATTTGTGTAGTTGTTTTATCCTTATTTTTGTTTTACTTTTTTAAAATTACAAATTTAATTTATTTATATTACAAGACACAAGTTATAAATATTACAAGACACAAGTAATAACTTATAAACTTCAAAAGATTTAAATTTTGAAAACTTAACTAGACTCAACTTGCAAACTTAATAAGTAAATTTTGTTTTGACAAAATATCTTTAAAATAAACTTAAGAAAAAGAATACATTATAAATTTAAAAAATAATTAATTTAAACTTAGAAAAATAAAAAAAATCATATTTTTGTAATTCCAGAAAATTATTTTTTGAAATCACTAGATGTGTCATGCCATTTATCCCATCCCGTTCCATTTCGGTTCTTTCCGCTACCATTCTGGTATATAGTGGGACGGAACGGAACCGAGTATCCATCCCGATAATTCCAGTCCGATTCATCCTAGTACCGGTCAATGCGTTTCGTTTCGATCCGGTATGGGTTCATTCCGATCAGGTGATCCCGTTCCGGTCCGTTGTCCAATCTTATTTGTAAATCAAATAAAGTATTATAGTGAAAATATATTTGAAGAAACTCTTGTAGAAATTATTTTAAGGAGTCTTACTTCAAAATTTGAACATATTTTTAATGTGATTGAGGAATCCCATGTATTATTTGATTATACTTTTGATGAACTAATGAGTTCTTTGCAAACTCAAGAAAAGACACTACTGAAATACTGTCAAAAAGAGACGGAAAAAAATGAAGTAGTTGGCTAAAAGCGACGCAATTTTGTGCATCACATTTTGGCTCAACTCTTTTCCAGAAGCAATGGACGGCGCTGCAAATTGAATAATTTTTTTGAATTTTTTTAACAAAAGCGACAGACTTCGTCGATATGCTTTAATTTTCATTTTTTAAATTTTCACAATGCGACGCAATCCGTCGCTTTTGTGAAAATATGTTTTTTTGCAAATCCCAGAAAAGCGACTGACAAAAGAACACTATCCATCGCTTTTCTAAAAATTATTTTTTCAAAAAGTCAAAAAAAAAAGTGAAGGACTAAAACACACTAATTGTCGCTTTTCTTGGTTTTAAAAAATAAAAATCCAGAAAAGCGACGGACAAAACCACGTTGTCTGTCGCTTTGTCTGCAATTTTTTTGGCAGCAGAAACTGTCAACCACCTGCAATGCAAATACTATTCAATCCAATAAACACACAATTATATATACGCAACAAGCACATTTATATAAACAATACACGCAACATAAAACAAGAAACTTAAAATAAATTTCGAAAGATAAATAAAAATTTAATGACTTATATATTCTTTCAATATTAACTTTAAAATTTGTTTCAAATTTACAAAAAATCATAAATGTCTAGAGATGTAAACTAGCTAGCGAGTAGCTCCTACACAATCATCCTCATCATCAGAACTGCTGTCCTAGGTGTCATCGGGGGCCGAAGTAGTGGATCCACGAGTAAGGCTGGCGACGGTACCGAAACCGAGACTAACAACCGGCACAATACTGAGAACCAAAATCCTAAATTGGGACGGAATGATACTGAAAATACCGAATACTTGAAGAAGTACCCGTCCCGGTCCGCTAGTGAATTGGTAGCGTACCGGACCAGATCGGTTTAGCGGGATGCACAGCTAGTTTTTTTCAAAAAAAATATTTTAAAAAATTAATTATTAAAACTTTTATCATTTTAAAGTTAAAAGTTTATACTTTTCAAACTTTTAAAGTTAAAAATTTCTTCTTTTCAAATTTTCAAAGTGTGAAATATAAAATTTTATAGTTATAGTTTGAAAGTATAAAATTAAATTTAAAATTTTATATTCACAGTTTGA
This sequence comes from Solanum peruvianum, assembly GCA_027705065.1. Classification (NCBI taxonomy): domain Eukaryota; kingdom Viridiplantae; phylum Streptophyta; class Magnoliopsida; order Solanales; family Solanaceae; genus Solanum; species Solanum peruvianum. The sequence goes on along the minus strand of JAKWJD010001757.1, from coordinate 8,673,954 downwards.
GATTTTGAATTTAAATTTAAAATTATATATTTATTGTTTGAAAGTCTGAATTTTACAAACTTTCAAACTTTAACCTTTAAAGTTTTACAAACTTTCAAACTTTAAAGTTAAAAATATAAAAGTTTAAATTTTTATTAAAGTTTGAAAATTTAAAATTCAAACTTTCAGCTTATAAAAGTTTAAATTTCAAACTTTAAAAACTATAAAAGTTTAAATTTCACTATAATCTATACTTTTATTTTAATATTAATTGAATAGTACGACTTGATCTACAAAAATATTAATAGAGTATTAAAAGATCTAATCTACATAGCCACCTTCTAGGAAGAATTCTGTTTTAATTAAACCTCGAATTATCATACTCATACTAATAAACAATTACACATTTAAATTTAATAGTTCATGTTACCATAGAGATCTTTTCTTAAATCATTTAACATTTCTCTAGTAGCATGATCGGAAATTGGTTGAATAGATAAATTCTTCATCGCTTCAATGCCGTTTTCACTATAATCTTGCATTATTTCATCGTCATTTTTAAATTTGGTCGGTAGTGATTCACGACCTAAATTTCTTCTCTCGGTATTAATTCAATCTCTAAATAATACCAATATGTCCAAGCTATTTGTTGCTAATGAATGCCTATGCTTTCCAATTTGAATATTGTTGCACTAAAAATGATTTCCGAAGTTACAGAAGATGGTTGAATAGCTAAGACATCTCGAACCACCGATGAAGTTCTGTAAATTCTTTGGCGCGATTGCTCCACCATTCTAGAACATCAGTAGTAGGTTCTGTATTTTAATTACGATATGCATCAAAATCATTTCTATTATTATGAGAAAGTTCAAGATAAAAATTCAAATAACTATCAATATCATCTTCATTAAGTCTACTACTAGAACTTTTAGGTTCTTGATTACTTGATATAATTTTCCAACTTCAATTTTCATATTGTCTTTAACATCTTGACAACTAGGTATACCATCATTTTCACTATTAATATCCAAATAGCAATATATTTTTTCAACCGCCCTAGATGCACCTACATCTTTGTAATGAGGGTTTAACAAACAAGCTGTTAAATAAATTTGAGGAATAGGAATAAAATATTTTTGAAAATGTTCAATCATTTTGTTAATAGATTTTCATCAACCCAGTGTGTAGTAACATTCAAATAATCATCATCTTTTACACTACGGCCCATATCAGAAGTACTAGCTATAATTATTATAATAAAATAAAAAACGAAGATATTGAAAATGTTGAGCTTGATAATAAAATACAACCTTTTTAATTATATTTGGGAAAATGCAAAAGTACCCCCTTAACCTATGCCCGAAATTCCAGAGACACACTTATACTATACTAAGGTCCTATTACCCCCCTGAACTTATTTTATAAGTAATTTTCTACTCCTTTTTAGCCTACGTGTCACTAGTTTGAAAAAAAAAAATTCAACCATCATTGGGCCACAAGATAGTGCCACGTAGGTCGAAAAGGGGTAAAAAATTATTAATAAAATAAGTTGAGGGGGTAATAGGACCTTAGTATAGTATAAGTGTGTCTTTGAGATTTCGGGCATAGGTTGAGGGGGTACTTGGACATTATCCCATTATATTTCTAGCAAACCCTTTAAAATGTGGATTATACACAATTTGAATATAATGAATAAATCCGGAATTTCCAACAAAACTAAATGGCAAAACCATACAAAAAACATTTTACCTAATTCTTCAAGATATTTTTCTCTACTACACGACCGTGGTAAACTAAAGCTAGAAATATTAGAAGGTTTTGATTGTGTTTGAACCATATTAGAGCCGCCTCCTCCTACTCAAGAAGGGGGGTACCATTCTTTTTAGCTTCGGCTACCGCTTTAGCATGCAAAAATTTATTTTTACAACATGATATTAAATGATTACTCAAATATCTCGTCCCACCTTGTTTTCCTTCAATTTTATGATTCAATCTATGTTTACATTCATTACAAATAACTTGTGTTTTATATTCATTTTGTGTCATAAATTGTCACACAATTGATTTTTTAGCAGGTTCTACCTTAGGCCTAGGATGTAGGGGGAACGGGAGCAGGACAACGAAAGTTAGCGGGACTAGGAGCGAAACTGGGAGAGGGACTGGGAATACTAGCAGAGGTGACTCAGTTTCATCATCATCATCAAAATTATGCGTATCAATATAATCATTTTAATTATCATCTTCAGGAAATTCCTTATCAAAATTATCAAACCTTCTTTGTATATGTTCATGATAAGGATCTAATCCACAATTACTAGCAATACAAAAAATAGTATCATTAACATGCGTATAATCATTCGTATTCATTCTTACTACACAAGATTTTTTAGTTTTAGATTTAGAAGAACTATCGATTTTTTTATTAGTGGTGGATCTAAAGTTTATCATATTATTAACCATCTCAACTATGCTTTTTTTTTTACCATTTTAACAATATTTTTACCAGAATTCATATTCAAATATGAAAACTGAGTAAATTATATATAATACGAAAATGTAATGCAAATAAATATTTACTCACAAAATAAATATATAATTATTGCAAATATATAAATAACTAAATGAAAAAAATGAGATGGAAGTTTGAAGTTGGAACGAACGTACCGAGCTTTTACTTAAAAAGTAGATGTGTATGACCGAAAGTCGAAAATTGAAAGTTGAAAGTTGAATTTTGAAGCTCCATATCCAATTTTCAAAGACCAAATTCATAATTTCAAAAAGAATAAGAGATTAGAGAGTAGAGAGTTGAGAGAATAGAAGATGATTTTTTTGTGAATGAAAAGAATGAAAATTTTGTGGTAATTAAAGGTAAGAAAAATAATGAAAATTTAGTTTTTAAAAGTTAAGGGTATTAAGAAAAGTTAGGGGAGGTGGTGTAGGGGGTGTAAGGTGGAGTAAAGTGGGTGAAAGAGTCGTTGGTGGGGCCCACAACTGGTTACCCAACGGCTCTCAATGGATAATTCACAATTATAATTTTATAAAAAATGAAGGGGACCAGGACCGAAACCGATATTTACCGGACCAGAACTAACCGTTAATTTTTTATTTTTGTTCTGTTACCTATCTCGGGACCCACTAACTACTGGTTCTTATCGGGATTAACTAGAACCAGACCAGACCAGTAAGTGAACAATTGCAAAACCGACACCTCCTGATTTCGTTGCCATCCTTATCCACGAGCATTCCAATTCTTTTTCCTATAAATAAAAAACTCAAATTTATATTGATATATATAAATCAACTAAGTATTTATTTAAAAGTTTGAATTAGAACTTACCATCTCTCTTCTAATTGCTTCGACTGAGTTTGCACCTCCGGTGTGCAACGAGCCACCCTTGAGACTGTCTCTAGCCTTTTTTTTGCTTGGTCTAATATGGTCTTAAACTTGTCTGTGTGTTTCAATACAGACCGAGTTTATCATAAACATGCGGTACCATCCAATCTAGACGTTAAGCATCATCCCTAACTTTCTTTAGCCAAGCAAACAGTCTGGCGGATGCTTAAATTTTTGTTCCTTGAGGTTCCACCGGAGCAAACTGCCAATTTAAATTATTGCAAAATTTAAATGGCACCAAATGGCTCAACCGTGGATGAAATAAATTTATTCAATTGTGATCGGTTACTTTTTACTCTTTCAATATAATGGAAACTCTCATTTCTCTATTTTCACATTTGATTTGAGCGCTTCTGAGATATACTATAAAGCGACGGACGACGTCTCAAAAACCGTCATTATTTTGAGCAACGCCGTCCATCGCTTTTTTGTCCGTCCTTTTTTTCCTCTTTTTTTAGTAGTGATAGGCTTATAATGTCACATGAAAAAAGTGAAATAAGGCATTTCAGGTAAAGGGGAAGTCGAAACTTTTTGTCTTTTTATTGATGATTATAGCCATATGTGTTTACATTTCTTAAAATTTAAATTTGAATTTTTTGACAATTTCAAGAAATTTAAATCTCTTGTTGAGAGGCAAAGTGGATCTAGACTCAAAACTATTCGGACATATAGAGCTGGTGAGTGTATGTCAAAAGAAATCAGTTTCTTTTGCAACAAAAATGGAATACACAGAGAACTCACAACACCTTATACGAAAGATCAAAATGGTGTAGCAGAGCGAACGAACCACGATTGTCGAGATGGGCAGAAGCACTGATGTCTATCTACTGAATGATACTCCCACTAAGGCTTGTTTAATCTAACACTATTTGAAGTTGGGAGAGGTAATAAGCCCAAGGTAACCCATTTACATGATTAACTTATGCCTTGATAAAGGGAAAATGCACAAGTACCCCCTCAACCTATGCCCGAAATTCCAGAGACACACTTATACTATACTAAGGTCCTATTACCCCCGTGAACTTATTTTATAAGTAATTTTCTACCCCTTTTTATCCTACGTGGCACTAGTTTAAAAAAAAGTCAACCATCGTTGGGCCCACAAGATAGTGCCGCGTAGGCTAAAAAGGGGTAAAAAAATTATTAATAAAATAAGTTCAGGTGGATAATAGGACCTTAGTATAGTATAAGTGTGTCTCTGAGATTTCGTACATAAGTTGAGGGGGTACTTGGGCATTATCCCCCTTGATAAATTAACAAGTTGACGTAAGCTTGATGAAGAATATAAAAAAATGCATTTTTTAATATAGCACACAATTCAAAGCTTATAAGTTATATAATTCAGTGAGCGGCAAACTTACGGTCAATAAAGATGGAACTTTGGTTCAACAAATGAAAGGTTAAACATTCAATCGTTGCGTTTTGACGACATTGTTAATCAAGAGTATAGAGCAGATCCTTTTTTGGTTGGTTTATTAACTACCTCATCAAATGCACGAGAAACTTCTCCAATATTTGGAAAAAGCCTTTGCGCCAACTCCATTAATAAGATCAGCAGGAGATAGGAAATAAAATCCTAGATATGCTAACAGTACATCTAATTTTGTTTTACTTGTTTCAGATCATACTTTCTTTGAAGATGTTGAAAAATTAAATAAATGGTGCAAGGCTGTGGAAGAGGAGTTGATGGCTACTCAAAAGAATCAAACGCAAAACTGGGTAAATTTTCCAGAAGGAAAGAAAGCCTTTGGGATAAAATGAGTGTTTAGAGTCAAGTACCATAATGGAAATATTCAAAAACATAAGGTAGGGTTCTCCGCAAAAAGTTATTCCCAACAATAAGGTATTGGTTTTGGAAAAACATTTTCTCTTGTTGACCGCTTTGAAAATGTGAGAAATTTCTTAGCCTTGTCTACTAGTTTCAAATGGACAGTGTACTAATTTGATGCTAAATTTGTCTCTTTAAATAATGATTTTGAAGAGGAAGTTTTCATAATCAAGAGGGGGTGAATCCAAAAACTACCTTTAGTCGACTTCTAGTAATGGCCAGTCGACTTACCGCATGTTAGTAAAATGAAGATATAGCAATAAAATAACAGCAAGTAAATTACAAAAAGAATTTTATACTTGTTCGGATCACCAATATGGTGCCTAATTCAGTCCCCCTTGTGTTTCAAGGGTTCCCTCTAGAAGAGTATGGAACTTGGTAAGCTACAAATGGTTCTTGTATATTTCTCATGCAAATTAGAACTTCTAATTGACACAAATATATAACCTACTCTCAAATCCTTCTTTTTCTTTTCTTTTTCAGTTGTATGCTCTCAAGTATTCGATGATTTTATGAAAGATAATAGAAGATATCGTACAAATTCAAGTAAAGTGTGTACTTCACAACTAGGACCAGGTGAGGATTATATAGTATTTGAGGACTAGTCTTGTTAAGGAATAATCCAAGGGATTTTTATCTCAATCAAGGATAGTTGAGAAATTCCTTGATTGAGGCGATTTACTGATCCATGTCCATATAAGGTATGTGCATGGTTAATTGCTTCTGTACCCTTCTTTATTTCGCTAGCTTGATTCTTTTCTGATCAGCAGATCATAAGTCCTTGGCATGGTTTACTGTTTTATCTTGCTTAACTTAGCTGGCTTGATTGTTTCCATGTTTGGCAACATATTTTGGATCTTTGACTTAATTTGCATCTTTTCCTTTTATAGATAGATTAATTTTATCTGTCAATCAAGGTGAGCTATATGTTGGATTTGGGCCATCTATATGTTGATCCTAATTCCTTAGACGGATGCTTTTCTTCTACTTAATTTAATCACATATTCTTTTCCATCCTTGTGTTGTCTACATAGATTACTTCCTTTTTTATTTCAATGCATGCGATGTTTGTGAGTAAAATATTAACTGCATATTATCAAAACCAACTGATTGCAAGGATTTAACAATCTCCGCTTTTTTAAATAACAACTTGATCACAATTTATTATGAAGTATAATAAGTCAAAAGTACTTTCCTGTTAGAAAATGTTTGTTGGTTCTTTAACTCCCCTTGCCTCTGAGACCAGATAATAGTGTAACTCCCCCTGTCTTAAAGAGAAAATGATGGGAAACAATCTCCCCCTTTGGCATAATAAAAAAGAACACAAAACCACACAAAGATATAATAAAATAAAAGAAGATAATATCAAAGAAGTGTAGAGGTTAGAGTGACCTCATTAGACGGTCTACAAAGTAAGAAAGGATAGACCCCTATTAAACGTTAGTCCAAAAAAAGCAAGAAAAGCAACAATTTGAAGAGGAGAGGCTAACGATGATCCAAAAAGTAGTTGAGGGTGTTGATAACATTTCCACAAAAAGAGTCGTATGAACGTTCCACATTGCGAGAGAGAATGGAGTAAGTGGTCTAAACAGTAACTGCAAGATCATTCTTATATGAGCTGACTCCACTCATATGTAAGTCAACTTTTTTAATCAATCGGTTGAGAGTGGAGATGCCTTCCTATTTAATTGCTGTCATAACAATGCGCAGCTTACCCACGCCAGTACTTGAATCTTTCTATAGATGAAAGACTTTTTCCACAATGTCGTGAAGACATTCTACTGCTAGAAGGCCAGTCTTAAGCTCATCATTTTCCTGTATTAGAATGGCGGCTGAATTGGCAGAGATTTTTGTAGGCATGGGGTTCTCAACCCTTGTCTTAACATATTCCTTTTTGACCCACTTATTTTTTACCTGCACATACCCCATTCCTAAAAAAAGTATTGGAATTATAAGTAACATTAACAACAATAGGAGTAAACATTGAGAGATTGATATACCGTGGTTTCACGGTATTATTAATACTTTTTCCTTAAGTTTAGTGTGTCCAAAAGCCTTTTTGTGCTAATTTTTATATAAGTTTATCTTTATTTGCAGGAAATCTGTCCAAAGATGAATGCGGAGATTTTGAGCGAAGAAATGCAGAAGAGACCACCTACGAAGCTTGTGACGGTCCGTCATGCTTGTGACGGTCCGTAGATGGTAGCGTAGTGCAGCTGCTGAAGGAAGATGGGGAAGTCTGACCAAGTGTGGGGTTACAGAGTCCATGACGGTCCGTCCTGCAGGTTCGTCATGAAGTTCAGAGAAGTAATCCCAGTACCCATATTCCAACAGTTTAAGTGTTTTGGAACGAAGACCCTCGACGGACCGTCGTGTCTGTGACGATCCGTCATACTTGCCGTTGAGGGTAATGAAGAGGGCAGCAAAAGAAATTGCACAAGTATTGGATGACGGAGTCCATGACGGTCCGTCGTGACCACAACGATCCGTCGTGAGGTCCGTCGACCCAGCCACATTTTGACAGATTTCCAGCAGATAGAGTCCTTGTTTAATTAGGTTTTTATTTTCTATAAATAGTTCGAAAAACCTCATTTTTTAGGTTAGACACCGTATTGTTAGACACTGTATTATTAGTTAGACTTTGGATTAGTTGGTGAGGTTTTTGATTATCATTAGACTCTTTGTGAGATTCTTGATTACTTTGAGATTCTTGCAAGTGATTGTTTGTGATTTTTATTGATTAATCAAGTAAACTTTCGGATTTTACTCTTTCTCATTGAATTAAGTACATGAATTCTTATATAATATATTTGAATATTGTGATTATGACTATGGGTTACTAAACTCCATAACTAGGGTTGTGGGAACCATAGGCATATAATGAGGTAAAACCTAACTAAAATAACAATTCTAGAATAGTGTCTTGCATGTATTAATAATTCTTTCGCTTAGAAGTCTTTTTAACGGATGGCCAACGTTAGAAATCGCCTTAATGCTACTTGCCGGACCAAGGAGGTAGATAATAGGAAAAGAATTATCAACATAGATTTGGTGTATATTGATTGGTACGAGGTAATAACTTAGTCAAATATCGAATATGATGCTTAATATGAGGTAAACATAAGGGTTAGGATAGCAACACACGTTGCCGGACCAAGGTGCCGAGTGAGATTTTCTAGATGCCGGACCAAGGATTTAGAAATACATAACTTATCACTTTGCATGCAAGATACTAGGAAAGAATTGTTATAGTTAGAATTATCAAGTTATGAACCTGTGGGGAACACGTAAACCCTAGTTACTTTGATTAATTGATTAAACTCCAACATTCGAAGCTGTTAAGTGTCTCTTTCAATTTCGTTAGTTATTTTCATTCATTTATAAATATAAACCCCCCTTTTTATTGTTTTTGCTTTCCAAGGAAGTAATTGACCGAACAATAGTAATAATAGGTTAAATTTAAGTCTAAAATATTTTCCTCGTGGGAACAATCCCAACCTCACTAGTTGGGTTATTTACTTGACATGACCGCTTTACTTCTTATTTGAGAAGTAAGTTTGAGCATATCAAATTTTGGCGCCGTTGCCGGGGATTATAGCTTTGAGATTAACTTAAACTTATTACTATAGTTTAGTTGATAATTTCTTGATTTTACTTTGTTTTATTATTTTTGATTTGTGCAGAACCAACCTCCTTGTATGCCAAATACACAGAGAGGAATAGAACCCTTGTTTCCCTACGATCACGAATTAGAGCGTACACTACGCAACATGAATCGAAACTAGGGAATCAATGATGATGATCCAAACAGAACATTCCAGCTCCGGTTGATGTTCATGGTCAGTTGTTACCCGATGCTCCGGGTGAACACCAACAGAGGGGGCAAAATCCCGCTCCACGGCCCCAAGCATACTAGAGAGGCTATGACAACATAGCAGACTCTGATGGGCCACTTGTCTTGCCTCCTTTACCACCAGGCCATACTTTTGTGGTAACTAGTAGCCTGATGCAAATGCTCACTGCCAGAGGTTTTTTTTCAGGGCTACCTTCTAAGGATCCACATGCCCATATAGCTAAGGTAAGGGCAGTGTGTAAAAGTTGTGTAGGGAGGCCTGACTTGGACTTAGATGTAATAGGGCTCAGAGTGTTTCCTCTCTCACTGACGGGAGAGGCTGCTATATGGTTCACTGAGCTCCCATATAACTCAATTTTCACTTGGAAACAACTAAGGGATGTCTTCTTAGCACGCTACTATCTGGTCTCCAAGAAACTAAACCACAAAGACAGAGTGAACAACTTTGTGGCACAACCAGGAGAGTCAGTTAGTAGTTCTTGGGATAGATTCACCTCGTTCTTGAGAAATGTCCCAAATCACCGTATAGATGATGAGTCACTGAAGGAATACTTCTATCGGGGACAGAATGATAATAATAAAGCGGTGTTGGACACTATAGTAGGTGGATCTTATGGGGAGTGTCATTGCTGAAAAATTAGAGAAAATCTCCCGGAATAATAAAGCTTGGAGTACTAGGAAGTCAGATACCGGGAGACACACCTTCGCAGTGCAGTCCACTCACAACCCAGCCACATATGAGATTCGTGAAGAAATGACTCAGATGAGAAATGAGCTTGGGTTGGTACTAAAACATGTCACTGGAGGTGCAGAAAAGATAAATGCAGTCAACTACTTGTCGAAACCACCGACACCTAATGATGAATGTTATTATGCACAGGACACCTATGCAGTAAATGTGCAGACGGGGGGTTTCCGACCGAGTGCCCAAGGCTCAAATCATGATAATTGGCGCCAAGGTCAAGGGAACCAAGGTCGGATCTATGGTAACTACAACCGTGAGGGTCATTATGTCCGAGATGGAAACTACAACCGCGACAACAACTTCAACAGGGGTAACTACGGTTACAAAAATGGTAGGAATGGGCCCTATGTCCCTCCTCAAAATCGTGAAGTTACTCCTAGGGATGGTGGAGATAGTATGGCGCGAGTTGATGATATGTTGCACAAAATGATGAGGAGGTTCGATGCTAGTGATGAGCACATTAAAGAGTTAAGGTGCGATTTAGCAAGTATTGGGCAAAAATTCGATACACATGCAATATCGATTAAACAGATCGAGTTGCAAATGGCCCAATTATCTGCGATAGTGAACACACGGCAACTGGGCACTCTTCCTAGCAACACTGTCCAAAATCCAAAAAATGATGCGCACTGTATGACAATCACTACTCGGGGTGGTAAGCAAATAATTGACCCACTTATGTCGTCTAACGAGGAAAAGGTGAGAAAGGATTATGATAAGGTGGTAAAGGGTAGTGGTGAAGCAGAAGAGAGCACAGGAAAAGATACAGAAGTCCCTATGAAGGTAATTCCCATGCCTAGACCACCACCACCCTTCCCTCACAGATTAGTGAAAAAGACCGAGGATGGTAAATATCGGTGTTTTATAACAATGCTGAAGCAGCTTTCTATCAATGTCCCTTTGGTAAAAGCTCTTGAACAAATGCCCGGTTATGCCAAGTTTATGAAAGATCTGGTTACAAAGGAAAGATCAGTCACTTTGAGGATGATGATAGACTGCAGCATTGTAGTGCTATTTCTACAAGATCTCTCGTGCAAAAGAAATAAGATTAGGGTACGTTCACTATTCCTTGTACAGTCGGGTCATTACATTTTGCGAAAGCATTATGTGATCTGGGGGGAAAGCATAAATCTCATGTCCCTCTCAATTTACAAGAAGTTGGGTTTGGGTGACCCAAAACCCACTGGGATGCGGCTACTGATGGCTGATCGAACAGTGAAAAGGCCTATAGGGAGATTCCATGATGTGCTAGTAAAAGTGAAGTCATTCATATTTCTGGAAGATTTTGTTATTCTTGATTGTGAAGTCGATTTTGAAGTGCCTATTATTCTTGGGAGGCCATTCCTTGCTACAGGTAGAGCCTTAGTTGATATGGAAAAGGGGCAGATGAAATTTCGGTTGAACAATGAAGAAGCGACCTTCAACGTTTGTAGGACCATGAGGTAGAGTGGTGAGCTCCAATCGGTATACGCCATATCCCACAAAGAAAAGATGAAGAAGGAGAATGAACAAAAAAGTGCAAAACAAGAGTTTATGGTCGGGGATTTGGTGCTTTTAGACAGTTCTGGGTCGTCTAGTCTTCCGGGCAAGCTCAAGTCCAAACGGACTGGCCCTTACTTGATTACCCAAGTATTCCCTCATGGAGCAGTTGAGTTAAAAACCAAGGAGGGAGTGCGGTTTAAGGTGAATAGAGAACGAATAAAACTCTATTTTAGGCATAAAGCATCGGGGAATGAAGTGATAGAGGCATACCATCTTGATGAAGTCTGAGTAATCAAGTGTCCCCAGTCGTGCCGCGACATTAAATCAGGCTCTTGTTGGGAGGCAACGCAATGCTTATAGTCTTTTTAGTAATGGTGGCATTTTTCTACTAATGGGTTTTAAATTTGCAGGCACATCACCAGTAAATTCTGCAGAAAATTACTCTGCAGCAGTCACTGACGGATACAGCAACGGACCGTTGCACCTTTGACGGTCCATCGCATAAATTCGTCGTGCCAGGTACGTCTTTCTGTTATTTTCAAACTAGGGCACATACGACGGAACCAACGACGGATCTTCACAACTGAGACGGACCGTCATCGAGGAATCGTCGCGTCATTAATGAGGCGTACTTGACCCGACCCGACTGGAGTTTTATATACAAAATCTTACCATTTAAACTCCCTAACCCCTCATTTCACCCTCATTCCTTCACTACTCCCCCTATTTCCCTACCTTTTATACTTCCAAAATCTCTCCCTCTATCAACCGATCATTATTCCCCCAAAATTCTCCAAAGCCCTAAAAGTTATCATCTACTTGTCAAAGTTGCTGCTGTGGGTGTCTTCTTGATCACCATTTACTTTTCCATCTTGTTTTTCTCCAGTTCTCATGTATGTGTCTCTAATTTCTACTCATTTATCTTGCATTTTTGTTTATCAATTAGTTTTAGCCTAGTTCTTATTGATATGTTCATTTCTTTTATATAAAATTCTGTCTAACCTAGGTTAAAAATCTTCGAAATTGTCGTGTTTACAACCCTAGACATAGGTGCTTTTGCATTGCTAGTTTACTAGGTATTTGGGTTAGACAAATGTAGGTCCAAAACACTACAAATTCGATTTGGGTCATAGGGGATTAATGGGGTACCCTCAGTTATATCACTGATCTACAGAACAAGACCCCAATGACGGACCGTCATACCCACGATGGACCATCGTAGGGTCCGTTACAAAATCCCTAACACCCTACTCTCCAATTTTATGCAAGTGTCCTCAAACGGACATATGCGACGGACCGTCATACCCACGACGGTCCGTTTCGCACAACCGTTCTGGTTGTCAGAGACCGTGTTTCTAAGGGTATCTCTCCATTTTTCTAAGTGTCCTCCAATGGACACGTGTGACGGACCGTCATACCCATGACGGTCCGTCCTGCACAACCGTTTTGGTTGTCAGAGACTCTGTTTCTAAGGGTCTCTCTCCATTTTTCCAAGTTTCCTCAAACGAACAAGTACGACAAACCGTCATACCCACGACGGTCCGTCCTGCATGACCGTTATGATGGTCAGAGACCCCTCTCCTAAGGGTCCCCAATTTTTTTTCAAGTGTCCTCTGACGGACACCTACGATGGACCATCGTACCTGTGACGGTCCATCCTGCACATACCGTCATACTTGTGAGGACTCTTCTTCAGGGTTCTCCATATATACATAGTCTAAGTAAGACACGATGGACCCCATGACGGTCCGTCATAGTCACGAGGAGTCGTCACCTGGCCCGTCGCGTTTCACTGATACTATAGAAATGTCATTTTATTTTAATTTTTTTGTGTGGTTTTGCTTGTCTTGTTTGCCACTTCTCCTACTAATTGATCCTTTACAGGTACAATCTACTATGACACCAAAACAATATCGAGTCTATGCACGCGGTCGTTCGAAGTCTGTCGCCCCGTATGCCCGCATGGTCATTGGCTCTGATGATGAGCGTGACCCCGAGTACGTGCCCTTAGGCACTTCCACCCCTTCCCGTGTTGCACGTGCTGCCAGAGCCACACCCAAAAAGGTGGCGTCCGGCGTTGTCACTGCCTTCCAGTCTGATGAGGAGCGCAAACTGACCCCCAAAGCTTCTGGGTCAGCCACCAATGAAGAAGGAGTGTCTGGCTCCTTAGGAGTTTCGTGGTCGGAGGAAGCCTCTAGATCTGCTGAGGTTCCCTCACCTGCCACTGCTGCAGAGTCGGCCTCGTCTGATGAGGCTGACAGTTCAGAATCCACATCAGGTTCATTAGCTCATGCCCTCACCCCGGATACTGACCATCCCAACCGGTGGTGTGTCGACGAGCAATTTCAAGTCTACTCTGACGCAAAGTTTTTGAATGACAAAGGAGTTATGACTCGAACACTCACATTGGAGAGGCGGGTCCTTACAAGGAGTCTCCCGACGATGCCTGAGATCCACAATCTCTTCAGCAGACATCGCCTGGAATGGACAGCACGTCCGTTGGGACGTTATAGTGAAGAAATGGTCCGAGAGTTCTATGCATCCTACGTAGCGACTCTCCGATCACAGATTTTTAAGGGGCTGCCCCCCGCCAAACAGGACCCACTGGAGCAGGTCCGAGTACGGGGCTTTTAGGTCGTTATTTCTCTGTCTTCCATCCGTCAGTTTCTATACGGCGAAGGTGTTGATGCTAATCAGACCCCTCTCACTGCCGAGTTTGACTACCGATGGAAGATTGTTAAAGATGGCCAATTCCTGCGTGAGCCATCACTAAGAGAGACCACCAAGAGGTGGATGTCCCTTGATACGCTCAAACTTACTTCTCAAATAAGAAGTAAAGTGGCCGTGTCAAGTAAATAACCCAACTAGTGAGGTTGGGATCGTTCCCACGAGGAAAATAGTGTAGACTTAACTTCAACCTGTTATTACTATTGTTTGGTCAATGACTTCCTTGGAAAGTAAAAACAATAAAGGGGGGTTTCTATTTCTAAATTAGTAAAATTAATTAACAAACTTGACCGAGACACTTAACAACTTTGAATGTTGGATTTTAATCAATTAATCAAAGTAACTAGGGTTTACGTGTTCCACACAGGTTCATAACTTGATAACTCTAACTATAACAATTCTTTCCTAGTATCTTGCATTCAAAGTGATAAGTTATGTGTTTCTAAATCCTTGGTCCGGCATCTAGAAAATCTCACTCCGCACCTTGGTCCGGCTACGTGTGTTGCTATCCTAACCCTTATCCTTTACCTCATATTAAGCATCTTATTCGATATTTGACTAAGTTATTACCTCGTACCGATCAATACTAGCCTATTAGATAGTATACAAAAAATCTATGTTAATAATTCTTTTCCTATTATCTACCTCCTTGGTCCGACAAGTAGTATTAAGGTGAGTTCTAACGTTGGCCATCCGTTAAAAAGACTTCTAAGCGAAAGAATTATTAATACATGCAAGACACTATTCTAGAATTGTTATTTTAGTTAGGGTTTATCTCATTATTTGCCTATGGTTCCCACAACCCTAGTTATGGAGTTTAGTTACTCATGGCCATAAACACGATATTCAAATATATTAAATAAGAGTTCATGTACTTACTTCAATGAGAAAGAGTAAAATCTAAAAGTTTGCTTGATTAATCACCAATATTCACTTGCAAGAATCTCAAAGTAATTAATAATCTAACAAAAAGTATAATGATTATCAAGAATCTCACAATACAATGTTTACCAATAAGGAATTTTACAATCTAAGAGTCTAACCTATCCGGCGTCCAACCTCAAAAACGAGGTTTTTCGAACTATTTATAAAAAATAAAAAACCTAATTAATAAAGGACTCTGTTTGCTGGGAAATCTGCCAAAATGCGGCTGGGTCAACGGACCACGCGACGGATCGTCGTGGTCACGACGGACCGTCATGGACTCCGTCGTCCCATACTTATGTAATTTCTTCTGCTTCTCTCTTCACCACCCTCGACGGCAAGTATGATGGACCGTCATAAGCACAACGGTCCGTCGAGGGCCTTCGTTTCAAAACACTTCAACTCTTGGAATATGGGTACTGGGATCACTTCTCTGAACTTCATAACGAACCTGCAGGACGGACCGTCATAGACACGATGGACCGTCACAAGCTTCGTAATCCCACACTTGGTCAGACTTCCCCATCTTCCTTCAGCAGCTGCACTACGCTGCCACCTACGGACCGTCACAAGCACGACGGACCGTCATAAGCTCCGTAGGTCTCTTTTGCATTTCTTCACTCAAAATCTCCGCATTCAGCTTTGGATAGATTTCCTGCAAAACAAAGAGAAACTTATATAAAAATTAGCACAAAAAGGATTTTGGACACACTAAACTTAAGGAAAAGTATTAATAATACCGTAAAACCACAGTTTATCAACACCCTCAACTTAAATTCGTTGTTTGTCCTCAGGCGACGCACTATGACTCAATACAAAATCTTTGTACAATAGTATCCATGTTTTATCCTTTGCAATCATTTGGCTATCAATCCCGATTAATCTCATCAAATCTATGCATTCTATCACTATTAGGCTTGAACTATTTGGGATCAGAACATGACACAGACTCACCATGCACTAACACCTATCCTCTTCAATTTCTCACCGAGGTGCTAACAATTCCGGTATTGCAACTAGTGTCCTCACTTTAAAACAAAATCCTCCTTTTTCACACAATGATTTCAGTTTGAGTATAAGGATTACATTTCAACACTCGCCCTTAGAACAAAGTCACACTCATTCATAACTAGTGCCATAAGCTTACCCTTATTTTCACTGCCTTAAGTGCGCTATACAACCCTTAGGATCACGATAGGATTTTTATAGCTAGTAACATAGGCTCGGGGTCAGGTAAGGTATATTTAGGTATAATTTAGTGACTTTTTTCCCTCCTTGACATATCGGCTAAACCTTCCACTTTCTATCATTTTATCTCGCCCAGTTTCTCATATTCTTTCACCTTCCTATTTTCTCTTCTTTCTTCATTTGTGTAAGTGACTCTCTTCTTTTCTTGTTTGTAATTCTTGTATATTTTTATTTTTCTTTACTTCTCTTTGAACGAATTCTTGAGTCACTTTACTCTTGTTCTTTCTCTCTCTTTGTTCTTTCAACCCCACTTTCCAGAGCATTCCTCATAATAGCCTTCCTCAACTCATGGCTTTGCCATGAGTCAAGGTACACAATACCCAAAGTTGGGTCAGGGCCATAACGAAGGTTGCTTATGCATTAGCCACCCTCAACTTATGCTTTTGGCATAAGTTGAGGTGCACATGTCCAAGGAGGGACCAGGGCCAACACATTGTTCCCAGAAAAGATCAGTTAGGGTGAAAAAGAAAGGTCTAATTTTAAGCTCAGATTATTTGGATCAAAGAAGGATAAATTTCATTTGGTTTCTTTTATTTAGGCTAGAAATGGGTTATATTGAACAAGAGCCTATGATCTTTTCCTAATTGTCTATTACAGCTTACTTTTAGCAGGACTAACCAGGCAAGTTCTAGCTCAGTACCAATAGTGGACTATTCAAATTTTCCTCACACTCACTTGACATCTCATCACTATACCAGATTATCAAACACCTAGTTTGAATTTTAGACTTAGGGTAATGCAATGGTGTACTTCTATGTCATGCTCAGAGCCACACAATTATAAGTTACTATGCCTAGTCATGCATCATTTTCCAGTTTATCAGGATATCATTTTAGCCATCATTCTCCAGAATTAAACTATTTATAAAAGAAATAAACATGCCGATTCAACAGAAAAAGTAATCAGTCTTTTGGGGAAAAAGAACACATGCAATAAAACCCCAAAAGAGGATAGTGAATTTGGCTACTCAGACTTCACCCTAACACTCACTTTCCATTTACCCCACCCCCAACAATAAAACATGCAATTGTCCCCAATGCATAAAAATTAAAATACTAGAGTGGTAGGTGAAGCAAACCTGTGGCGCAAAACGCCGTCGATCAGCAAGCTGGTGGGTCCGGTTTCCTAAAACCCACGTTCTCTGCAATCTGGACACCCTCAGTGGTGTCCTCAGCAACAACCCCACCATCAGTAGTGCCTGTTGCTATCTCTACAGTGCGGGAGCTAGACGCCCCAGCCGCTAACTCTGATGCTCTCATCTGGTGTGCCGCCTCCTCAGCAAGTGAGGGTCTCCTCGCAGCCTCTATCTCTCGGCGCTCATTCTTCCGTGCTCGTGTCTCGTACTCTGCTCGACCACTACGCCTCTTGGCACTCTATCGAGGGGGAGGTGGTGGAATTTCAGAAGTAGCAAAAAAGGGTCGCTAACACTGTGTCCTCAGCAGGCTCGACAGAAGGGGCCTCAGAATCTGGCACCCTAGCCTCTAAGATCGTGTCGATATCTGCACGAAGACTGTCGACTACAGCATGAAGGGTCGACACATCAATCGGAGGGGCTGTTCGGACTAGCACCCTCAACTCAAAGGTGTCCAAGCGCTGGTTAACCTCAGCGATCTTCCGCTCTTTAAACTGCACCATTTTCCTCTCTAGGCGCTCTTCGGACTCAGTAATCGACTTCTGCATCCACGGCTGGATATGATGTAAAAGAGTGGCCATTTGTGCCTCTAGTTTTTGGACCCTAGCAAGCGGGACCAGTGCCGGTAGAGGGGCTGTACGAGAGGAGCTCGGGGCAGTGCTACTACCCGGGATAGACTCGACCGGGGTAGTGTCAGTAGACGCCGCCTGTGTAGCTGTGCGGGCCTGGGCTACCATATCAGCAAGATCAACAGAAAGTGGGGGCAGCTCCAGACGGGGCCCTCTGCGTGGAGCCAACTCATTGGCCTCGTCTCTGATGAGGCCGACGTCAACAGTGCCCTGCGGGGTCTTAAGCTGATCTACGTGCCATATGGGCACACATGCGGACCTGCAGAGGGCAAAGATCATGCACGGGAAAGGGTAGGTAGTAGTGACCTTGAATGCCCTCTCGTGCATGACTGCCTGGAGAAACCATGTGAATTCCACCTCGAATCCGGCTATCATCGCCGCCATCAACACTGCTCGATCCCAGGTAACGATATTATCAGCAGCTGTGGGGGAAAGGCAGTGATGGACAAGCAGCCACAAGAACTTTGATGTGAACGTGAGGTTGTCCTTCTTGATGGCCCCCTTCGGCTCAGTCACCCAATCGGCACCCTCTCCATCTACTGACAGGTGCAGGGCCATCCACCTCTTGGTGGTCTCTCTCAGTGATGGCTCGCGCAAGAACTAGCCATCCTTAACTATCTGCCAGCGGTAGTCAAACTCGGCAGTTAGGGGGGTCCGAGTAGCATCAACACTCTCGCCGTATAGAAACCGGCGGATGGCTAGCAGGGAAATGTCAACCTGTACGCCCCGTACTCGGACCTGCTCCAGTGGGGCCTGTTTAGCGGGGGCAGCCCGTCTATCTATCTGTGATCGGAGAGTCGCTACGTAAGATGCGTAGAACTCTCAGACCAATTCTTCACTGTTTCATCCCAACGGACGTGCTGTCCACTCCAAGCGATGCCTGATGAAGACATTGTGGATCTCAGGCATCGTCGGGAGACTCCCTGTAAGGACCCGCCGCTCCAAGGTGAGTGTTCGAGTCATTATTCCTTTATCAGTAAGGAACTTGGCGTCGGAGTAGACTTTGAATTGCCTGTCTACACACCACCAGTTGGGCTGGTCAGTGGCTGGGGTAGAGACCTGAACTGGTGAGCCTTGTTTTATCAAAAAATGTATTTCGAAAAGAGTTTGTTTTATTTTAAAGGATTTTCGACTTTTAGGAGTCGCCACTTAATTTTTTAAGAAAAATCAAGAAAACTTATTTCCAAAACAACTTAAACAGAAAAATTTGTTTTGAAAGTATTTTAGGGGGTTCAGGATTCTTATTAGTGTCTTAGGAAGGTGTAAGGCACCTAAGACACTCCGCTAACTTACGGTTTTCCGGCGATTAACAATTTGACTATTTATTTTTGCTTTTGCAATTTTTGTTATTGAACTTATTAGAAACTTACTTAGGCGAATTTCAAGTTTTTAGAATATCTTGCAATTGGTGAATCTATTTCGAAGTTTGAACTTAACGTTTTTATCTAAATAAATTTACAAGTTTGAAATATTTTGTTGTTTTTAAGATTCCATTTTAGTTCTAAGGTTTGACAAAATAGAGAGGCAATTCGATGGGGTTGGAGTTATTCTAGCCCTAGACTAAGTGTCATTTAAAGCAAAATATAAACAAGTAGTAAAATGGAAAGAGAGAGAGAGAGAGAGGGAGAGATTTGGGTCCAAACTCGGGTTCTGTTCGCCTTGACCGAGTTTTGGACCCACCTGTTCTTTTAGGGTTTTTTAACCCACTTTCCACCTGTCCTAATCTAATATAAAAGGATATAGAAATTGAAAAGGCGACAAGAGGGCTTAGGCCCATTACAATGATAATGATAACACGAAATATAAAATGAAGAAGTCTTCTAATCCGTTTGGAATCTCTTCAACTCCTTAAACTTCTGATCGTCTCGCCGGTGTCTCAGCTTGACTCGAAAGGATGAAATTAAGCCCTTATGGCTTTCTTACAATGCGGGCAGAGATGAGAGTCCTTGTCGAACTCGGACAGGTTTAACATGCCACAAATCAAAATGAGAGGAATAAATATATAACCCGGGTAACATAATTACAAGAAAGTAAACTAACTTGATGGGAAATGCACATTTTAATCATGAAAGATGATCCCACTAAAGGAAATTACACAGAAGCATGCTGGACAACGACTTTGAAGAAGAGAATTGATAAAACAAGTAATAAACAAAGAAAGAAAATAAAATAAATACACATGACAGTCACTTAAGAATTATGACTTGGTATGCTAGTAATAACAAACATAAGAACGGGAAGATGATGGAAAGAGTACAAGTAAAAAAAAAAAACTTGATAGCAATATAATCACGTATGTCAATACTTAATCTTGAGCCAAAAGCGTAAATAATGCAGGATTATGTTCATGTATTATTCCCTTCAAAATGTCAATCCAAACCAACCTCAACTCAAACGAAATACATCAAGAGCTTAACATACAAGACTTATCGGCTAATCACCATTCACAAGTTATTTGATATATGACAGCGGACTACACACTAAAGAAACTGACTAAACATGCTCAAAACCAAGAAGCAGATGCCGAAATTCCCATGTAAGAGGAATCAACAAGTTCCGAAAATGGCATAAGCTTCTTCAACAGCCACGGAACACAAAAACGAACCAGAACAAACCAACAATCGCAGCAACGAAACCATAATGCAGGACACATTCCAAATTCAAGCAAATAACCAATTTCAAACAAATAACAAGGTGTAACATCTCATTTCTTATAACGACAACAAGCAGCAGTTTAAATCCATAAAAAATGATTAAGATGAAAAATATACCTTCTTCAGGGCAGCGACTGAGACGAGAACGAGAAACAACAAGCGACGAACATCCACCGCGAACCTAGTGTTTCGAACAAGCGCTTAAAGAGACCGGCATCGCCGGAACGAAGAGGCGATATCTTGACCGAAACTGCAGCGACAAAACTCTGTTCTGAGTGTTTTCGGCCAACAGCTTTGTAAGGCAAACGAAGAAGGAAGAGAGCTTTCGAATCCGAAACTCTCCTTCATCTTCTACAGCAAACAGGAAAAGAAGAACTCAAACCAGAATTCCAACAACAAACGGAAGAAGAAACAGGGTCTTTTCGAAAAATTCTTTTTCCAACCTAAAAATCGCTCACCAAAATTTTTCCAACTCAAAAACCTCCAACCTTATTTTTGGAGAGGGGTGGGGGTTTATATAGGTGAAACTAGGGTTTCGAGGGAGAGGGGCTGGAATCTCGGCCCATTTTGATTTGAAATTCGAAAACCCTCAAACCTTATCCAAAAGAGATCGAGCGGGAAAGAGGTGGAGGGTCGAGATGAATTAGGCGTCCTTGCGAGCTACGTGTCATCATCTTGGCGTGGAAAGGACATGAGTTTGTCGCTTTGCTCACTGCGAGGCTGCGTACGAGACAGCAGCTGCAGGTGTCCGTTGCGGATTCGTGTTCCTCCACGCGCTGGAGAGAGAGGGAGAGAGGTCGCGTGAGGGGGAAGGAGAGAGAGCGTGGGTTTCTGGATTTTCTGGGATCTTCGCGTGAGGGTACTGGGGGTCGCGACTTTGCGCGTGGGTTCTGGGGAAAATTTGCTGGGTTGTCGGTTTTCCTGGTGAACGCGTCTGGGGTGAAGGGGTCCCGTGAGTTTCCGCTGCCTGGGAATTGTGAGAGAGCGAGAGAACGTGAGGGAACGTGGGGAGAGAGGGGGAGAACGTGAGGGAGGGGAATTTGATTTCTGGGTTTCTGTTTTTTTTTCTTTTCCTGGGATTATCGGGATGGGCTGAAGAAGAAAGGGGGGAAAACGGGTTGGGGTCGGGTCGAAAGGGCTTGGGCGGGTCTTTTATTTGGGTTTGGGCTTAGGAAAAGAATTGGGTTGGGGGAATAGGGGAGTGGGCTGCTGATGTGGGAATTGGGTTGAGGGGAATTTGGGCCTGGATTGGAAAAGGAAAGGTGTTGGTTTCTAATATACACAGGATATACCGGCTATATACACAACTATGTAAACATTATATCGTTATATTTTTGCAAAATTATAAAACTAATCAAATTAAATTATTTGGAAAACTCATGAAGCTCGATAATTAATTTACCGACGTTGGTCAAAATTGGGTGTCAACAACTGTCCCTCATTTTACTTGGGTTGATGCAAGCAACTCGAGGAAAATGAAATTGACCAAACCAATTTTGACCAACCCCATTCATCTTTTAAGGAAGGATTTGGCAAAGTGTTTAGGAATTATGGCCGAACCCTTGAAGCGGGTTTCCTACATATCTCAGGCTATATGAGAATTCAGGCCACTTATAGTTCGATAAGGTTGATTTAACGCACGATTTTGAAAGAATTCAAAAGCCACCTCAATACCGAATTATGAAGGTATCGAAATGCTCGAGAATAGAATTCGAGAGCGAATGTTGGAATACAATCGTGTTTTCAACATTGAATCCGCCTACATATCCTTAACCCTTTCAGGAATCAGGCTGTGTGTAGTTCGACTCGATCGGTGGGAAAAGGAAATCTATTATGCTAGATAACCTTTGGTTTTGGACGAGCGACAAGTTAAACGAGTATGAAAAAGAGGCTTGTAACCTCTTAGCCATGAATGTGGCAAGTTTCACACCCATAATTAAGAACTTACATGTACATAATTCCCAAAGCTCTTGGCGCATTTGTCACTCAGATTGAAAACTTGCTTCCGATAAATTAAAATCCTCGGATGCGAGACTGAAACTGCCAAAACTAAAGAAAAACCCGTATGCTTCGAGGGGGGTTCGATCGTGGTGGAAGTCGCTCCTCTGCTCGCGTCCTAAGAGTTTTACATTCCTCTTTGGACTGTGTCTCAGTTCGCTGCTAAGAAAAAGTTCCACGTTGTGCTGCATCCTTTCTGATGTCGTCCTCTCCTGTGGTTTTTGAGAATTCATCCTTTTGGATGCTCTCGACAAAGACTGAGATAAAACTCGTCAGCTTAAAAATGCAATTAGGATGGGAGACAATGTCTTTTTTACTGTGCCGACTTCATTGTTCTCCTCAAATCGACGTCGACTCGATCGGTCTGGCGTCCAGCAAATAAAGCTTATGCCTTGTGCTTTGGAATATAATCTTCAATGTACTCTATACTTGATGTTGGAAGAAAAAAATAAATGTTGATGCGATATTGATGTCTCTTTTGTTGTCATCTTCGATGCGCTTCTTGATGTTTATTTTTTTTAATCAAAAATAAAAGATGCAGTTGAGGCCGATGGATAAATGTTGTTCTTGAGATACACAATTTCCCTTTCTTTATCTATGTATGTCCTCTTGCGGGGCATGAATATCTTCCCGCGATACGTAAATTCCTGTGAGGTATGAAATCCTCTCGCAATGCATAACTTTCAGCGAGGCATGAAATCTTCTCGCGATGTCCAAAATTTCAACGAGGCATGGATTCTTCTCGTGATGCACAAATTTCAGCGAGGTATAAATTCTTCTCGCAATGTATAAATTCCAACGAGGTATAAAGCCTTCTCGCGATATATAAATTTGACGAGGCATGAAATCTTCTCGTCGTGCATAAATTCCAAACTCTCAATGCATGATTTTCCGCAATGCATGATTTTTCGCGATGCATGATTTCCGCAATGCATGATTACCGCAATGCATGATTCTCCGCGATGCATGGATATTTATATCGTCTATGTTGATGATAATGGCAAGACGACCTCCAGATAATATATCGAGTTGATCGATAACAATAAAATAACTATCTCTTCTGGGGTAATGCGTTGTCTTGATTGACAATAATTATCTTGCCTTGATAATGTAATGCAAATAGCGTCCTTTTCAGAAATCGTGAAATCTTCGTTGATATTCCTGTTTGATTTACCTTTGAATCTGGCTAGACACCCTTCGTGAATTTCATATTGTTGGGAATGGCTTGAAATAAACAAACACATTTCCAAGTATCCTGACACAAACGAGATGAACAACCTCCTGCTCTCAGTAAAACACTGGTTTTGGAGATAGTTTTCTCCACTTTGGGAGCTCTCCGTAACGAGCTAGCTAGCTCAATAATTATCATACTGTAACGAGGTGGATGGCTCGATAATATTCCAACTGTAATGAGGTGGATGGCTCGATAATATTCCAACTGTAACGAGGTGGATGGCTCGATAATATTCCAACTGTAACGAGGTGGATGCTCGATAATATTCCAACTATAACGAGGTGGATGGCTCGATAATATTCCAACTGTAACAAGGTGGATGCTCGATAATGTTCCAACTGTAACGAGGTGGATGGCTCGATAATATTCCAACTGTAACGAGGTGGATGGCTCGATAGTATTCCAACTGTAACGAGGTGGATGCTCGATAATATTCCAACTGTAACGAGGTAGATGCTCGATAATATTATAACTGTAACGAGGTGGATGCTCGATAATATTCCAACTGTAACGAGGTGGATGCTCGATAATATTCCAACTGCAACGAGGTGGATGGCTCGATAATATTCCAACTGTAACGAGGTGGATGCTCGATAATATTCCAACTGCAACGAGGTGGATGGCTCGATAATATTCCAACGATAACGAGGTGGATGCTCGATAATATTCCAACTGTAACGAGGTGGATGGCTCGATAATATTCCAACTGTAACGAGGTGGATGGCTCGATAGTATTCCAACTGTAACGAGGCGGATGCTCGATAATGTTCCAACTGTAACGAGGTGGATGGCTCGATAATATTCCAACTGTAACGAGGTGGATGCTCGATAATGTTCCAACTGTAACGAGGTGGATGCTCGATAATATTCCAACTGTAACGAGGTGGATGCTCGATAATATTCCAACTGTAACGAGGTGGATGCTCGATAATATTCCAACTGTAACGAGGTGGATGCTCGATAATATTCCAACTGTAACGAGGTGGATGGCTCGATAATATTCCAACAGTAACGAGGTGGATGGCTCGATAATATTCCATCTGATTCAAAATAGAAACCTGAAATGGAAAAGCATATATACGAACCACTTATGGGGTGGATCGCCCAACAAACTATATGCTAAAGTCTTTGATTGGCCAATCAAAACACATAATCCACTTATGGGGTGGATACCCAACAAAATAGAATTATGACTCTGACATATTCAAGAAACAAAGTACGCCGAAATTACTACGCGACAAACATACTAAATTGACGTTTATGCACGTCGCGACTACGATTCTGTTCTTTAAAAGAAAGAATTATCGAGGTGAATGACTTGATTCATTCACATGGAAAAATAAAGACACTCTCGTCTTCCTTGACAAACTCGGCAGAATTTGAGTTTGTTGCAGTCATTTTAATCATTTATCGAAAGCTTGTAACAATTCGATAATTTGACTGTCAAGGAGATATTGGTCATCATCATCTTTCTGATGTGATGGACTCGGCAAATTCTCTTGCAACACTTCTAAGTTAGTGTCACTTTGATCATCTTCAAAATTTAACGTCGCTTTAATATACGACTTTACTTTATCAGTACTATCACCTGCAAAGCTCGACACCAAACATTAGTATCGATGATGAAGTAAAGAAATAAAGTAAAATTGAGGAAATAGATTGAGTTATTTGGCTTATCCAGCTTAGGCTATGATGAGTCCAACGGTAACTTTGATCATGACTCATAACTAGCGATCCTCCTGCACCTTGTTTCTTGCAACTTTGGAAGAATCTATCAGTGTTCGGCCTCAATATTCCTGCAAGATAAAAGAAACTGTTTATCACTTGAGGCAATATAGAGAAATAGAGATAAAATGAGATTGAAGAATTTCTAGGTTTCGTTGATGAGTCCACGGCGGGTGCAAGTGATGCCCTTTGTCATTCATGACAGCTTTGTACAGCCATTTTGTGACTTCAATGTTCCTGCATCCAAAGAAAAATTCTTAGTTTGAAGGAATGATCTGTGTTGGTCTTGTCTCAATGCTCATTTATGCAGTTGGCTTACACGTTCGCATGTCCTTTATATGAGATATTTGATGGAATTTTTGAGGACCCTCCTCAAAATTTGTCCCGGTCTACAATATATAAGAACTCTCATTACTTGCGTTGTTAACTCTGAGGTTGCTCATTCTGGAATTTTGAGGCCCCTCCTCAAAATTTGTCCCAATTTGCCTCAATAAGTAACAAATGACATTTTGTGGAATTTTTGAGATCATCTCAAAAATTCTATCCCAGTTGCTAACTAGATCGTCGTAATTTTTGAGATCCATCCAAGGCTAACTCCGTCGAATTTCGGTCTTCTGTTTTGACATGTTAAAGAAGTCCAACTTTAAATGAATTTTTGAGATCCTCTCAAAAATTCTGTCCCAGTTTCCATTATGAAGAGAAATGGAAATATTATTGGGTATTATGACCGAGCCGTTGTGGCGCCTACGTATCCCGTTGGATCAGGAATCAGGTCAAACGTAGTTCCCCTCTCAAGGGTTAACCAAACTAGGAAGTTTTGATAAAGAAACGACCGAGGCCGACATAGGCCGCCTACGTATCTCATTCTTGAGAATTCAGGTCGAACGTAGTTCCAATAAGAAATGTACGATACATTTTCAAAAGAAAGGTGACAAAACTTCATATGCAAATTTGGCCAATGTTGGGCATTCTTCTTCTCGAATGAATATCTTCCAATGACTCAGTTCAGAAATGCCTTGTACTCACTCTTGAGCATCCAATATGTCATCCATTCAGGTGGTTTCCTCAATATTGATCTAGTTGTTGTTGATCATGTTTTGTATCTTGTGCTTCAGAGTTGAACAATTCTCTGTGTCGTGTCCAACGGCTCCTGAATGATAAGCACATCTGTTGTCAGCTCTGTAAAATTTTCCCAAAGGATTGGCTGGTCTTCCTTCTATAGGATGGAGCATACCCATTGCTTACAACCTTTCATAAAGCTGAGTTTGAGATTCCTTTAATGGGGTAAATACTTTAGGAGCCTTCCGAAATTTTGGGCGAGGAAATTTTTCCTGATTGACATTATGGTTTTGGTATTTCCTTTGAGAAGCTGACCTCATATGAGTAGTCGTGATCATACTTACCTCCTCCGCATTTCCTTTTGATTTATCCATATCAGTAATTCTGGCAGATTTTCCATTAGATCGCAATGCGGTAAATTTGGTGAGCTTTCCAGTCTTGGAACCATCTTCCAAAGCTTCTCCACTTTGACAATCTCGACAAACTTTTGTCCCATCATACACAACATTCTTTCATAGTACTCAGGCTCTTGAGTACGAATGAACATTTCAGTGATCTCACGTTCGGACATTGGAGGTTGAACTCTTGCGGCCTCTTTTCTCCAACGAAAAGCGTACTCTCGATAATTTTCTGTAGACTTCTGTTTGATCTTCTCCAAGTAGTAGCGATCTGGGGCATTTTCTACGTTATGTCCAAATCTTTCCGTGAAATCCTTTGCGAGTGCATTCCAACTTTTCCATTGTTTCAGCTCCTGTGATGTAAGCCACTCCAGAGCTTCTCCACTTAGACTTCGACCGAAGAGGCGCATCAATAATGCTTTGTTTTTGCCGACTCCCACGAGTTGATCACAGTAAACTTTCAGATGTGCTAGAAGATTTCCTGTTCCATTAAAAGTGACAAACTTTGGCACTTTGAACCCTTCCGGGAGGTCGAGACTCGGGTGGATGCATAAATCCTTATAGTTCAACCCATCAACTTCGGAAATGTAGTGCAACTCCTTCACGGCTTTCCTGATCTCTTCTTTAATATTTACCTTGTCTGCCTCTCCTCTTGACCTCCACTCTCTCTCCTGTTCCTTATAGTGATCAAGCTCGGAACAGTTGGGATAAGGTTCATTTGGAATTGGGATTTGGAAAGTAGTCTTCTGAGGTATGGGTGGAACAATGGAGGGATTCTGGGTATTTTGAGTGGCTTGATAATTTTGGGGGAAAGTTTGAGGATTGGAATTTTGGTTTTGATGATGGGGGAAGGTTTGAGCATTGTTCGTATTTTGGTTTTGAGGGAGATGGAGGATTTGAAGGTTAGTATTTTGTGGATGTTGTGGTGCTTGACACGATGTGGTAGCGTGACGGGGATTGGGGGTGGTTGAGTCAATGGTTGGAGGATTTTGAGCGGGGTAAGAGAGATGGTTCTGAACCTGTTCCGCGTTCGAGGGAGAAAAGTGGAGTGGAGGTCTTCCATCTCTTGGAGTGTTAAAGGATGAAATTGGATTAGGCAAATCTTGCATTCTTTGCATTTCGACCTTCATCTCGGCGATTTGTTGCATCAACTGCATAATCAATTCATTTTTATCAGCGGCGGCGGGTTGAGCCACGACAACATCATTCATGTCAATATCATCGTTGTTATCCCCCATTGTTATCTTTTCTTGTGAAATACGGATGATCAACCAACTTATCAACACAAATCAGTTTTAAATACCCGACAAATGAAAAAACTCAAAAGACCAATATGTTAGTGCCTGGAGGTGGTAAATAATACAAGATATCACATATAGGTGTAAACACATAAGAGTTGCTTTATTCGGAGATAAACTGGCTCACAAATACAGAGAAACCAATATAGAGAAATGATTAAATAGACAGGAATTTGTCTACTTGACTTTGGGATTAGTGAATAAAAATGTCGACTCGAGTCGAGACAAAGTTGACGGTATCTTTATTACCGTACTTTGATTTTTGATTGAGATGTAACTCGAATTTCCTTGTAAGAGTCGAAAAAGATAAAATTTCTCAAAATTCTTTTGATTTGAAATGATGAATCTTTTTCTGATATGAGAGCAGTAATTTTAATTTTTTTTGGGAAACTAAAGACTCGAAGAATATTTGGACGCACTTTTGATAGTGACTTAATATTTGTGCCTAGGTTTTTTAAAACAATTTGAAGAAGTGTGAGCAAGAGTATCTCCAGATAAAGCAACATATTCACATAAGCGGTTATAAACAAATATTACGCGTTCTAAACAGATATGTGACCCTTTTCTGCCAAGGGTTGGCCTAGCGATTTGAGGGATGTATACGTCCTTCAAATTTAAACATATAAGTATAAACGTCCATTTAGGCCGTGGGCCTTTTGGACTCAAGGCGTTCTACTAATGGACGCGACACTCCTTTGGTGTCGAGTCATCTTAGGCCAATGAGCTATTTTTTCGGGATTTGAGTTCCGCTCTATCCTAGTTTAACTAAGAGTGGGTTGTATTTAGAGTGGAACGGGTAACCCAAGCGGACTACTTGGGCTGGGACAATTAACGATCGTTGACTATCAAGTAATCAACTACACTCGTCAGGGTGCCCCAAGAAGATTTTTGGTTAACGAACGACTGCAAACCCGCATAATCGTCCTTTAGTGGAAATGTAACAAGCGTCGTTTGACGGAAGTATGTATGTTATGCATGCAACAGTTAAAATCTGAATAATTTAAACACTTAAACAATAAATCACAAATAATCAAATACGTTAATCCTAAGGTTAGAATCCTCCAAACTCCCCAGCGGAGTCGCCATTTCTATTTTATCAAAAAATGTATTTCGAAAAGTGTTTGTTTTATTTTAAAGGATTTTCGATTTTTAGGAGTCGCCACTTAATTTTTTAAGGAAAAATCAAGAAAACTCATTTCCAAAACAACTTAAACAGAAAAAATCGTTTTGAAAATATTTTAGGGGGTTCGGGATTCCTATTAGTGTCTTAGGAAGGTGTTGAAGGCACCTAAGTCACTCTGTTAAATACGGTTTTCCGGCGATTAACTTATTTGACTATTTTATTATAACTTTTGCAAATCTTTTGTTATTGAATTTATTAGAAGCTTACTTAGGCGAATTTTCAAGTTTTTAAAATACTTTATTGTTTATCTTGCAATTTTGCGAATCTGTTTCGAAGTTTGAACTTAACGTTTTTATCTAGATAAATTTACAAGTTTGAAATATTTTGTTGTTTTTAAAATTCCGTTTTAGTTCTAAGGTTCGACAAAATAGAGAGGCAATTCGATGGGGTTGGAGTTATTCTAACCCTAGACTAAGTGGCATTTAAAGCAAAATATAAACAAGTAGTAAAACGGAACAAAGAGAGAGAGAGAGAGAGAGAGAGAGAGAGAGAGAGAGATTTGGGTCCAAACTCGGGTTCTGTTCGCCTTGACCGAGTTTTGGACCCACCTGTTCTTTTAGGGTTTTTTAACCCACTTTCCACCTGTCCTAATCTAATATAAAAGGATATAGAAATTGAAAAGGCGACAAGAGGGCTTAGGCCCATTACAATGATAATGATAACACGAAATATAAAATGAAGAAGTCTTCTAATCCGTTTGGATTCTCTTCAACTCCTTAAACTTCTGATCGTCTCGCCGGTGTCTCAGCTTGACTTGAAAGGATAAAATTAAGCCCTTATGGCTTTCTTACAATGCAGGCAGAGATGAGAGTCCTTGTCGAACTCGGACAGGTTTAACATGCCACAAATCAAAATGAGAGGAATAAATATATAACCCGGGTAACATAATTACAAGAAAGTAAACTAACTTGATGGAAAATGCACATTTTAATCATGAAAGATGATCCCACTAAAGGAAATTACACAGAAGCATGCTGGACAACGACTTTGAAGAAGAGAATTGTTAAAACAAGTAATAAACAAAGAAGAAAATAAAATAAATACACATGACAGTCACTTAAGAATTATGACTTGGTATGCTAGTAATAACAAACATAAGAACGGGAAGATGATGGAAAGAGTACAAGAAAAAAAAAACTTGATAGCAATATAATCACGTATGTCAATACTTAATCTTGAGCCAAAAGCGTAAATAATGCAGGATTATGTTCATGTATTATTCCCTTCAAAATGTCAATCCAAACCAACCTCAACTCAAACGAAATACATCAAGAGCTTAACATACAAGACTTATCGGCTAATCACCATTCACAAGTTATTTGATATATGACAGCGGACTACACACTAAAGAAACTGACTAAACATGCTCAAAACCAAGAAGCAGATGCCGAAATTCCCATGTAAGAGGAATCAACAAGTTTCGAAAATGGCATAAGCTTCTTCAACAGCCACGGAACACAAAAACGAACCAGAACAAACCAACAATCGCAGCAACAAAACCATAACGCAGGACACATTCCAAATTCAAGCAAATAACCAAATTCAAACAAATAACAAGGTGTAACATCTCATTTCTTATAACGACAACAAGCAGCAGTTTAAATCCATAAAAAATGATTAAGATGAAAAATATACCTTCTTCAGGACAGCGATTGAGACGAGAACGAGCAACAACAAGCGACGAACTTCCACCGCAAACCTAGTGTTTCGAACAAGCGCTTAAAGAGACTGGCATCGCCGGAACGAAGAGGCGATATCTCGACCGAAACTGCGGCGACAAAACTCTGTTCTGAGTGTTTTCGGCCAATAGCTTTGTAAGGCAAACGAAGAAGGAAGAGAGCTTTCGAATCCGAAACTCTCCTTCGTCTTCTACAGCAAACAGGAAAAGAAGAACTCAAACCAGAAATCCAACAACAAACGAAAGAAGAAACAGGGTCTTTTCGAAAAATTCTTTTTCCAACCTAAAAATCGCTCACCAAAATTTTTCCAACTCAAAAACCTCCAACCTTGTTTTTGGAGAGGGGTGGGGGTTTATATAGGTGAAACTAGGGTTTCGAGGGAGAGGGGCTGGAATCTCGGCCCATTTTGATTTGAAATTCGAAAACCCTCAAACCTTATCCAAAAGAGATCGAGCGGGAAAGAGGTGGAGGGTCGAGATGAATTAGGCGTCCTTGCGAGCTACGTGTCATCATCTTGGCGTGGAAAGGACATGAGTTTGTCGCTTTGATCACTGAGAGGGAGAGAGGTCGGGTGAGGAGGAAGGAGAGAGAGCGTGGGTTTCTGGATTTTCTGGGATCTTCGCGTGAGGGTGCTGGGGGTCGCGACTTTGCGCGTGGGTTCTGGGGAAAATTATCTGGGTTGTCGGTTTTCCTGGTGAACGCGTCTGGGGGTGAAGGGGTCGCGTGAGTTTCCGCTGCCTGGGAATTGGGAGAGAGCGAGAACATGAGGGAGCGTGGGGAGAGAGGGGGAGAACGTGAGGGAGGGGAATTTGATTTCTGGGTTTCTGTTTTTTTTCTTTTCCTGGGGATTATCGGGATGGGCTGAAGAAGAAAGGGGGGCAAAAACGGGTTTGGGGTCGGGTCGAAAGGGCTAGGGCGGGTCTTTTATTTGGGTTTGGGCTTAGGAAAAGAATTGGGTTGGGGGAATAGGGGAGTGGGCTGCTGATGTGGCAATTGGGTTGAGGGGAATTTGGGCCTGGATTGGAAAAGGAAAGGTGTTGGTTTCTAATATACACAGGATATACCGGCTATATACACAACTATGTAAACATTATATCGTTATATTTTCGCAAAATTATAAAACTAATCAATTTAAATTATTTGGAAAACTCATGAAGCTCGATAATTAATTTACCGACGTGGGTCAAAATTGGGTGTCAACAAGCCTAATGTAGAGTCTGAACTGTCAGCCTCATCAGACGAGGCCGACGCTGCAGCTGTGGCGGGTGCAGGAACCTCAGTAGAGCCGGAGGCTTCCTCGGACCATGATACTCCTAAGGAGCCAGACGCTCCTTCCTCATTTGTGGCTGACCCAGAGGGTGTGCCGGTCAGTGTGCGCTCCTCATCAGACAAGGAGGCAGTGACTACGCCGGACGCCACCTTTTTGGGTGTGACTCTGGGAGCACGCGCAGCACGGGATGGGGTGGAAGTGCTTGGGGGCACGTACTCAGGGTCACGCTTATCATCAGAGCCGATGACCATGCGGCAGACGGGGCGACAGACTTCGATCCCCTGCGTGCGTAGATGTGGTCTTGCTTGGGTGCCATAGTAGATAGTACCTGTAAAGGATCAGTATTAGTACGAGTAGTGGCAAACAAGACAAGCAAAACCATACTTAACAAAACATTGAAAATATTAGGTAATTGCTATAGAAACAGTGGCACACGACGGGCCTGGTGACGGACCGTCATGAGGTCCGTCGTGTATTACTTGGACTGTGTATATATACAGAACCATGAAGGAGAGTCTCTGACTAGCATGACAGTCTGTGCAAGACGGACCTTCGTGGGTATGACTACCAGGTCACATGTTCTGTTGAAGGACACTTGAAAAAAAATGAGAGACCTTTAGAAACAGGGTCTATGATAACCAGAACGGTTGTGCAGGACTGACCATCGTGAAGACGATGGTCCATCATATGTGTCCGTTGAGGAACACTTGGGAAAAAATGAGAGACCCTTAGAAACAGGGTCTCTGACAACCGGAACGGTTGTGCAGGACGGACCGTCGTGAGTACGACGGTCCGTCATATGTGTCCGTTGGGACAGGGTGCTAGGGCTTTTGCAACGGACCTTACGACGGTCCGTCGTGGGTACGATGGTCCATCATCGGGGTCTCGTTCTGAATAACAGTGACAGAACTGAGGGTACCCTATGCATCCCCGATGAACCCACATCAAACTTCTAGTAATTTTGACCTACATTTGTCTAACCCAACTACCTAAGAAACTAGCAATGCAAAAGCACCTATGTCTAGGGTTGTAAACATGGCAATTTTCGAACATTTTTAACCTAGGTTAGATAGAATCGTATAAAAGAGACAACATATGACGAATAACTAAGCTAATACTAACTAATAAACAATAATGCAAGATAAATGAGTAGAAATTCGAGACACATACCTTAGAAATGGAGAAAACAACTGGACAAGTACTCGGTGGCTAGGAAAACACCCACAGCAGCAACTCCGACTAGTAGATTAACACTTTTAGGGTTTTGGAGAATTTTGGGGGAACAATGATCGAGGGGGAGAATATGGAAGTTGAAAAGAGATGGAAGTGGGAGAAATAATGAATGAATGGGGTGAAATGAAGGGTTGGGGGGGTTTAAACGGTCTAATTTTGAAAAAGACTCCAGCCGGGTCGGGTCGTGTACGACTCATTAATCACGCGACGGTTCCCCGACGACGGTCCGTCGCAGTTGTGACAACCCGTCGTTGGTTCTGTCGAGTGTGCCCTAGTTTGAAAATAACAGAAAGACGTACCTGGTACGACTGAGGCATACGACAGTCCGTCGATGTATCCGTCAGTGACTGTTGTAGAGTAGTTTTCTGCAGAATTTCCTAGTGATGTGCCTGCAAATTTAAAAACCCATTAGTAGAAAAATGCTACCATTACTAAAAAGACTATAAGTATTGGGTTTCCTCCCAACAAGCGCCTGATTTAATGTCGCGGCACGACTGGGGACCCGTGATTACTCAGACTTCATCAAGATGGTATGCCTCTATCACTTCATTCCCCAATGCTTTATGCCCAAAATAGAGTTTTATTCTATCTCTATTCCTTTTAAACCGCACTCCCTCCTTGGATTTTAACTCAACTGCTCCATGAAGGAATACTTGGGTAATCAAGTAAGGGCCAGTCCATTTGGACTTGAGCTTGCCCGGAAGACAAGGCACCCCAGAACTGTCTACAAGCACCAAATCCCCAACCATAAACTCTTGTTTTGCTTTTTTCTGTTCAGTCTCCTTCTTCATCTTTTCTTTGTGGGATATGGCAGATACCGATTGGAGCTAACCACTCTGCCTCATGGTCCTACAAATGTTGAAGGTCGATTCTTCATTATTCAACCGAAATGTCATTTGTCCCTTCTCCATATCAACTAATGCTCTACCTGTAGCAAGGAATGGCCTCCCAAGAATAATAGGCACTTCAAAATCGACCTCACAATCAAGAATAACAAAATCAGCCGGAAAGATAAATGACTCCACTTTTACTAGCACATCATGGAGTATCCCTATAGGCTGTTTCACTGTCCATCAGCCATCAGTAGCCGCATCGCAGTGGGTTTTGTATCCCCCAAACCCAATTTCTTGTAAATTGAGAGGGGCATGAGATTTATGCTTGCCCCCAGATCACATAATGCTTTCGCAAAATGTAATGACCCAACTGTACAAGGAATAGTGAACGCACCCGGATCTTCTTTCTTTTGTACGAGGGATCTTGTAGCAATAGCACTACAATGCTACAGTCTATCATCATCCTCAAAAGTGACCAATCTTTTCTTGGTGACCAGATCTTTCATAAATTTGGCATAACCGGGCATCGGTTCTAGAGCTTCTACCAAAGGGACATTGATAGAAAGTTGCTTCAACATTGTTATGAAACGCCGGTATTTATAATACTCGGTCTTTTTCACTAATCTCTGAGGGAAAGGTGGTGGTGGCCTGGGCATGGGAATTACCTTCATAGGTACTTCTGCATCTTTTCCATTACTTTCCTCTGCTTCACCACTACCCTTTACCACATGATCATTATCCTTCCTCACATTTTCCTCAGCAGATGGCATAGGTGGGTCACTGGTTTGCTTACCACCCCGAGTAGTGACTGCCATACAATGCGCATCATTCTTTGGATTTTGGACAGTGTTGCTAGGAAGAGTGCCCGGTTGCCGTGTGTTCACTGTCGCAGATAATTGGGCCATTTGCAACTCGATCTACTTAATCGAAATTGCATGTGTATCAACTTTTTGCCCAATACTAGCTAAATCACACCTCAACTCTTTAATGTGATCACCACTAGCATCGAACCTCCTCATCATTTTGTGCAATATATCCTCAACTCGCGCCATACTATCTCCACCATCCCTAGGAGTAACTTCATGATTTTAAGGAGGGACATATGGCCCATTCCTGTCGTTTCTATTAGCATAGTTACCCCTGTTAAAGTTGTTGTCGCGGTTGTAGTTTCCATCTCGAACATAATGACCCTCACGGTTGTAGTTACCATAGTTCCGACCTTAGTTCCCTTGACCTTGGCGCTAGTTATCCTGATTTGAGCCTTGGGCACTTGGTCGGAAACCCCCCGTCTGCTCATTTACTGCATAAGTGTCCTCTACATAATAGCATTCATCATTAGGAGGTGGTGGTTTAGCCAAGTAGTTGACTGCATTTATCTTTTCTGCACCCCCAGTGACATGTTTTAGTACCAACCCAAACTCGGTTCTCATTTGAGCCATTTCTGCGGGAATCTCATCTGTGGCTGGGTTGTGAGTGGGCTGCACTACGAAGGTGTTTCTCCCTGTATCAGACTTCCTAGTACTCCAAGCTTTATTATTCCGGGAGATTTTCTCTAATTTTTTGGCAATTTTAGCATAAGGACATTCCCCATAAGATCCACCTGTTATAGTGTCCAACACCGCTTTATTGTTATCGTCCTGTCCCCGATAGAAGTATTCCTTCAGTGACTCATCATCTATACGGTGATTTGGAACACTTCTCATGAATGAGGTGAATCTATCCCAAGAACTACTAACTGACTCTCCTGGTTGTGCCACAAAGTTGTTCACTCTGTATTTGTGGTTTAGTTTCTTGGAGACCGGAAAGTAGCGTGCTAAGAAAACATCTCTTAATTGGTTCCAAGTGAAGATTGAGTTGTATGGGAGCTCAATGAACCATATAACAGCCTCTCCCGTCAGTGAGAGAGGAAACACTCTGAGCCCTATCACATCTAGATCCAAATCAGGCCTCCCCACACAACTTTTACGCTATGCCCTTACCTTAGCTATATGGGCATGTGAATCCTCAGAAGGTAGCCCTGAAAACAAACCTCTGGCAGTGAGCATTTGCATCAGGCTACTAGTTACCACAAAGGTGTGGCCTGTGGGTAGAGGGGGCAAGACAAGTGGCCCATCCGACCCTGCTATGTTATCATACCCTCTGTAGTATGCTTGGGGCCGTGGAACGGGATTTTGTCCCCTTTGTTGATCTTCACCCGGAGCATCGGGTAACATCTGACCATGAACATCAACCGGAGCTAGAATGTTCTGGTTCGGATCCTCATCATTTATTCCCAAGTTTCGATTCATATTGTGTAGTGTACGCTCTAACTCGTGATCGTAGGGAAACAAGGGTTCTCTTCCTCTCCGTGTATTTTGGCATACAAGGAGGATAGTTCTGAAAAGAAATCAAAAACAATAACACAAAGTAAAATCAAGAAAATATCAACTAAACTATAGTAATAAGTTCAAGTTAATCTAGAAGCTAAAATCCCCAGCAGCGGCGCCAAAATTTGATACGCTCAAACTTACTTCTCAAATAAGAAGTAAAGCGGTCGTGTCAAGTAAATAACCCAACTAGTGAGGTTGGGATCGTTCCCACGAGGAAAATAGTCTAAACTTAACTTCAACCTGTTATTACTATTGTTTGGTCAATGACTTCCTTGGAAAGTAAAAACAATAAAGGGGGGTTTCTATTTCTAAATGAGTAAAATTAATTAACAAACTTGACAGAGACACTTAACAACTTTGAATGTTGGATTTTAATCAATTAATCAAAATAACTAGGGTTTACGTGTTCCCCACAGGTTCAAAACTTGATAACTCTAACTATAACAATTCTTTTCTAGTATCTTGCATGCAAAGTGATAAGTTATGTATTACTAAATCCTTGGTCCGGCATCTAGAAAATCTCACTCTGCACCTTGGTCCGGCTACATGTGTTGCTATCCTAACCCTTATCCTTACCTCATATTAAGCATCGCATTCGATATTTGACTAAGTTATTACCTCGTACCAATCAATACTAGCCTATTAGATAGTATACACTAAATCTATGTTAATAATTCTTTTCCTATTATCTACCTTCTTGGTCCGGCAATTAGCATTAAGGCGAGTTTTAACGTTGGCCATCCGTTAAAAAGACTTCTAAGCGAAAGAATTATTAATACATGCAACACACTATTCTAGAATTGTTATTTTAGTTAGGGTTTATCTCATTATTTGCCTATGGTTCCCACAACCCTAGTTATGGAGCTTAGTTACTCATGGCCATAAACACAATATTCAAATATATTAAATAAGAGTTCATGTACTTACTTCAATGAGAAAGAGTAAGATCCAAAAGTTTGCTTGATTAATCACCAATATTCACTTGCAAGAATCTCAAAGTAATCAATAATCTCACAAAAAGTCTAATGATTATCAAGAATCTCACAATACAATGTTTACCAATAAGGAATTTTACAATCTAAGAGTCTAACCTATCCGGCGTCCAACCTCAAAAACAAGGTTTTTCGAACTATTTATAAAAATTAAAAAACCTAATTAAACAAGGACTCTGTTTGCTGGAAATCTGCCAAAACGCGGCTGGGTCGACGGACCACGCGACGGATCGTCGTGGTCACGATGGACCGTCATGGACTCCATCGTCCCCTACTTATGTAATTTCTTCTTCTGCTCTCATCACCACCCTCGACGGAAAGTATGACGGACCGTCATAGGCACAATGGTCCGTCGAGGGCCTTCGTTTCAAAACACTTCAACTCTTGGAATATGGGTACTGGGATCACTTCTCTGAACTTCATGACGAACCTGCAGGATGGACCGTCATAGACATGACGGACCGTCACAAGCTTCGTAATCCCACACTTGGTCAGACTTCCCCATCTTCCTTAAGCAGCTGCACTACGTTGCCACCTACGGACCGTCACAAGCACGACGGACCGTCATAAGCTCCGTAGGTGGTCTCTTCTGCATTTCTTCGCTTATAATCTCCGCATTTAGCTTTGGACAGATTTCCTGCAAAACAAAGAGAAACTTATATAAAAATTAGCACAAAAAGGCTTTTGGACACACTAAACTTAAGGAGAAAGTATTAATAATATCGTAAAACCACAGTATATCAGCCCTGCACTTGTCCGTTGATGGAGAGGGTGCCGACTGGGTGACCGAGCCAAAAAGGGCCATCAAGAAGGCCAACCTGAATTTCACGGCAAAGTTTTTGTGGTTTATTGTCCGCCACTGCCTTTCCCCCACAGCCGCCGATAATATCGCCACATGGGATCGAGCAGTACTGATGGCGGCGATGATAGCCGGGTTCGAGGTGGATTTCACGTGGCTTCTACAGGCAGTCATGTACGAGAGGGATTTTAAGGTCACAACTACTTACCCTTTCCCATGCATGATCTTTTCTCTATGCAGGTCCGCAGGTGTGCCTATATGGCACGTTGATCAGCTCAAGACCCCGCAGGGCACTGCTGATGTCGGCCTCATCAGAGATGAGGCCAATGAGTTGGCTCCACGCAGAGGGCCCCGTCCAGAGCTGCCCCCACTTGCTGACGATCTGGCTGATATGGTAGCCCAGGCCCGCACGGCTACGCAGGCGGCGTCCACTGACACTACCCCGGTCGAGTCTATCCCGGGTAGTAGCACTGCCCCGTGCTCCTCTCGCACAGCCCCTCTACCCGCGCTGGTCCCGCTTGATAGGGTCCAAAAATTAGAGGCGCAAATGGCTATACTTCTGCATCATATCCCGCCGTGGATGCAGAGGTCTATTACCGAGGCGGAAGAGCGCTTAAAGCGGAAAATGGTCCAGCATACAGAGCGGAAGATCGCTGAGGTTCACCAGCGCTTGGACGCTTTTGAGTTGCGGGTGTTACCAGGCCAGCCCCTTCGGTGGATGTGTCGACTCTTCAGGCTGCGGTCGACAGTCTTCGCGCAGATATTGACACGATATTAGAGGCTAGGGTGCCTGAGTCTGAGACCCGTTCTGTCAAGCCTGCTGAAGACACAGTATTGGCGGCCCTATTTGCCACCTCAGAGAATCCACCACCTCCTCCTCGAGAGCATGCCAAGAGGCGTAGGGGTCGAGAAGAGGACGAGGCGCGAGCACGGAAAAAGGAGCACCGTGAGATGAAGGCTGCGAGGAGAGCCTCACTTGCTGAGGAGGAGGCGCACCAGATGAGAGCAAGAGAGTTAGAGGCTGGGGCATCTAGCTCCCAAAATGTGGAGATAGCGGGAGGCACTGCTGATAGTGATGTTGTTGCTGAGGACACCACTGAGGGTGTCCAGATATAGAGGAAGTGGGTTCCGGGAACCGGACCCACCAGCTTGCTGATCGTCGTCGCTTTGCGCCACAAGTTTGCTTCACCTACCACTCTAGTATTTAAATTATTTTATGCATTGGGGACAATTGCATGTTTTTTTGTTGGGGGTGGGGTAAATGGAAAGTGAGTTCTAGGGTGAAGTCTGAGTAGCCCAATTCACTATTCTCTTTTGGGGTTTTATTGCCTGTGTTCTTTTTCCCCAAAAGACAGATTACTTTTTCTGTTGAACCGGCATGTTTATATCTTGTGTACATAGTTTAATTCTGGAACCTGATGGCTAAAATGATATCCTGATAAAATGGAAAATGATGCATGACTAGGCATAGAAATTGATAAGTGGGTGGCTCTAAGCATGACATAGAGGTACACCACTGCATTACCCAAAGTCTAAAATTTGAACTAGGTGTGTAATAATCTGGTAGAGTGATGAGATGTCAAGTGAGTGTGAGGAGAGTTTGAATAATCCACTATTTGTACTAAGCTAGAACTTGCCTGGTTAGTCCTGCTAAAAGTAAGTTGTAATAGACAATTAGGAAAGGATCATAGGCCCTTATTCAATGTAGCTCATTTTTAGCCTAAATAAAAGAGAACCAAATGAAATTATCCTTCTTTGATCCAAATGATCTGAGCTTAAATTAGACCTTTCTTTTCCACCCCAAGTGATCTTTTCTGGGAATAATGTGTTGGCCCTGATCCCTCCTTGGACATGTGCACCTCAGCATAAGTTGAGGGTGGCTAATGCAGTAAACAACCTTCGTTATGGCCCAGACCCAACTTTGGGTATTGTGTACTTTGACTCATGGCAAAGCCATGAGTTGAGGGTGGCTATTATTAGAAATGCTCTGGAAAGTGGGGTTGAAAGAACAAAGAGAGAGAAAGAACAAAAGTAAAGTGAATCAAGAATTAGTTGAAATAAAAGTAAAGAAAAATAAAAATATACAAGAAATACAATCAAGAAAAGAAGAGAGTCACTTACACAAACGAAGAAAGAAGAGAAAATAGCAAGATGAAAGAATATGAGAAACTGGGCGAGATAAAATGATAGAAAATGGTATGTTTAGCCGATATGTCAAGGAGGGCAAAAAGTCACTAAAGTTTACCTAAATATACCCTACCTGACCCTGAGCCTATGTTAAAAGCTAAGAAAGTCCTATCGTGATCCTAAGGGTTGTATAGAAAACTTAAGGCAGTGAAAATAAGGGCAAGCTTATGGCAATATGTATGAATGAGCGTGAATTTGTTCTGAGAGCGAGTGTGGAAAAGTAATCCTGATACTCAAACTGAAATCATTGTGTGAAAAATGTGGATTTTGTTTGAAAGTGAGGACACTAGTTGCAATACCGGAAATATTAGCACCTCGGTGATAAATTGAAGAGGATAGGTGTTAGTGCATGGTGAGTCTGTGTCATGCTCTGATCCCACATAATTCAATCCTAATAGTGATAGCATGCATAAATATGATGAGATTAATCGGGATTGATAGCCAAATGATTGCAAAGGATAAAACATGGATACTATTGTACAAAGATTTTGTATTGAGTCATAGTGCGTCGCTTGAGGACAAACAACGAATTTAAGTTGACGGTGTTGATATACCGTGGTTTCACGGTATTATTAATACTTTTTCCTTAAGTTTAGTGTGTCCAAAAGCCTTTTTGTGCTAATTTTTATATAATTTTCTCTTTATTTGCAGGAAATTTGTCCAAAGATGAATGCAGAGATTTTGAGCGAAGAAATGCAGAAGAGACCACCTACGGAGCTTGTGATGGTCCGTCATGCTTGTGACGGTCCGTAGGTGGCAGCGTAGTGCAGCTGCTGAAGGAAGATGGGGAAGTCTGACCAAGTGTGGGGTTATAGAGTCCATGACGGTCTGTCGTATCTATGACGGTCCGTCCTGCAGGTTCGTCATGAAGTTCACAGAAGTAATCCCAGTACCCATATTCCAAGAGTTTAAGTGTTTTGGAACGAGACCCTCGACGGACCGTCGTGTCTGTGACGATCCGTCATACTTGCCGTTGAGGGTAATGAAGAGAGCAGCAGAAGAAATTGCACAAGTATTGGACAACGGATTCCATGACTGTCCGTCGTGACCACGACGATCCGTCGCGAGGTCCTTCGACCCAGCCGCGTTTTGACAGATTTCCAACAGATAGAGTCCTTGTTTAATTAGGTTTTTATTTTCTATAAATAGTTTGAAAAACCTTATTTTTTAGGTTAGACACCGTATTGTTATACACTGTATTATTAGTTAGACTTTGGATTATTTGGTGAGGTTTTTGATTATCATTAGACTTTGTGTGAGATTCTTGATTACTTTGAGATTCTTGCAAGTGATTGTTGGTGATTTTTGTTGATTAATCAAGCAAACTTTCGGATTTGACTCTTTCTCATTGAATTAAGTACATGAATTCTTATATAATATATTTGAATATTGTGATTATGACAATGGGTAACTAAACTCCATAAATAGGGTTGTGGGAACTATAGGTCAATAATGAGGTAAAACCTAACTAAAATAACAATTCTAGAATAGTGTCTTGCATGTATTAATAAATCTTTTGCTTAGAAGTCTTTTTAACGGATGGGCAACGTTAGAAATCGCCTTAATGCTACTTGCCAGACCAAGGAGGTAGATAATAGGAAAAGAATTATCAACATAGATTTAGTGTATACTATCTAATAGGCTAGTATTGATTGGTACGAGGTAATAACTTAGTCAAATATCGAATACAATGCTTAATATGAGGTAAACATAAGGGTTAGGATAGCAACACACGTAGCCGGACCAAGGAGCGGAGTGAGATTTTCTAGATGCCGGACCAAGGATTTAGAAATACATAACTTATCACTTCGCATGCAAGATACTAGGAAAGAATTATTATAGTTAGAATTATCAAGTTATGAACCTGTGGGGAACACGTAAACCCTAGTTACTTTGATTAATTGATTAAACTCCAACATTCGAAGCTGTTAAGTGTCTCTTTCAATTTCGTTAGTTATTTTCATTCATTTATAAATAGAAACCCCCCTTTTTATTGTTTTTGCTTTCCAAGGAAGTAATTGACCGAACAATAGTAATAATAGATTAAAGTTAAGTCTAAACTATTTTCCTCGTGGGAATGATCCCAACCTCACTAGTTGGGTTATTTACTTGACACGACCGCTTTACTTCTTATTTGAGAAGTAAGTTTGAGCGTATCAGAGATCAATAAGACGATCCACCAAAACCCATGAAATAAGCAGTCCATACGGCAAGCTGGCAGAGGCATTCATATTTTTGGAACTTCCCCACATGTATTCCTTTAAACCATACCATCCAATTTATGCGGTATTTCCTCAATAAACAGTAGAGAATAAACACATCCCGAGTAGAGATATTACTCAGGGAATCTTTCTTAGGAATGAGGGTGTTAGCAATAATATACGCCAATATACGATTTTAAAAACATAGTGACAAAGGCCCAAAGTGAGAGATATCAGACTCCTGTTCCACGACAGCTTTCTTAGCACCTTCTAGAGAGACTTCAAAATCATCGGGTATTCTGTTCATATACGGAATCACACAAAAACTTTGTACCAAACACATCCTCAAAAAACACTTCATTAATGATAAGACAATTATACTAGACCAACCCTTCTAGTTCACCTCTTTCAGGAGATATGCGAAGATTCGTATAGAAGAGTCAAACAACCTCTTCAAAAACATCAAGACCACAAAAAGTAAAAATATTGATAATTTCTTAAATTTAAGATAGGAGCTTACCGGGCAATAAGAGTCTATTAGTTGACTAAGATTAACCACACGACTAGGGACGATGGGTCAATATTTGAAATTCTCATACACGTGCTTCTGTTTGATTCCCCAAAACTTGTGCATGTGTGTGGGAGAGAGACATCCTGATGCAATGGTGCAAGGTTTCTCTGAAACCTTTTATATTGATGTAGGGTCCCTCTTCTTTGAAGATATCGAACCAGCAACCTTTGGTCCTATGGAAGAGTCAAAAGAGACGTAGAAGATGTTGGTTTCGATAGAACTCATAGGAACGGATAGTTTATCAGAAGCCATGGAACGAGTTCTAGTCATATTGAGATTGAATAAGGAAGACAAAAACAAAGAAACTAAATAGAGTTTACAAGAGGGAGAAGAAATAGAATAAGAAGGGTTTTTGAAAAGAAAGGGGAGAAGTATAAAAGGAAAAGGAGAAGATTGAAAGGAAAAGAAAGGACGGATGTACAAAAAGCGAAAGAGGCGGTGAAAGGCTACAATTCCAAAAACACAAAAGAAAACATTAAATGCATAAGGAACAAAATTAATTAAAATAAGTTCTTTTGAGACATTTTCTAAGGAACCAAATCTCTCTTCAAGTAAAGGCTTTGTGGAAATATCAACTAACTATTTACAGAATCTACGAATTCTAATGAAAAATTCCCATTTTCAAAATGATATCAAATAAAATGATGTTTGATATCAATATTCTTAGCCCTAGAATGATGCATAATATATATTTCGATAGGCTAATTACACTAGTATTATCATAAAAAATCAGAACAAATTCATAAGAGAGATCATAGTCAAGTAATTGATGCATCATCCAAATTAGTTGAGTACCACAACTTCCAACTTCAAAATATTTTGATTCAGTAGTGGATAAGGCAAGCTAGGTTTGTTTTTTGCTATTCATGATACTAGGGATTGTCCCAAAATTTGGCATGTTCCACTTGTAATTTTGCGATCA
Source organism: Solanum peruvianum (assembly GCA_027705065.1). Lineage (NCBI taxonomy): Eukaryota > Viridiplantae > Streptophyta > Magnoliopsida > Solanales > Solanaceae > Solanum > Solanum peruvianum. The sequence continues at coordinate 8,629,408 of JAKWJD010001757.1, read as the reverse complement.
CTCTTGTCACCTGCAAATTCAGTATCTGAATACCCAATTAATTCAAATTAGATGAGTGAGGGTACCATAGTCCTAATTTTGTGGTGTCAATCAGGTAGCAAATAATTCGTTTTACATCAGTGAGATGTGATTCCTTTGGAGTAGCTTGAAATGTTTCACATTTGCATACGATGTACATGATGTCTGGTCAACTAGCAGTGAGATACAATAGTGATCCAACCATTCCTCTATATAATTTTTCATCCATTTATTTCCCCAGTGAAGCTAGTTCAAGGCATGTGGAAGGACTCATGGGGTCCCAAAAGCTTTCCCTTTTTCAAGTACGAATTTTTCGATCAACTCTCTGTGTACTTATTTTGATTAATGAAGGTTCCATTAGTTGAATGTTTGATTTGAAGTCCAAGGAAGAATGTGAGTTCTCTTATTACAGTCATTTCAAATTCGTCTTTCATTAGATTTGCGAAATTCTCACACAAGGAGGGATTAGAGCTTCCAAATATAATATCATCAATATAAATTTGAACTATAAGAATATACAAACCAGATCTTTAAATAAAAAGATTTGTGTCAATTTCCCCCCTTAGGAAATTATTTGAAGGAACAAGGTGCTCAATCTTTCATACCAAGCTTTTGGAACTAGTTTGAGACTGTAAAGAGATTTGGAGAGTTTATAAATAAAATCAAGACAATAACAATTTTTGCTATGGGGAGGGGGGGGAGTGACAAACACTTCTTCCTTTATAAACCCATTTAAAATGCATTTTTACATTCCTTTGAAAAAGTTTAAATCATTTAAAGGATGCATATGCGAGAAAAATACGAATAGACTAGCTAGCCACAGGTGCTTAAGTTTCGTCGTAATCAATACCTTCCTGTTGTAAGTGGCCTTGAGCAACTAATCTTGCTTTGTTACAAATAAGTTTCCAGGTTTATCCTTCTTATTCCAAAACACCAATTTGGTTTCGGTTACTAAGCAATTTTTAGGTATTCAATAAGAATCCACACTTGATTTCTTTCAAATTGATCGAGTTTTTCTCTCATTGTTTGTACCCATAGCATTGTGTCTCCATTCCCTTGGAATGGTGGTTTTGTCTATTGGTGTAGTCAACTCTACTTCTGCAGTAGTTGACTCTTCAATATTCAGTTCAATGTTGACGATTTGTGTATCCTCAACTTGATTTAGAGAGGTAATTTCATCATCACCGGTTTCAACTTCCTTTACTCTTTAATTAGTGTCATCGAATACCACATGTTAGATTCTTCAACACTTAAAGTTCTTTTATTAAAAGGACGAAAAACTCTGCTAATAGGGGCATACCCTATAAAAAGTACGTTCGTCGCTTCTTGGATATAACTTATCGAGATTGATCTTACCATTATAGTGGACAAAGAATTTGCATCCGAAAGGATGGAAATAACTTATGTTTGGTTTCTTGCCTCTCCATAGTTCATTGGGAGTCTTCTTTAGTATAGGTATGATTAGGCATTTGTTAAGTATATGACAATCAGTACTTATATGCCCAAAAGTGATCAGGAAGACTTCGATCGAGAAACATTGTTCTTGTTGTATCTTGTCGTGAATGATTCTTTCTTTCTTTTACTCCATTTTTTTGAGGAGATCTGGGTGAGGAAACATTTCGAGTAAAGTCATTTTGAGCACATAATTCTTCGAATGAGTTATTTTCAAATTTGTGACCATGATCATTATGGATGGTTGTAATGAAATACTTTGCCTCTTTTTGAACTTTTATCCAGAAAACTTCAACGGTAGCAAAAGCTTCATTCTTATGAGCTAGAAATATTACCCATGTAAACCTTGAGAAGTCATCAACAATTACGAAAGCATATATTTTACCTTTAATGCTGGTAGTTCGAGTAGGACCAAAAAGATCCATATGAAGAAGCTGAAGGGGTTTAGAAGTGCTTACAATATCTTTTCCTTTGAAGGGTGAACGAGTCTTCTTACTCACTGACATGCATAATCACAAATATGGTTTTTCTCAAAGTTTAGTTTTGTCAAGCCAATAACAAGTTCAAGTCTAGAGAGTTTCTCAAGCGCATGCAGACTTGCATGTTCAAGTTTTCGATGTCATAGTCACGGATCACTGAAGATTGCAATAAGACAAGTAAGACAGGTAAAATCGACATTATTTAAGATATATATTGTTTACTCGATCACCGATAAGTGTTAACTACTTTACAGGATGTTTGATGATGCAGCTAGTTGTATTGAACGTAACTTGAAATCCAACATCATATAGTTGACTAATGCTAAGGAGGTTGTGTTAGAGTCCATCAACAAGATATACTTCAATTAAAATTGCATGGTGAACTGAGAGCAATATTTCCAACTCTAGTTACTTCTCCTTTAGCGTTGTCTCCCAATCTAACAGATCATTCATCAATTGTTTTTATAGTCTTGAAGTTTTGTTTCTTTCCACGCATATGTATGGAGCATCCACTGCCAAGTACCCACTTTCTTTCCTATAGATTTTCTTAAATTGCTCCTGCAAATTAACAAAATTAACTTCTTTTAGGTACCCCAAGTGTTTTTGGGTCCTTGATGTTTAGCAGCTTTTGGTCTCCAGATCCATTTTCCTGAGGAATATTTTCTACAGTTAAAAGATTTATGACCAAGATTACCACAAGTATAGCAAGTAATTTTAATAGGAGTTTCAAAAAAAATGAGAGTTGGAGATAGATCTATTCAATCTGTTTGAGCTATGATTTGGAGATCTGTAGTATGCTGTTTTGTTAGATCGCACAAAACTGTGACTTGGAGATTTCCTCGCGTTTTACTTCTTTAAATTCTTCAATTAGTAAGTCTACTTCAATCTGACTTGCTTTGAGAAGAATCTATCTGTCATTCTTTTGTCGAGCAATTTTATTATACTCATCAATAACCTTTTATAATTTATCGATAACCACGTCCAAGGAATTCTGGAAATCATTATAGTTTGGACAGCTAAAGGTTCTTACCTCACTCATTTTACTTAGATCCATGAAACATAAATTTGTCATTCATCATTGTCGATTGTTTCTCTTTGTTCCCATGCTTCAAGACTTTTTGGATCTTCATTTCTTCGATTGTTTCTTCTCCTCCGTTTTGGATAATTTTATTCTTTAGTAGTATCAGCGATCGTCATTTATTTTGAAATCATTTTTCTTGAAGCTTTATTGAGGTCTCTGTCTTCTTTCTCTAAGCATTTGTCTTACTCCACGATTTATGAGTGTCGTTTTATCATCTTAATTTTTGTTGACTTCCATTCCAATGTTAGATGTCTTAACTGTAAACGTCACAGTTTTCTTTTTGTCATCATAATTGTGCATGTTAATATGATTTTGTTCATAGGACATTAAGTTGCCTCAAAATTCATCATATGTAATTTTCTGTAAATCTCTATCTTAAAGGATGGAAGCTTTAGTTTTCCAAACCTTGGTAAGACTTCTAATGATTTCATGACTTGTAATGCATTTGAATATACCATTCCAAGAGTTTTGATTTTATAGATTCAATGATTTCATCTTCGGTCATTTTGAACATCTCATACTCATTAACGAGAGAACTGATCCCAGCTTTCTTTACTTTTGTGGTTCCTTCATACGTCATTTCTAGTTTGTCCCACATTTCTTTTGCATTCTCACATGTTGATATTGTGTCGTATTCTACTCCACTCACTACACAATATAGCAAATTTATAGCTCTAGCATTAGTATATATTACCTCTTGTTGCTCTTTAATGATGTCAAATGATTCAGGATCGAATGTTTTTTCAGTGCATCCTTTTCAGTTAGTCCAGAAATAGGCTTTGGGCCCTTATTGATCACTATACTTGCTTGATGATCAGTTGAGCAGACAAATTCTGAATTATTTTTTTTTCAGTAAGAGTAATGTTGTCCATTGAATTATGGTGGACCGTGTGAAGAGTGTCCGTCTTCAAGTAAAGCTCCAGGGATCTGATAATGTGTCATTTCGGACTAAGATGGTGAGACCTGCTCCAATACCAATTGATAATCAAGAGGGGGTGAAGTAAAAACTACTTTTCATCGACTTCCAGTAATGGTCAATCGACTTATCTACGTGTAAGTGAAATGAAGATATAGCAATACAATCACAATATGTAAATGACATCAAAAATTTTATACTGGTCTAGATCACCAATGTGGTGCCTAGTCCATTCCCCTTGGGTTTCAAGGGTTTCCTTTAGAGTAGTATGGAACTTAGTGAGTCACAGATGATTCTTGCAGGGTTCACGTCTGATATGCAAATCAAAACTTCTAATTGACAAAACCTCTACCTGTATAACCTACACTCAAGTTTTTCTTTTTCTTTTCTTTTTCAGTTATATGCTCTTAAGTATACAATGCTTTTATGAAAGATGATAGAAGACAATTGTACAAGTTCAAGGGAAGTGCGTACTTCAGAATTAAGGCTACGCGAGGAATGTACAGTATTTGAGGACTGGTCTTGTTAAGGAATAACCTAAGGGATTTTTATCTAAATCAAGGATAGTTGAGATATTCCTTGATTGAGGATATTTGTCGATCCATGTCCACATCATATATGTGTATGGTAAATCGCTTCTCTATCCTTCTCGATTTTGCTGGCTTGATTCTTGTCTGATCAGCCGATCTTGAGTCCTTGGCGTGATTTGTTACTCCATCTTGCTTAACTTAGCTGGCCTGATTTTTTTTTTCATGTTTGGTCATTATATCTTGGATCTTTGACTTAATTTTCATCTTTTCATTATATAGATAGATTGATTTCGAGTGTCAATCAAGGTGAGCTATATGATGGATTTGGGCTATCTGTATGTTGATCCTAATTTTTTAGATTGATGGTTTCCTTCTTCGTAATCAATCACATATTCTTTTCCATCTTGGTGTTGTCTGCATAGAATACTTTCTTTTTTATTTCAATGCATGCGAGGTTTATGAGTAAAATGTTAAATGTCTATCATCAAAACCAACTGACTCTAAGGAAGTAAAAAAGTTTATGTCTCACAACACGAAGATTTTTGGTTAATGGCGAAGAAGATAATAGTGACAAGTAATAAAAGACACTTAGGGTGTGTTTGGTATGAAGGAAAATGTTTTCCATGGAAAATGTTTTCCTAGAAAATGTTTTCCTGGAAAACAAGTAGATTTTGGACTTATTTTCTCATGTTTGGTTGATGAGTAGAAAATATTTTCCGGAAATGATTTTTAGTGTTGGGATGGGTGGGGGCTGGTAGGGGGGCTGGCCGGGGGAGGGGGGTAGGAGTTTAAATAAAAATTTAAAGTTGAAAATATTTTTAAAAAGCAGAATTAATTTTATTTTATTTTTTTTGGGGGGGGGGATGGGGGTAAGGGGTGGGGGCTGGCCGGTGGGGGGAAGGTCAATGACCAGGTGAAAAATAAAAAATTTTAAATTGAAAATATTTTTTAAAATTGATGTTTTTTGCAAAAAAAAAATGTAATTTGAAATTGGAGGAGAGTCATGGAAAATGTTTTCCTTAATTTTTTGAGGGAAGTCATTTTCCTTAATTTTGAGGAAAATGAGTTGATTTGGAAAACATTTTCCAAAAGTTTTGTCCCAACCAAACATGGGAAAATTGGAAAACATTTTCAAGAAAATGTTTTCCTTCATACCAAACACACTCTTAATGGAATACAAGTGTTACGGACATGATACTTCAAAATTGATTCTTATTTTCAGGAGAGTGGTTTTCAAAAGAGCATCAATGAGTCTACTCTTAATATAAAAAAATGCAAGAATGGTTTTCTAATTGTATGTACTTTTATCAATGATATATATATATATATATATATATATATATATATATAATATATATATATATATATATATATATATATATTATATATATATATATATATGGATTAGAGTGAGTATCGTCACTAAATTAAATACTGCATTATGAAAAATTTTGAGATGTCTGATATTGGTTTACTGCATATTTTCTTGATTTTGAGGTAAAACAGAGAGTTGATGGTATATTTCTTTCACAAAGAAAAATATGCAACAAAACATTTTAAAAAGATCAATATGGTAAATTGTAATGTTGTTGCTGTTGGGCTTTGTGGAGGCTTGTGAGCCGGCCCGACCCATTACTGAAACCCTAGGTTAACCATTTGGTTTTCCTATAAATATGATCCTTGTATTTGTAATTTTTGAGGAGCACAAGTGAAATAAAATCCTCCTGTTACAGTCGTGGAGTAGGGAAACCGAACCACGTTAAATTCTTGTGTGTCCCGTTTGCGTTCCGTTTCTCTTTTCTCTAGATTATTTGTGTGTGTGTGTGTGTTTAATTCCCAACAATTGGTATCAGAGCGAGGTTTCAACAACACTGTAACACAAACTGTGAGAAATTGTCACCTAGGGTTCTTGTGTGAAGAACTGTGTGCAGGGAGGAGAGCCGCCGTTACCGTGTGGGTAACCTCAAGCAGCAGCCGGCTAGGAGAACCGCGCAGGGTGCGAACAGCCGTCCTCCGTGTGCTGTCCGTCGCGCCGTTCCGTTGGCCGCCGCGTCGGGAAGGAGTGTGCCGCCGCCGTTAAGGGAATTGCCGAAGGTGCGATTTTTTGTGGTGCAATATTTCTGACGCAATTACCAAGATCTGAAATTAGTTGTACCGAGTATCTCATTTAGTCCTTTGAGATGGCAGAAGATGGGAAGTTCCGAATTGAGAAGTTCGATGGTACAGATTTCAGTTGGTGGAAGATGCAGATTGAAGATTTGCTGGTTCAGAAAGATTTGGACGTAGTATTGGGTGACAAGCAAGGAAAATTGTCTGATGCAGAGTGGGCAGTTTTGGATCGGAAAGCTATGTCAGTTATCCGACTCTCGTTGACCAAGAATGTTGCGTTCAACATTCTTAAGGAGAAGACAGCGAAAGGCATCTTGGAAGCCTTGTCTAACATGTACGAGAAGCCATCTGCAGCAAACAAAATTTTTCTGATTAGAGAGTTGGTGAACACAAAGATGAAGGAAGGCAGTTCAGTTACCGAGCACATCAACTCATTGAATTCGATCTTAGCCAGACTTTTGTCAGTTGGCATTAAGTTCGATGATGAAGTTCAAGCTTTACTACTGTTATCATCATTGCCTGACAGTTGGTCTGGAACGGTTACAGCAGTTGCCAGTTCAGTGGGACCTAATGGATTCACCTTTGAGAAGATTCGTGATCTCGTTCTTGGCGAGGATGTCAGAAGAAGGAGTTCTGGAGAATCATCAGGTGATATGCTAAACGTCGTCAGAGACAGAGGAAATAACAGAGGTAGTGGGAGCAGGAACCGAAGAAGGAGTCAGTCGAAGGCTCGGGATGGCTCAGGTGTAACATGTTGGAACTGCAAGGAGGTGGGGCATTTCAGGAATCAATGCCAGAAAGACAAACAAGTCAACATTGCAGAAGACAGCGCCAACGAGGATTTGTTTATCTGTTGCGCGGAGAGCAATGTGGATTCCTGGGTCATGGATTCTGGTGCTTCTTTTCACGCTACCCACAACAGTGAAGCATTGCAGAATCTGGTTATTGGAGACTTTGGAAAGGTAAGGCTTGCAGACGATAGAGCTCTTGATGTTACGGGCATGGGTGACATGGTGCTGAAGACGCCAGTCGGTTTCTGGACCTTGAAGGATGTCAGAGTTGTTCCAAGCTTGACGAAAAGTTTGATTTCTGTTAGGCAGTTGGATGAACAGGGACATCATGTGAAGTTCGGAAATGGGCAGTGGAAGGTCGTGAGGGGCAATCTTGTCATGGCTCGTGGAACAAAAAGAGGATCGTTGTATATTGTCGGATTACCGTCTGAGGGAGTGACCATCCCAGTTCAGAAGAAAAACAAAGTCCGGTTCACAGAATCTCGTGGGCAGAAGAAGGTTGTCTTTGCAAGAAAGAAACCCAGAGCCACAGGTCAGATTCAGGATGAACGAGCAAGGAAAGGTTCAGGAAGACCAGTCAGAGGCGTTTGTGGCAGTGGGAGCACCGGCCGTGCTTCAGCCAAGGCTCCTAGAAGACAGTGGGTCAAGAGAACCAGTATTCCAGCTGTTGATACGTCTCCAGAAAATATCTTGCTGAGTATGGAGAGTGTTTGTTCTCAGGGAGTTCTAGGATCCGGCAGTTCGTGTCTCAAGTGGGAGCCGGTAGGGACCGAGGACGAGTCAAGGGCAGTTTCAGCCGTGACTGATGTGTTGAAGCTTCGGGGAGCTTCAACGGGCCTTTCAGTTGACTGATGAGAAGGCCGCTGTAGCAGGAGAGAGTTGAAAAAGATTACTAGACATACAAGTGTTCTAAGTGGATGACAGTTGAAATTCTTCAAGCCTCCAAGTGGGAGATTGTTGGGCTTTGTGGAGGCTTGTGAGCCGGCCCGACCCATTACTGAAACCCTAGGTTAACCATTTGGTTTTCCTATAAATATGATCCTTGTATTTGTAATTTTTGAGGAGCACAAGTGAAATAAAATCCTCCTGTTACAGTCGTGGAGTAGGGAAACCGAACCACGTTAAATTCTTGTGTGTCCCGTTTGCGTTCCGTTTCTCTTTTCTCTAGATTATTTGTGTGTGTTGTGTGTTTAATTCCCAACAGTTGCCACGCCGATGAATATTAATGAGAAGTTGTGTTGTGATGATGGTTCTAAAATGACAAATGCAACTCATTTTAGAAGTTTGGATGGTGGTTTGAACTACTTGTCTCATACAAGACCATACATTTTTTTCTCTGTTGGCGTCATATCGAGACTTATGCACAATTCAAGTAAGCTTCATCTTAGAGCTGCAAAGAGAGTATTAAGATATATCGCATTGATAACAGATCATGAAATTTAATATTATAAGGTGACAAATTTCACATTAATTGATGTTGTTGATAGTGACTATGCAAACAACGTTGATGATAGAAAGAGAAGATTTGGTTTCTTGTTTAATCTTGAATCTGAAGCAGTTTCATGGAGTTTAAAAAGCGGGAAATGATGGTCTTATCAACTTCAGAGGCTACATATATTGCAACAACTTCTACAGCTTGTCAAGCAGTTTGATCAAGGAGAGTTGTTAGTTTTATCAGATTTCAGCTGGTGCAACTGAGATTTTTTGAGACAATTGATTTGTTATTGCGATGTCGAAGAAGCCAGCATTTCATAGTAGAACAAAGCACTTAGATATTTGCGATCACTTTATTTGAAATCTTGTTCTACTAGAAAAAATAACTTTGAAGTCTTGTTATACAAATGAGCAAGCTACAAACATTTTCACGAAGTCAATTCCGCAAGCAAAGCACGAGTTCTTCAAAGGTCAACTTGTAGTTTGCAGTCTTAAATCAAATGGAAGTATTTGAAATGTGATTCAAAAGAAACTTGTCCAAGTATTCAGGAGATTATTAGCTAGTCTCCTTTATCTTAGCAAATTTAAATATTATGACAGAATAACAGCTAATTAGTAATTAGTGACCTAAATTTTATTATTTTCAATTTTTTGGTAAGCCTATTTATAGGCAAGTCTTCTTGCTAATTATTACTTTAAATAGAGTCAAAGAAGTTTACAGTTACTTTTTATCTCATTCATTTTTCCTTTTAATTATGTTTTTCTTTTCAACAGAGTCTCCCTGAATACATTTATCTCATTCATTTTCCTTTTGATTATCTTTTTCTTTCCAAGAGAGTCTCATTGAATATGTAGTTACCTTTTTTAGAAAGTGTTTTGCCTCTAATGTGGGACTTACCTGTGCAAATCCAAATTTAATTGGACTCCATAGTAGATATCGGATAGAAAAAAATGATGAAAATACTATACTAAGTAATGAATAAGTTGAAGAAGTAAATAATCTTTCATCACATGCACCAATTGGCACATTTAGTCTTTTCATAATTAACTTACAGAAGATATTAGAAACCTCAAGCCAGCAACATTGAAAGATTGGATAATAAAAGAAGAAGACACAACTATTTGATACTTACACTTGCAATATGGAAAGAAAAGGAAAACTGGAGCTAAACTAGATTTCTCTTTATATCTACATCTCCGCCTTCATCAAAAAACAAAGGCGAAAAATTTAATAGTCAGATTGGAGGAAACTCTCGTACGCTGTTCCTTTTAATGTCTTATTCACATCATCCCAGTTCTTGATATGTTCCTGCAGTGGTCCGCTGTGTATCTTAACTTGGCGGCTAGTTAAATTCATTTGTGGCAATCTTAAAAACTCTACAACGTCTCCAATTTTCTGCAAATAATCCAGAAAATAATGAGCAACACAAAAGAACAAGTATATTTACGGATAACAAGGGAAACGAATGAATGAATTAGCCGTTCACTCATTTAGTGCCCAGCCAGTTGGTCAGGTAAAGAAGGAAAAAGGGGCAAAGCTATCCTCTACTACATGAAATGTCTTAATTTTATCCTTTGTTATACTTTATTGACAGTCATATCTTTACCATTAGCAAATTGAATAGCAACTGCTCGACTCGAAGGGAGCTCCAACAAGAATTATAGCAGAGGGTAATTTCAAACCATATAAAAGACAATGCGGTAAATTTGGACCTTCATCCCCAAGTCCACACTGGAACACAGTCAAAAGTCAAGGACAAATATGAGACGACTTACTAATGGCAAGGCTATGGATGGAAGTGAAGTATAAAGGAGGGTAAATCAAAATGTTTCGAGCCAGTAGAGGCAGATTTCTTTGCTTAGGGAAAATTTAACAGAGTGCTTACGTTTCTGAACAAGAAACTTGACTAGATATATCAGGTCATATGAGAAATTATCTACACTTCTTGGCTTTAAATTACATGCAGTGATTCATGACAAAATGGTTATAGACTTAGAGTTTCAGAAATGTATATTCTTACCGTGTGGTCTCTGATAAGATCTTCATAATACAAAAATATGTTCCGAGTACTGTTGAAGTACTCCAATGCCTCTTTGGTTGACGCCTCCATTCTCTTCAAATCTGTGATTAATAATGTTGTATCGATTTCTGGTTTATACTTCGCAAGAGTAGAAGCCTGGAAAAAGCCGCAAAATGATCAGATTGTATAGTCTTATGACACAATAGGGAGAAATGGATTGAAGGAATTACCTCCTCAATTGAGTGCACATGAGACTTGTGTGTTCCATTCAAGAGTCTAGCATAACGATCATAGGAATTTGCAAGCACTGAAACCATACGGCGCAGCAGATTCCTTCTAAAAAGAAATATTACGGAGACACCTTTATTGTTGAAGTACTCAACGATTTCCTTGTGATATTGTATCAACCCCTGTGTTTGTCAAGATAGGTCGGTCAATTTTTCCGAAATAAGCAATTAGACAGAAGACATCGTATATTGAATATCCTGCTAGATCATACTCTACGCAATAAAGGCTGTAAATAACAAAGTTTAGCATATTTACGAGAGCTGGTATACAAAGCATGCATTTTTCTGTGACGCCGCACACAGATGAGTGCTGACAAACACACCAACTAATATGATGAGACGTAATCTCAAAATACCATTTACTTGATGCATGATCAACAATACTTATCCTGAATGGATCACTTCCATGATTTTATTACTCCCTCTAGTTCAATTTGTTCATCTTACTTTCTTTTTTAGACCGTTTCAAAAATAATGTCATTTTTCCTTTTTGGCAACGTACTCTATAGTTTCAACTTTTCAAGTGACAGGTTTAAGACCACAAGATTAAAAGACATTTTCAAACATTCTACATATCTTTAGTTTAAGACTACCTTCTTTACCTTCTTAAATTTTGAAATTAGACAAACAAATTGAAACGGGGGAAGTATATGCAATGCAGTATAGAAAGCTAAAGGTTTTCAAGTACAAAATAAATCTTATATGGTGAGATAATAATTTTTTAATCCTAATGGCTCAACCTGACCAAATCTAACTCAGCCAACAGTTTTCTTGTGGCACAATCAGTAGCCAGATGAAGACTTTAAAACAATTTATAAAACGATACCGATTTAGATCAAATCCTCTCCAAATCAATACAAGGAATTGGAATCTCCCAAACATAAATTCTAGCGCTTTACAAAGGGTATATTGCTTAGCCAATTTTCAAACATTATACAAAGTTTCTTACAATAATACTAAGAGTCCTTAGCACTATCCAAACGGGGTTGAGCGTTACACTCCATTTCTCAAAAAAGCTCTGTTAAGGTAAGGCCCGTCCACTGTGACAACTAAAGTGTTTCAAAAGGCAAAGGATCTCCCTATCTCAAGGAGTCTATTGGTGTTTGAATTTAAGTTGTCTGAAAATCTCAAGACTATGAAAGAAGCATAAAAAATGAACCACTTTCTTCAGTGTGATCAACTATTGATAAAAGATGTCTACCCTTCCTCGGCATTTTTATATCCCTGGCTACAACTTAGCCAAACTTTATGCTTAAGACATGGCACGGAAAGCATGTGAATTAACAAAATGATTTTACCTGATTAAGCATCCATTTGAAGCCAACCGCAGCTGAACAGTGATTCTTGGAAGCACTGGTGAACAAATCCAAATTATAAACCATGTCCAAAGTCCTCAGGATTGAGGAAGCATTTTCTCTCCGCTCTTTGACAGAGAAAATTTCACCATTGGAGGTTATATTAATATGACTATTTAATAGTGTCTCAAACCATCCACTTCCAGACCTCTGTGCTGACAGAACGGCAAACAGACGTACAGGATTACAGGAACATTCACCCCTACAATAGATAGACAAAGGAGATAAAATGACTAAAAAGACAATTTGCAGAAAGACTGAAGATTAATAAGCAAATCTAAATAACTCAAATACCTACCTGCTAAAGGTTTTCGGTTTAGGATAATGCAAGTATGGAATCTGAGATCGGTCGGTATCATATTCATGACAAGGCCTTTCTATAACTTCGATATTCAAGAGTTTTCTTGTTGTCTCAGTGTTAGTCTGTTTAAGACAGGTTGAACAGATATAAACACCACAGACCATTGCAAACACTATAACTATCATCCTTAACAGTGCCGGAGATTTCTTGGGAGGTTTTATGATGAGAGCATCCTGACATTCAAATAAAAGAAGACTATCAATGAACTAGGTGGAAAACAAAATTGCAACTTAAATACACCTCTAATCTATGTTTATCGGACTCTTCAAATATGTCGTCCGGGATCCTGTGCATTTTGGAGAATCCAACACGGTGTGGCAACACTTTTGAGTGTCCGAGCAACATAATCTCTAATCACGGCCTACTGAGCAATTAAACTTAGAAGGCTTGAGGGACAAGGCAAACTGTTTTCGAACAACCACATGTTCTTTTTCATAGAAGGCATCCATTGAGCATGAGACTATACCATGTCAATCTGAGTTGATTCCATAAAATTTACCTCCAGGAAGTCAACAACCATAAAAAAGAAAACATAAAAATGTTCTCACCAGCAATACATCTTCCTTAGCTACTGTTTGGCCATAAATTTTCGGAGTAGTTCTTGAAATTTTATCTTCAAATATTTGTTTAGCCACGAAATTTCAAACTTTTATCTTCAAATATTTTCATCTTCGAGTTTTTGGGACTTCCATTCACAACATTTCAATTTTTTTCCAAGTAAATTACATATCCACAACCTCAAATTTCGAAAATCACAACTTCACACACACAAATCTTCAAGTTCCAAACTTTAAAATCTACAGCCACATGAGTTTATCAATTCTTTGAGAACATAACCAATACTCCAACAAGTATTTTAGCTGAAAAAATTGCATATCACAACAACCCCACGAACAAACAGCCAAAAAAAATCTTTTTTTTTTCTTCCACTCTGTTTAATGCGAAACCAAGATAATGAAACCCCAAAACAAAAACAAAAAAAAAAAAAATCAAAACCCAGATCACAAAATTCAAAATACAGTGAAAAATTCTCACTAAAATCCCCAGTCCACCATAAATTCACATTCTTGCAAAAACCCAGAAACCAATTAGTAAAGGGGAAGTAGTTCAGCTTCAACAAGATTGTAGAACTCAGCAAGAAGTACTTTTAAGCTGGATCTCATACAAATATACTCAAAAATAAAGAGAAAAAAAGAACCATACCTTTGTAAAGAAACAAATTTCTTCAGCCATTATTATAGATTGAACAATAAATCAAAAGATTCTTTCCACAGAATCCTCAAATATACAAAGACCCCTTCATTGGAAGCTTTATTTGAATGAAAATTATAGTGTTTTTGGAAGTATGGAGTTTGTCTTCTTCACTTGTATTAATGCCGTAATCTACATGGAGCCATTTCAGTTAAATATGTTATACTAGTACTAATATTTCTCGATTTTGCCGCTGTCCAACTCACACAAGCACCATCCTTTTTTTCTTTTTTTCTATTTTTCTTTGTTTAACAATGAGATTCGGCAGATCATATATATTTAATATAATTTTATAAAAAATATATAAATTTTATATTATGTTGTGAATTAATGATAAGGTTAAAGTGTGAATAGATTTTATCTTAAATTTTTATGGTATGAGAATATTAGAATACAAACAGATTTTATCCTAATTTTATGATATGATCAAATAAAATAGATTTTATTTTTATTTGGTGGTTTGATAAAGTTAGGATGTTTGTAAATTTATGGGATTTTTTATTATTTTTAATATTATTAGGTATGAAGAGGTTAGTGTGAACAGATTTTTTATTTTTTATTTTGTTATACGATAAAATAAAATTTAGACAAATTTTATTATTATTTTATGGTATGAAAAGATTAAATTATAAACAAATTTTATCCTTATTTTATGGAATGAGAAAGTTAGAGTGTGAACAAATTCTATAGTTATTTATGATATAATGAAATTAGAATGTACGGAGGTATGAAAAAAACAAAGTGTAAACTATTTTGTTATTCTTATTTTATGGTATGATGAAGTTAGAGGGTCTCATGGAATTTATTCTTATTTTATAGTATGAAGAGGTTAGATTGTAAATGCATTTTACCCTAACTTTGTGATACGAGAAAGTTAGAGCATAAACAAATTTTTTGTTAATATTTTGTGGTGTGATGAGTGGGACACATAAAATTTAATTAAAATTTGAGTTAAATCTAAAAAGAAAAAAAAAACAATTAATGATTTGACTTGACTTAATTTAATATTTTTTTTAAAAAAATGACTATATTTGGAATTTAAGTATTTATTTTGATGTACTTTTTAAATATCACTTACATGTTTTCATAATTTTTATCTTTAATATATTCTTTTTAAGTTTTTGAGACTTAGAATTTTGAATTATCCAATAAAATTTATAGTCTATAGATATTAGTAACTCTAATTATGCTCAATTCAAAATTAAATCAATACTAATGCTAACAAATTAAATTAATTGAACACTAAAAATGACAATAATGTTAAATATTTGTTCTTTAGCTTTAAATGGTTTTGACATTTAAATTACATAATCTAATTTTAATTTTTCTTTAATATTTAATCATGTAATTAATACTTATTAGACTTATTTTAGCATGATTTAGTACTTTTAAATTACGATCATTTTCATTAGACGGGTCAATTTGCAATATGTATTGTATATGATTTTATTACTATTTTTTATTGAATATTCTAATGTCATCATTCATCTCATATTTTGTGTTATTTTCATGATGAGGATAGAATACATGTTTTACGATAAAAGAAAGTTGGAATGTAAGCTAATTTTACCCTTATTTTGTGAGAAATTCAAAATTGATAAATATGAATAACAATTTTAAATTAATATAGGATGATATTTAGGTTCACAATCCAAAAAATTATAAATATTATATTATTTTAATTAAAAATTACCGAATTTTCGTTGATAAAATCCAGGTGAGGTAGAAAAATTAGTTATAGAAAAATAAAATAACTTCAAATAATTGTACACTTTGTTATGTGTTAATCGAAAAAAGAAAATTTGTAGATTTTATAATTGTAACAAAAGTTACTTTTTAATAATAAATTAAATAGAAGAAAATGATATGTCTGGGCAAGAAGGGGAAAATGAAGAATATTACCTTATCTATAACCTAAAAGTGGTTGGGATAATTTGTATCTAAATTAAAGAGCCTATTTCTGACCTAAAATTGGATTTAATTACCTTATTTATGACCTTAGAGAGACTCTTGCTTAGTTTTGAGCCTGGGTTTCACATTAATTAATCCTAAATTACATAAGCAAGATTTAATTTTTCTTTAGGCATTTTGATGATAATTGATTTTTAGTAATTAACTTAAGCTCTACTTGTCTTAGAATGTACGGCATGTAAACATCATATAACTAATTAGTTACATGTAAAAAAAAAAAAAGATTGGAGAGGCTTTTCCCGTAAAAAAATAAATATTAAGATTTAACTTATATACATTATATTATAAATATTTTTTATATTATCGAGTATATATATATTTTTTATGGGGTTAATTTCACTTATTATGAATAGTTACATTTATATGTAGTTATCTTGTAGAAGCCTGATAGTATAGGAAATTTTCTACATTATCAGATTGATTAGAAGTTAAACAAGAATTAACATGACATAATTAATACAATCAATATCATAGTTCTCAAATGACAAAAACATATATTTTGCTTACGATGGAATATTTTTATTTAGTCACCATAAAAAAAGGATTAGTTTTTTTTTTAATCTTCTTTAAATAATATAGAAATTGACTACGTAACCCACCATGAATAATTTGCGGTCTTCGTTTTATAATAATCATTAACTTCATTTTAGTTGTTGAATTGACATTATCAAGATGATGATAATTAATGATTTGACTAACGAAGATAATTATGATGATGGATTAATAAGCATTTTTTTCTTAGTTATAAATTTCGATATTAAGTCCTATTGAATATAAAATTCATTTTGTTAAAGGGTATTTTATCTTCAATATGACACTTTCCGATATAAGGTCAAATTTAATTTATTTCGATATAAATATTCATCATCAACTAAAAATTAAAAAGGAAGATAGTAAAAGATTGTGATCTATGGTCCTTATGAAACAAAAATTTTAATTAGTGAATCATTAAAATAAGTATCAACCTCAAATAAAAATTAAAAACAAAAAACAATAAGGGTCGGAAATAAAGAAAAAGAAATATTGATTTTTATGTACTTTGAGCAGGATGTATTTTTTTTCTTTTATAATATTACTACTATATAGAAGAGCCATCACATGGACGACCAAGGGCATAATAGTAATTTACATTAATAACAAATGGACACATTTCATTTCCAAAAGCAAGAAGGGCAAGTATGTAATTTTACATTAAAAATGGACAACTTTAAATTTTAATAGCAAATGTTTGCATATCAATGGGGCATTCCATTTTCATCATTGTTGTTTTTGTCATGCTTTTCTTCTCTGTTTCTCATGGTAACTGTATTGTTTTTTTTAATTATTATTATAATTGGCCTCTTTTCATTTTAATTACTCATGAATTATTTTGATTTATGAGTTGTGTATGTATAGTCGTAGGAACCAGCAGAAAAATGGTGGGTTCTTTTTCACATGGAGACACCTGTGGAGTTCTACACCAGGTCGGTTTCTTTTTCTTCTAATTTAAACTTGCATTTTTAGTCTCTCAAAAATTGACTATTTCTGTTAGATGTATGTATATGTAGAAGAAGTGTTTATAATTTTTTTCCTTTGTAGATTAATATTTAAATTTAAAATAAAATCTTTTAATTTCTTATTTGTTCATTCATTTTGTCTGAATTTCAAAAATCTCTAACCAAAAAAAATATGAATAATAATTTATAATTATAATTAGTATAATAAATTTAAAAATTATGAAACATAGATATGTATATGTACAAGAAGTGTTTACAATTTCTTTTTCTTTCTAGATTAATGTTTATTTAATTACTCATGAATTGTTTTGATTTATGGACAAATTTCATTTCCAAAAGCAAGAAGGGCAAGTATGTAATTTTACATTAAAAAGGGACAACTTTCAATTTCAATAGCAAATGTTTGCCGATCAATGGGGCGTTCCATTTTCATCATTGCTGTTTTTGTCATGCTTTTCTTCTCTGTTTCTCATGGTAACTGTATTTTTTTTTATTGTTATTATAATTGGCCTCTTTTCATTTTAATTACTCATGAATTATTTTGATTTATGAATTGTGTATGTGTAGGTGTAGGAACCAGCAGAAAAAATGGTGGGTTCTTTTTCACATGTAGACACCCGTGGAGTTCTACACCAGGTCGGTTTCTTTTTCTTCTAATTTAAACTTGCATCTTTAGTCTCTCAAAAATTGACTATTTCTTTTAAATGTATGTATATGTACAAGAAGTGTTCATAATTTTCTTCCTTTCTAGATTAATATATTTAAATTTAAAATAAAAATTTTTAATTTCTTATTTGTTCATTCATTTTGTCTGAATCTCAAAAATCTCTAACAAAAAAAATATGAATAATTATTTATAATTATAATTAGTGTAATAAATTAAAAAATTATGAAACATAGATATGTATATGTACAAAAATTGTTTTATACACAATAACAAATGGAGTGATGTAGCTCTTGCTTTTTATGCTTTTAGCAGTAGTATAATTTTTCATTTTTTTGGCTTTTAGCAAAGACTTTTCCTCCTTTTTTTAATTTTATTTTCTTTCTACATTAATATTTAAATTTAAAATAAAAATTTTCAATTTCTGATATGTTCATTGATTTTGTCTGAATCACAAATATCTCAAACAAAAAAAAATATGAATAATAATTTATAATTATAATTAGTATAATAATAAAAAAAATATGAAACATAGAGATGTATATGTACAAGAAGTGTTTATAATTTCTTTTTCTTTCTAGATTAATGTTTAAATTTAAAATAAAAAAAGAAAAGATAGGGGAAGTGGTTATAATAATTACATAAGATGTACTACAGCAGTAAAAATGATGCGTGTCTTAAAGAAAATATATACTGCTTTATGCACAATAACAAATGGAGTGGTGTAGCTCCTGCTTTTTAGGCTTTAGTGATGTAGCTCCTGCTTTTTAGGCTTTTAGCGGTAGTGTAATTTTAATTTTTTTGGCTTTAAGCAAAGACTTTTCCTCCTTTTTTTTATTTTATTTTCTTTCTACATTAATATTTAAATTTAAAATAAAAATTTTCAATTTCTGATATGTTCATTGATTTTGTCTGAATCTCAAATATCTCTAACCAAAAAAAATATGAATAATAATTTATAATTATAATTTATATAATAAATAAAAAAATATGAAACATAGAGATGTATATGTACAAGAAGTGTTTATAATTTCTTTTTCTTTCTAGATTAATGTTTAAATTTAAAATAAAAAAAGAAAAGATAGGGGAAGTGGTTATAATAATTACATAACAAATGGAGTGGTGTAGCTCCTGCATTTTAGGCTTTTATCATTAGTGTAGGCTA
The DNA here is from genome assembly GCA_027705065.1 of Solanum peruvianum. Taxonomy (NCBI): domain Eukaryota; kingdom Viridiplantae; phylum Streptophyta; class Magnoliopsida; order Solanales; family Solanaceae; genus Solanum; species Solanum peruvianum. Next base: position 8,610,027 of record JAKWJD010001757.1, on the reverse strand, counting down.
CTACTTTCACTTTTTAGGCTTTTATCAAAGACTTTTCCTCCTTTTTTTACCTATCAATTATTTTTTACCAAGTTGCTGAATATTCATCACACTTTATGAAATATCTTATATATAGAAATTTCCATCCAACCTTTAAATAAGTCTTCATTTTTCTCTTTGATTTTTGTCTGAATCTCAAAGATCTCTAACCAAAAAAATATGAATAATAATTTATAATTATAATTAATATAATAAATAAATAAAATATGAAACATATAGATATATATGTAGAAGAAGTGTTTATAATTTCTTTTTCTTTCTAGATTAATGTTTAAATTTAAAATTAAAAAAGAAAAGATAGGGGAAGTGGTTATAATAATTACATAAGATGTACTACAACAGTAAAAATGATACGTGTCTTAAATAAAATATATATTGTTTTATACACTAACAAATGAAGTGATGTAGCTCCTGCTTTTTATGCTTTTAGCAGTAGTGTAATTTTCATTTTTTGGCTTTTAGCAAAACTTTTCCTCCTTTTTTTAATTTTATTTTCTTTCTACATTAATATTTAAATTTAAAATAAAAATTTTTAATTTCTGATATGTTCATTGAATTTGTCTGAATCACAAATATCTCAAACAAAAAAAAATTATGAATAATAATTTATAATTATAATTAGTATAATAAATAAAAAAAAATATGAAACATAGAGATGTATATGTACAAGAAGTGTTTATAATTTCTTTTTCTTTCTAGATTAATGTTTAAATTTAAAATAAAAAAAGAAAAGATAGGGGAAGTGGTTATAATAATTATTTTTTTATATGTTTTACTCTTAATATTAAATACTTATTCGATAAATTATTTTAAGACCTAATACTCTACTAAACATCATCAACAGAAATAGTATAGTAAAATACGTTAATAATTATTTCTTAATTGTGTATCAAATTAAATAATCACTTATAAAAATTAACGAAAGTAATATATGATTAACTTGACACATTATGAGTTTAATAATGATTAAAGAAGACAGGTGTAAATTGCTTTTCACTTTTTGTTTTCCTTTTTCTTAGGAATTCCACTTCCTACATTACACGTAGCCCCTTTTCTTTTTATATTTTATTTTCTTTCTACATTAATATTTAAATTTAAAATAAAATTTTTTAATTTCTGATATGTTCATTGATTTTGTCTGAATCACAAATATCTCAAACAAAAAAAATATGAATAATAATTTATAATTATAATTTATATAATAAATAAAAAAAATATGAAACATAGAGATGTGTGATGTAGCTCCTGCTTTTTAGGCTTTTAGCAGTAGTGTAATTTTCATTTTTTTGGCTTTTAGCAAAGACTTTTCCTCCATTTTTTATTTTATTTTCTTTCTACATTAATATTTAAATTTAAAAAAAAAATCAATTTTTGATATGTTCATTGATTTTGTCTGAATCTCAAATATCTCTAACCAAAAAAAAAAATATGAATAATAATTTATAATTATAATTTATATAATAAAAAAAATATGAAACATAGAGTTGTATATGTACAAGAAGTGTTTATAATTTCTTTTTCTTTCTAGATTAATGTTTAAATTTAAAATAAAAAAAGAAAAGATAGGGAAGTGGTTATAATAATTATATAAGATGTACTACAACAGAAAAAATGATACCTGTCTTAAAGAAAATATATATTGCTTTATGCACAATAACAAATGGAGTGGTGTAGCTCCTGCTTTTTAGGCTTTTATCATTAGTGTAGCTACTATTTTCACTTTTTAGGCTTTTAGCAAAAACTTTTCCTCCTTTTTTTTACCTATCCATTATTTTTTAACAAGTGGCTGAATATTCTTCACACATTATGAAATATCTTCTATGTAGAAATTTCCATCCAACCTTTAAATAACTCTTCGTTTTTCTAATTTCCATCCAACATTTAAGTAACTCTTCATTTTACTTCTCTCTTCTTAACATATACTTTAATTTTAAATTTATGTGGTCTTCTGTTATATGAAATCTAGGTAATTTGTTCCTACTCTTATATATATATATAGTCTTATATATATAAAATATTTTGAGTTGTATCTTATGGCTTACCAAGATTTTCTTAATCTTGGATAAGGGTTGTCATCTTTACAGTTGTTGAATAGCTTTGTTCACTTTGTTTGGTCATATTGTCATTTTGCTTTCTTGACTGTTTTTGCAATCTTTTACTATAAATATAATATTAATCTTTAACTAAGATCTCATTTCATACATTTGTAATTGATGCTTTACATTCCATTTGGCTTTCTTATTTTCTTCCACTAATTCTCTATTCTATTCCAATACGACAAAATGTAGTGTTTATGCTATTCTGGTTGACATTATCTTGCTAAATGATCTATCTATGACATAGTTTTAAAACAAAATAACATACTTTTGTTCATATTGGTGTTATTATATAAAATGTATTATGTCAATCGTGAAATAGGGATTCAAAGATGAGGCTTAGTTGAAGCTTAATATTGCCACATTTTTTTTCCATTTTGTGTTGTATAAGTTATGTGATGCGATTCTGTGCTAACAGGTGATTTTTTATCAAAGATGATCCAGAAGATCCAAGCATGAAAGATGCATCTGTTTTTGTCTAATTTTATACAGTATGTAAATGTATGTAATTAGTATTCCCACAAATGAAAATGTTAAACTATATAAGTATCTCACTTCGACATTCAGTAGTATGACATTCACATGAAAATATATTATGAACAAATTTGGCAGCTATGATGTGTTCGAATCACTAATTTTTCTCATTGAAATATTAATTTTGTTTGTTTAATATGCAACTCATTAAATTTAGGTCCATTATAAATACCTATAATGCTCCCAACTACAGCATCATCAGCGGAAAGCATGTCTGCAAGCCCGGATCAGTATTATGCATACAAATTCAGCAACTCCTAAATGTTAATTGATAATTTGTTAACATTAAGCTACTCTTGAAGTTCACTTTCTTCATACTGTCAATTTGCTTAATAAACAGTGCATTTATTTTGTGAACCATGTATCGCAAAATAAAATGATAATAAATATATAAAATATTAAAATATTAAATGTTGGGCCCGTGCTTAGCACGGGCAACGCTCATCTAGTATATACATACATATATATATATATATATATATATATATACACACTATCATCTCACCAAAAGAATAATCACCAATAATCATTTATTGTAAGTGCAATTCATTACTTAAAAATACGGGAAATTACATATTATTATAACAAATTGAAACCGCATATAAGTAATGTAAAAAGTCTTACTATATTAAAATATTTAAATTAAGTTTTCCAAATATATATATTTATATAGTATTTGGTATTAAGTTGTTTCAATCATGCTCACAAGTCACAAATGCTCAATAGTTTAAACTTTAAACTAAAAATGATGTAATTGAAATGGACAAAAAGGGTTGAATAAGTTAATCAAAGAGTTGTGATACTTAATTTCCAACGTTGCAATTATGGCTATTAATTAAACATATCCCGTGACGCTAAAATCTCAACCTACATTAATTTTTTTTTAATTAATTTAACGTTTCATTAATCTTCTTATCTACGTTTCCTATTAACATCAGTCAAGGGAGGATATATCTATATATCCACTCAGTCTTGAAGTTATCAACCAATTAGGAGTTTGACTATTTCTTTTTTACGTTTATCTTTTCTAAAATTTTAAGAATATATATATATATATATATATATATATATATATATATAAGATACCAACTAATATTTCCCAAGAAACTAGTTGAAACAGGTACAGGAGCAACCGGAGTTGAAACAAGTACAAGAGCAACAGGAGATACAATGACTAAAGGAATTATGATCAGCTCCTACCAGGGGCCGAGCGACAGCTAACGAAGGGTGCACAAGTGAACACCCTTTGTCGGAAAGTTATACCGTATCTACGAGATAAATTTATGATATTTTAAATATATAATTAGGTTTGTACACACTTGAGTAATTATAGGAGCTGACTCAATGGTAAAATGAGTGTTGGAAGTATGAAGCGGAAGGTTGAGGGTTTGATTCTTGGTCCAAGTGTTTTTTAAAATATTTTTATTAGTTAAAATTCACATTAAGAAGTAATTTTTAAAATTATACACTCTCTTTATAAAATGGCTGGCTCCGGCACTGGCTCCCACTATAAGGAAGAAGAATAAAAGCTGTCAGAAATCACCATGGTCTTTATCTAAGGAACATCACCAAATTTAGATTCAGAGCATCGTAAAAAAGTACTAATATAAATAACATATTTTAATGTAAGCATCACCGATCGATCTGAATCCACTACATAATCTAAAGTAGACATTCAGAAGGAAACATGCAATATAAAAGTTGCATCACCCCAAGTCTCTATACACACCCTTTTTTCATCCCATGTATAATACTTCCCAAGCTTACCTTTTATGCCACCCTTTATTCATTCCAACTTCTTACCTCATCCTGCCTCGAACTGTACCATTAAACATTGGATGCTCTTGTCACTCTAAAACTTTCGAAGTTTATCTTTTATACCACTCTAAGGCTTCCCATCCTATCTATTATGTCATCCTCATATCAGATTATAACCCAACCCTTTTATCACATGGAGATTTTCCAAAAATCAAGGCCACTACTAACTCTGCTAATCAACCTACTAATCTCTCTCAAGTTCTCATGCCGACCTCCTGACCTTTGACCTACTTTAATAAATTAAACCACATGCAAGACTTATACTAAATTACCTTGACTCAAATTCTCTTACTAAATTTGTTCTGAACACTGAACAATCATAACCAATCTCAACATTTGAACTATACACCAGACCCATGCATTATACTAAGAAAAATAGATATCATTTCATTTATATTTACAACATAAAATAGCCCAAACTCTCAATCTTCACCTACTATTAACATACATACACATGAAAAATGCATCACATGATAATGCACAAATCTATATCTGAGTCCAACTTCACCCTTAAATTAATTCGGATCATTAATCAAGGATCAAACATGCACTCATCACATTATAAAAAGGTAATTTGTCTCACTCATAGAACCACACATACAAACTGTTAGTGTATCAGTATGGTATTCAAGCCAACCAAGTATCAATATTCATAGTAGACGTTGTATTCAAGCTAACCGTTAGTATTTACGTACCGACATGGTACCTAAGTCAATCAACAATCACAGACAACATGCACAATCACAATGAACAGTAACACTTGAAATCATAAATAAAGTCATTAGAATGATTTATTGCATGAAATTATCAACATAATATCATCACGTATCCTTCTTATGTTTTTTTTCCCAATATGATGTGCACAAGTGAAATTAACAGTTGTAGACATACATCCATATATAAATTGGAAAACATATATACACATCACCTACCAAAACATAATATTCTTTGATCATTCAAAATTCGCCTATAAAATTTCCCTTCCCATAAAACATCCATAGAACAACCATTATTAGGTAACACTACCAACCTAACCGCCTTAGCCATAAGATTAACCGTACAAACTCTGTGCCTGAAGATCTATTCACAAGATATATAATAAAGTGAAAACGGATCTAACTATTCAGCTTAAGAAACTAATTGTCCATAAATAATGACTGATCCAATCTTTACTAGTTGTCCTCATGATTCAAAATTTGAGGTCATGCCAATAAGTTATCATATTTCAATATCCTCCTACTAATTGTAATATTAATATAAGATAATTTATCACTTTAATTAAAAGGATACTATTATACATCTTTACTAAAGTCACTTCTTTAACAAAAAAATATAAGTGTACAAAATTGTTTCTTGCATGCAGCTGTAATGTGTACGTGCATATCAGATTCTTTTAATTGATTAACGCCAGATGTTGTCCACAACATTATATATAAACATATATACTTGATTTTTTTTTATCTTTAATTATATATGAAGGACTTCAAAAGATAATTTAAACTTATTAACCGTTTTAATGAAATTATCGATTTCTTTATTTTTAATCAAAACCTCTCATTTTTAAATTTTTGAGAATAAGTTCTTGTTGTTTAACTTATTTACCATTGCATATATTATCGAGATTCTTTTATTTTAATCAAATGCTTCGTTTTCAATTTTTTGGGAAATAATTTCTTTTAATTGAAAATATCATTTTTTTAATTAAACGCGCAAATCTAAATTTAGTTAAACTAAAATATAAATATCATACACCAATTAAAAATATATATAGTAATTGTTTAGTACTAGAATATAATCACATTTTCCTTAATTAGAGTTTTCAGATTTGATCCTTTAAGATAAATCTTGATAGAAAGTGCTTTTCTCAACACGACTTGAATCTAGATTAATCAAACTTTTGACGCAGAACTCTGATTAAAATAAAAAATCAAAAGGTACTAGACTATAATAGTTTCTTGAAATAAAGCTAAAGTCATGACTCATCATTACACATGAGACCGTTGGAAATGCACATCAATATTTGATTATAAATCTAGTTATATATTATCAATTATTTAGTGAATCTTTGATATAAAAATAATATTTAAATAAAAGTATTGAATTCATATGAATCTGTAAATATAATGATAGATTAGTCCCTACCTACAGACAACAGTACCTTTGTTCTTTCTTTTTCTCTTTTTGGGGTTTGTTTTTATTTTGAAAACAAAGTCTCTTTAGATTCTCAAAATAGTAGGGTATGCATGAAATGATTTATGATAATGAAGCACCCCTTGCTTTTATCATCAACTTTTTTTTCCTTACAATTGAAGATAACATTATTTTCTGTTATAGCTATGGCCTTGTATGAGCTATGTATAAGCAATATAATATAGTAAAAAGGATTTCTTTTTTGTAAATGTTCTTTTCCCTTCCCTTTTACATCTTTCTATTTGAATGATGAATAAGTAATAACATAGAATTTGTTAAGTTCATACAATAATAGAATTTGTTAAGTTCATACAATAACCAAAAAAATGTATAATCTATAGGTGAGGTAGGATATACGAGAAGAGGCGAATCCAAAATTTAATATATTTTAATAAAAAATATTTATTTTTATTTATTATTTTATGATATACAAAATTTATTGTGAATCAGTAAAAATAGATGGATGAAAGCAATTGTTTCTTTCAAATTTGTCCCTATTTAGGCAAGTGGAATTTTATATATGTAACCAAGAAGCTACTTCTTCAATTTTGTGCTTTTTTTTTTGAGGTTTAAATTATATAAACTTTAATAGATATTTTAAAATGTGTTTATTTATCATATTAACATGAGAAAAAATGTAATTTATAGTAATATAGTTTTTAAATATATGACCTATAATTTTAAGAAAGTATATTATTAACTATATGATTAAATTGATAAAAAAAATCAATTCTTATTTTTAGGGAATGAATAAATTTCTTAAAAGATGTACCTTGATGCTAAAAACACTCTTATTATCGACCAGAAGAGTGAGTAAAGTTTAAGCATGCCAACAGTCAAGGGGGAGCCAATTAAGTGGGAGCATGAGGTTATCTGAATTTCCGAAAAATTATATTATTTTCTCTGTTTCAGAAAGAATAATCTAATTTGATTTAGCATGAACTTTAAGAGTATAAAGAAGAATTTAGTATCTTGTGATTCTAAATTATAGTTAGGTTAAATGTACAAAATTGTTCTTTGATCTTGTGGTCTTAAATATGTCACATGGAAAATTAATTTTAAAATGTTACCAAAAACAGAAAGGGAGCATTCTTTTTTAAATAGACTAAAAAGAAAAATAGATCATTTTTTTAAAAACAGAAAGAATATTATATATTTATAATTAAATACATATATATGAGATATCTTTTAATTTTTTCATATGTTTAATTTTTTTATATTTTAAATACTTTAGTAAAGATTCTAATGAAAAACAGGTTAATTAAGCATTAGAAAATAAAGAAATGGCCTAGTCATGAGGAGATTGTTGAGGCATAAAACAAGGTCCAACCTCAGGTCGTCTGCTCTACTTTATGGTTTTCCAAAGCACCTTTAATTTTAGTCGTACTTTAATATAATTATCAAACTAAGAAATAATAATTAAAAAAATATTACATTTTATATTTCATATTTCATTTTATATGTTCGGTTTCATTTTATAAAACTGAACATATTGAATATGTAATTGTTATTGTATGTTATGCATTAGTTTTAATTTATGTAATAGTACTTTCATTTATGTCCATTCAGAGAAAAAAAACATTTAAATATAGATTTTTCATTTTATGAGTTCCAATAATCACACAAATATTGTAGCATGTTTAAAATTATAAAATTAAAAAATCTTATAAATTATACAAATTAAGTCTACTGATGATGCATATATATTTTATTTAGAAACCCTAATTAGGGTTTACCATAGATTATTTTTTAATAGTGGAGACAATCAGACAGCAATAAAGATCACTATTTAAGAGTTGATTCAACGTGCCGCTCACGATAATCTGTCTTGTCTCATTGTTTTTGTTGTTTGTTTTCCAAAATGTGTTCGTATTCTACATTCTACATTGATAGAACAAATTAACTCAATTTGTCTCCACGATAACTCACAAGAACAAGCAAAATCTAGAAAAAAAACATAAAGTCACCCCTAGTTGTTCGGTATTTGCATAAAGACACCTTAACTTTGGAAGCGTCCGATCACCCATGAAACTATTTAATATCTTTGTAAATGGACCATTTTGATCAATTTTCTCGCCTGTGTTGTTATCACGCAAATGGGGCGCGTGACCCAATCTTTTTACTGTCATGACCAGCTATAAAGTGTCAGGTGTCATTATATTTCTTTAATATTAATTATTTAATTAATTTACATCATCTTCCCCATTTTCTTCTTCACCCAAATTCAAAAATCCAATTACCTCTTCTTCAACTTCGAAGATCAATTTACTTTATCCATTTTTATCCCTTATTTTCTTGTCTCTTGCTTTTCTTTGTTTCTTTTTCTTCTTTTATCTTTTTTTTTTTAAAAAAAAAAAGAATTCCATTGATTAGAGAAAACTATCAAACTCCATCTTTTTTTGATCTCATTACCTTGCTTTAGTAACTTGAGAGTTGAATTGATTTTATTTAGTGATGTTTTGATGACGAAGATAGTGTTGTAACATGGAAGCATCATGGAGACTACATTGAAGGTGGCTTATGAATGCTACTTTTTGAGGATTTACAACAAAGAACAAAAGATTTGAGTAATGAAGATTTAAGAAAAAAGAGGGAGAAAATGAAAATAAAGTTAATAAAAATAAAAATAATTCAATGAAAATGAAAATCAAACTAAATATTAAAAATTAAACAACTTAATACGTGTCAAATAACTATTGGTGCGTGATTGCACCTCTTTTCTTGCAATTGGGGTTGGGTAAGAAATGAGATATTTATAACACTCTTAAATTGTTCAATGGAGAAATAGGACACCCACAAAGTTAAGGTGTTTTTTTGAAAATTCGAGAGAACTTCAATGATAACTTTATATCTTTTCTCCAAAATTTATGCTATGGAACTTTGTCAAAGTGATTACCTACTATTTAATTGAAAAGAATTAAATATGCCATCGAATTTTAAGGAATTGACAATAAAGAAATTTCTATTTGAGAAAGGCTTCATTCATGTCATTATTTTTTAACTAAAAATAGTTTTCATTTTGCAAGATCTTCTTATATACATGGTTAATTATGATTCGACCATGTCATTAATGAATCATTTTTTTAAAAGAAAAACTGTTCAAATTTTTGAAAAACTATATGCACAGCGAAAACATATTAGAATCATACAACTTAGTTACATGAATAATAGATAGCCAATACGTTTATATATGCTAGAATACATAAATTTGCTGAAATTTAATTCACGGATTATCTCTTGAAGCATGAGCATCTACCTTCAAGCGTAAATTACACAGACCTTCAAGCGAACCCACAAGTTAGATAGCACTTCTACGATCTTCTACATTGATCGCAAGTTCACATCTAAACTCTCTCAATACTTTGGTGGACAAGTATCTCATAGAAAACCTATATCTTTACTAGGTTAAAAGAATCCTTACTTATAAAGATTTCAACCTAGTCCAAAAAGGTTAAGAAACACACCTGTTTTCTTGAATCCGAAACTTCTTAAAAAGGAATATCATCAATCTTTATATCGATAAATGGATTCCATCAACTAACTTATTATTTCACCTATACATAAAATATTATCATCCAATCTACCAGGCATATTGACTCATCTCAGAATCTCTCCTTTTAATAAATCAAATGATAATTAGTATATACAGATCATAATAGTTATATCGGGATTAAGAATATAAATATATTTAACAACTTAAAGAATATGCTTTTGTTAGTCACTCCAAAATAATTATCTCTACTCAGTCTCATTCAATACATACAAAATGTACTAGCACAAGAAATTTGAATCATTCCGTTTATATAATCAAGATAATATATATATATATATATATATATATATATATATATATATATATATATATATATATATACTAGCACAAGAAATTTGAATCATTCCGTTTATATAATCAAGATAATATATATATATAATATATATATATATATATATTATATATATATATATACATATATATATATATATATGTATACATATATATATATATATATATATATACATATATATATATACATATATATATACATATATATATATATATGTATATATATATATATATATAGATATATATATATATACATATATATATATATATACATATATATATATATATATATTATATATATATATTATTATATATATAAATCTTGAATTTGCTACGGTACATATATATGTATATATATATATATATAATATATATATATATATATATATATATATATATATATATATATATATATATATATATATATATATATATGTATATATAAATCTTGAATTTGCTACAATTGTACCGTTGACATGTCCAATTTTCATATTAGATTATGAACAAAAAAAATTATACTTATAAGAACTGACGATTTAATCCTCTATGTATAAACTAAAACTCTATACACTAAATCATTTATTATAAGTAAACAAACATTATAAACGAACGGGAAAATGTATGAAATATATCCAAACTTTGATCGAAATTGTTGTTACAATATTGAACTTTATGGAGTACCTTTTACCCCCCTACGTACTTCATCTAATACTCCCCCTCCCCCCCTCTCCCCCGTTCCATTTTATGTGAGGTACTTTGACTCGGCACGAAGTTTAAGAAAGAAAGGAAGACTTTTAAAACACGTGGTCCAAAATGAATTATAGAAATTTTTGTGGTTGTAAATCATTTCATCAAGGGTTAAATAGACATTTTATAGTTAAACTGTTACTGAATATAGAAATGTGTCATCCTTTCTGGTACTGACTAAAAAAGAAAGTAAATCACCTAAATTGGGACAGAGGGAGTAGTGAATTGTCACGACCCAAAACCGAGCCGCGAGTGGCACCCACACTTATCCTACTATGTGAGCGAACCAACCAATCTAAACCCCAACATTTCAATATAATATCAACAAAAAGTAATGCGAAAGACTTAACTCATTAATAAGAATCAATTCAATAACTTCTAAAACTCAACATCTATTATTCCCCAAAATCTGTAAGTCATCATCACAAGAACATCTATCCTCAATTACTAAAACTAAGAGTATCTAAGAAAGCTAAAATAAGTAAAAAGCTAGTCCATGCCGGAATCTCGAGGCATCAAGACTTGAAGAAGAAGATCCAGTCCAAGCTAGAAGCAGTAGCTCACCCTGAATTCCGGTGTAGTGAAGACTGGCTAGAGTTGCGGTTGAGTTGAGGATGACTGTATGTTTGCTGCACTCCACATATAACAAAGAAAGAAACACACAAGTAGGGGTCAGTACAAACACAAGTACTGAGTAGGTATCATCGGCCAACTCAAAAGAAAACAGTATATATCAGTTATATCATAATTCAACTATAATACTCAACATGTAGCAACAACAAGTACTATAATCATCAATAAGTACCACCAAGTTCATCCATGAGGACTCAAGCCTCAATACCATACTCATTTGGGAATTAGGTTCATTAGATTGAGTATATTAACATCTTTCCAGATTCATTATCTTTATTCCTCTTGTGTCGGTACGTGACACTCCGATCCCCTACTACTATGTGTCGGAACGTGACACTCCGATCCCCTACTTCTACGTGCCGGTTCGTGACACCCGATCCCTTAATACTATGTGTCAGAACGTGACACTTCGATCCCCTAATTCTACGTGTCGGTTCGTGACACCCGATCCCCTAATACTATGTGTCGGAACGTGACACTCCGATCCCCTAATTCTACGTGTCGGTTCGTGACACCCGATCCCTTAATACTATGTGTCGGAACGTGACACTCCGATCCACTAATCTCATCCTATCAATTTATCAAGCCTTCTCTTGTACCAAGGCATCATCAATCTCATTACTTTAGTTCATCAAGCCTTCTTTTATACCAAGGCATCACCATTAGCAAGGTAGATTAGGATTTCTTTCAAGATTTAGGATTCAATAGCTTCATCATGCTTATTTTATCACAATTATATAATTCACATTCATGCAAGCATACAATTAGGCATATAGAAGGGTTTACAATACTACCAATACATATCATTCGCTATTAAGAGTTTACTACGAATAGTATCAAAACCATAACCTACCTCCACCGAAGAATTTGATCAAGCAAGCAATTTCCCAAAGCCTTTGCTTTCTTCTTCATTTCTCTCTTCTCTCAATCGTTCTCCCTCTCTTTCTGTCTCTTTCCTTCTTTTTCCTTATTCAACCCCTCTTTCTTTTACCCTAATTAGCATATAATTAAGTATAAAATATGGCACTAGTAACCCACTAATTAACTCAAGGTTACCTCTTTTAACCCCCAAGAAATTGAGTTATTAATATTAACCCACGAAATTTATAATTATAGCAGGAATAGTCCAAAACGCCCCTTTAAAACTTAATAGAAATCCGACCCAGCCTGGGATTACGCAACCTGTGACGGTCCGTCATGGTTGTGACGGTCCGTCCTGCAGGTCCGTCACAAAGTTCAGAGACTTAATTTCTGTGGAAGATGTGTGACGGTCTGTCGTTCCCACGACGGTCCGTCCTGCCATTCCGTCGTGAAGTTCAGAGAGTCGATTTCAGTACCCAAATTTCAGAATTCTAAGTGTTTTGGAACGAGACCCCCTCGACGGTCCGTCGTGCCCATGACGGTCCGTCGTGGGTTCCGTCGTCTCAGCCAGTTTTTCCAGAAATAAAATATGTTGCTCCAAACGACTAAATAGGTCGTTACAATAGATACCAATTTACCCATCGTTCGTTCTCGAACGATCACAAGAAGAAAAACAAGGGCGAAAAGGAGTACCTGAATCCGTAAACAGGTGTGGGTATCTTTCTCGCATATCAGCCTCCTTCTCCCAAGTGGCTTCTTCAACTGGTCAATTCTTCCATTGAACTTTGATGGATGCAATCTCCCTTGACCTCAACTTGCGGACTTCCCTATCTAAAATAGCAACAGGCTCCTCCTCATAAGACAAATTTTCATCAAGCAGAACCGAATCCCAACGAATGATGTAGTTTCCATCCCTATGGTATCTTTTCAACATAGACACATGAAATACCGGATGCAATCCTGACAGCCCTGGAGGCAAGGCTAACTCATAAGCCACCTCCCCTACTCGCTTAAGTACTTCGAATGGTCCAATATACCTTGGGCATAGCTTACCTCTTTTACCAAACCGCATCACCCCTTTCATGGGCGAAACCTTCAGTAAGACTTGCTCACCCTCCATGAACTCCAAGTCTCTAACCTTTCGATCCGCATATTCTTTTTGCCTACTTTGAGCCGCTAGAAGCTTTTCTTGAATGCACTTCACTTTATCTAACGATTCCCTCAGAAGGTCAGTACCCCAAGGTCTAACCTCAAATGCATCAAACCAACCAATGGGAGACCTACATCTTCTCCCATACAGTGCTTCAAATGGGGCCATATCAATACTTGAGTGATAGCTATTGTTGTAGGAGAACTCTGCTAAGGGTAAGAAGTTATCCCAATGACCACCAAATTCTATCACACATGCACGTAGCATATCCTCCAACACTTGAATCGTTCGCTCAGACTGACCATCGGTGTGAGGATGGAATGCGGTACTTAGATCCAACCTAGTACCCAATTCCGCATGCAATGTTTTCCAAAACTTAGAAGTAAACTGTGTACCTCTATCTGATATGATGGAGAGTGGAACTCCGTGCAATCGAACAATTTCTGCGATATAGATTTTGGCCAACTTCTCCACATTGTAAGTCACCTTGACCGGAATGAAATGAGCAGACTTAGTTAATCTGTCCACAATTACCCAAATAGAATCAAACTTACCCAATATCTTTGGAAGACCAACCACGAAGTCCATTGCAATTCTCTCCCACTTCCATTCAGGAATGGGCATTCTCTGAAGTGTTCCTCCGGCCTCTGGTGTTCATACTTACTTGTTGACAATTGGACATTTGGCAACAAAATCAACAATGTCTCGCTTCATTCTACTCCACCAAAAGTGTTGCTTTAGGTCACGGTACATCTTGGTTGCACCAGGATGTATAGAATATCCGGAACTATGAGCCTCTGTAAGAATAGTGTGGATCAAATCATCCACACGGGGCACACATACCCTTCCCTTAATCCTCAAAACACCTTCCTCATCAATTATTGCTTCTTTAGCCTCTCCTCGCAACACCATATCCCGAATTCGACTTAGTTTCACATCATCAAACTGTTTTCCCTTGATCTTGTCAAGAAAAGAAGATCTCGCCTCCACACAAGCCAAAAATCCTCCCTTCTCATTTACTTCTAGCCTCATAAAGTCATTAGCCATGTTTTGGATTTCTCTCGCCAACGGGCGTCTAGAGACTTGTAAGTGGGCTAAACTACCCATACTTCCTGCCTTTCTACTTAAAGCATCTGCCACAACATTAGCTTTTCCCGGATGATACATAATAGTGATATCGTAGTCCTTCAGTAGTTCCATCCATCTCCTCTGTCTCAAATTCAAATCTTTCTAAGTAAAGACATACTGTAGGCTACGATGATCCGGATAGACTTCACACTTAACCCCATATAGATAGTGTCTCCATTGCTTTAATGCAAATACTACCGCGGCCAATTCCAAATCATGGGTCGGGTAATTGCGTTCGTGCACCTTTAATTGCCTCGAAGCATAAGCAATTACATTCTTCTCTTGCATTAGGACTGCAACCAAACCAGAATAGGATGTATCACAATAAACAATGAAATTCTTACCCTCTACTGGCAAGGTAAGGATTGGTGCAGTAGTCAACAAGGTCTTGAGTTTCTGAAAGCTTTCCTCACATTCATCCGACCATACAAATGGAACATTCTGCTTAGTCAAGTTCGTCAATTGGGAAGCAATAGAAGAGAATCCCTTGACAAATCGACGGTAGTAGCTAGCTAAACCAATAAAGCTCCTTATTTCTGACACATTAGTAGGTCTTACCCAATTCTTCACTGTCTCAATCTTAGAAGGATCCACCATCACTCCATCCTTAGAAACCACGTGTCCCAAGAAGGACACTGAATCTATCCAAAACTCACAATTGGAGAATTTGGACTAAATCTTTTTCTTCCTCAACTACTCCAATACAATTCTCAAATGCTCCTCATGTTCCTTCTTACTCTTGGAGTATATCAGTATATCATCAATAAATACGATCACAAAGAGATCCAGATATGGCTTAAAAATCTCATTCATCAAGCTCATGAAAGCAGCAGGGGCATTCGTAAGACCAAAAGATATCACTACAAATTCGTAATGCCCATACCTGGTTCGAAAAGCAGTCTTTGGCACATCCGTTGCCCGTATTTTCAATTGATGATAACCGGATCTCAAGTCAATTTTAGAGAAGACACAAGCACCTGGTAACTGATCGAACAAGTCATCAATGCGAGGAATGGGATACTTGTTCTTAATAGTTACCTTGTTCAACTGCCTGTAGTCTATGCACATCCGAAAACTCCCATCCTTCTTCTTCACAAATAACACCGGAGCACCCCAAGGAGATGCACTTGGTCTAATGAAGCCTTTGCTCAACAACTCCTGAAGTTGGGCCTTTAACTCTCTTAACTCCGCGGGAGACATTCTACAAGGGGGTATAGAAATGGGGCGAGTACCCGGTTCCAGATTAATGCAAAAGTCATGAAGTTGGGCCTTTAACTCTCTTAATTCCGCGGGAGCCATTCTACAAGGGGGTATAGAAATGGGGCGAGTACCCGGTTCCAGATTAATGCAAAAGTCAATATCTCTATCCGGTGGCATACCAGGAAGATCAGCAGGGAACACGTCCAGAAACTCACGGACTATCGAAACCGACTCAATTGAAGGTACTTGAGTAGTGTCATCCCTGAGATGTGCCAAGAAAGCTAAACACCCTTTGCTAACCATTTTCTTAGCACGAAGAAAGGAGATGATACGAACCGGAGTGGAAGTGTAGTCGCCTCCCACACTAACTGATCTGTCCTAGGCTTGGCTAACGTCACGGTTTTAGCATTACAATCCAAGATTGCAAAATTTGGAGAAAGCCAAGTCATACCAAGAATTACATCGAAGTCAACCATTTCTAGGATAACCAGATCTACATAAGTGTTGCTCCCCACAAAAGTCACCAAACAAGACCTATATAATTTTTCAACTATCACAGACTCACCCACCGGAGTAGAAACACGAATAGGCATGTCAAGTAATTCACAAGGTAAATTAAGACCAGTAGCAAATGAAGAAGATACATAAGAAAATGTGGATCCAGGATCAAACAATACAGAAGCCATGCAATCACAAACCGAAAGATTACCTGTGATGACAGCATCAGATATCTCCGCTTCAGATTTCCCAGGGAAAGCGTAACAATGGGCCCCATTTCTTGTGTGTCCGTTGCCCCTACCATGTTGTGTTGTAGTGGCTCCAGTTTGCCCATCACCCCGGCCGTTTTGGTGACCACCATTACCTCGGCCACCACGTTCTCCAGAATAACGGCCTCTACCATGACCACCTCTACCTCTAGCTATTGGGGGTCTATAACTCTGTTTTGGACAATTCCTCCTAATATGTCCAGTCTCCCCACATCCATAACACTCTCTAGAGTCAAGCATAGGTCTCTCAGAGAAGTGTTGACCGGTCTGAGGTGGACCCCCAACTACAGTCTGTAGTGAAGACTGAATTGGTCGGACTGAGTAACCTCCTGAGCCCCGTACTCTAGAGTAAGAACCATTAAACTCACCTCCCTTTCGAAACCTTTTTGATGTCGATGCCATGGTGAAGTCATCTGGCTTCACTCCTTCCACCTCTATCACGAAGTCTACCACTTCTTGAAAGGATTTTGTCGTAGCCGCTACTTGTAAGGCTGAAATCCGCATTCTGACCTCAACCCCTTCACAAAACGGTGAATCCTCTCTTGTGGACAGAAACAAAGTTGGGTGGCATACCTGGATAATGCACGAAACTTAGCCTCATATGCAGTAACCGACATCCTACCTTGCTTTATGCTCAAGAACTCATCTCTTTTCCTATCCCTCAAAGTCCGGGGGATATACTTCTCCATAAACAAGCTAGAGAATGATGCCCAAGTCATAGGTGGTGCCTCTGTTGGTTAAAACTCAACATGTGACCGCCACCACATTTTGGCGTTCCCTTGAAACTGATAAGTCACAAACTCAACACCAAACCGTTCTACTATACCCATCTTGTGTAGTAGCTCATGACAGTCAACCAGAAAATCATAGGCATCCTCAGATTCAGCACCCTTGAAGACTGGAGGTTTCAATTTCAAGAACTTACTGAAAAGTTCATGCTGATCATTTGTCATTATAGGCCCTGTAGTCAGACGAGGAAACGTGCCTATTTCCAATGAGGCATCCATGCGGGGAGCCACGATAGCTGCATGTTGTACCTTCGGAACCTGAGGTGCTGGTGCAGAAAACACTGGAGGTGTCTGGCCTTGATCAGATAACCCGCTAAGATAAGCAAGAACCTGATTAATCATCTCTTGGGTAGGTTGGGGTGGTAATTCCTCATTCTGCATTTGCTCATTTTCCCCTTCCTCACCCTCTCTTACTACTTCCTCAGTCGGTGGAGGAGTCACCGCCCTAGTACCAGATGGGCTAGGTGCTTGTCCCCTTCCTCTAGAGGACGTCCTCCCACGACCTCTACCACGGTCTCTCGCCACTACTCCTCTTCGAGCTACAGCCCCAGTGGCTGGCTCAGACGCTTCTTGTCTTGCCGGTGTTGGTGTTGGCGCAGCCGTTGCTCTAGTTCTAACCATCTGCGAAATAGAGTGAAGATGGTCAGATACCAATTTGTATCACCTAGATACCAATTGGATCCAAGTAATAGCACGAAAGAAAGAAAGAAAGAATGGAATTTTCCTAAAGTCTTATAGCCTCTCAAAGAAAAGTAAAGGCGTCCCCGTACCGTTCCTTAAGACTCTACTAGACTCGTTCTTGTGTGATAATACCAACGAACCTAATGCTCTGATACCAAGTTTGTCACGATCCAAAATCGAGCCGCGAGTGGCACCCACACTTATCTTACTATGTGAGCGAACCAACCAATCTAAACCTCAACATTTCAATATAATATCAACAAATAGTAATGCGGAAGACTTAACTCATTAATAAGAATCAATTCAATAACTTCTAAAACTCCACATCTATTATTCCCCAAAATCTGGAGGTCATCATCACAAGAACATCTATCCTCAATTACTAAAACTAAGAGTATCTAAGAAAGCTAAAATAAGTAAAAAGCTAGTCCATGCCGGAATCTCGAGGCATCAAGACTTGAAGAAGAAGATCAAGTCCAAGCTAGAAGCATTAGCTCACCCTGAATTCCGGTGTAGTGAAGACTGGCTAGAGTTGCGGTTGAGTTGAGGACGACGGTATGTTTGCTGCACTCCACATATAACAAAGAAAGAAACACACAAGTAGGGGTCAGTACAAACACAAGTACTGAGTAGGTATCATCGGCCAACTCAAAAGAAAACAGTATATATCAGTTATATCATAATTCAACTATAATACTCAACATGTAGCAACAACAAGTACTATAATCATCAATAAGTACCACCAAGTTCATCCATGAGGACTCAAGCCTCAATACCATACACATTTGGGAATTAGGTTCATTAGATTGAGTATATTAACATCTTTCCATATTCATTATCTTTATTCCTCTTGTGTCCGTACGTGACACTCCGATCCCCTACTTCTATGTGTTGGAACGTGACACTCCGATCCCCTACTTCTACGTGCCGGTTCGTGACACCCGATCCCCTAATACTATGTGTCGGAACGTGACACTCTGATCCCCTAATTCTACGTGTCAGTTCGTGACACCCGATCCCCTAATACTATGTGTCAGAACATGACACTCCGATCCCCTAATTCTACGTGTCGGTTCGTGACACCTGATCCCTTAATACTATGTGTCGGAACGTGACACTCCGATCCACTAATCTCATCCTATCAATTCATCAAGCCTTCTCTTGTACCAAGGCATCAATCTCATTACTTTAGTTCATCAAGCCTTCTTTTATACCAAGGCATCACCATTAACAAGGTAGATTAGGATTTCTTTCAAGATTTAGGATTCAATAGCTTCATCATGCTTATTTTATCACAATTATATAATTCACATTCATGCAAGCATACAATTAAGCATATAGAAGGGTTTACAATACTACCAATACATATCATTCGCTTCTATTAAGTTTTTACTACGAATAGTATCAAAACCATAACCTACCTCCACCGAAGAATTTGATCAAGCAAGCAATTTCCCAAAGCCTTTGCTTTCTTCTTCGTTTCTCTCTTCTCTCAATCGTTCTCCCTCTCTTTCTGTCTCTTTCCTTCTTTTTCCTTATTCAACCCCTCTTTCTTTTACCCTAATTAGCATATAATTAAGTATAAAAGATGGCACTAGTAACCCACTAATTAACTCAAGGTTACCTCTTTTAACCCCCAAGAAATTGAGTTATTAATATTAACCCACGAAATTTATAATTATAGCAGGAATAGTCCAAAACGCCCCTTTAAAACTTAATAGAAATCCGACCCAGCCTGGGATTACGCAACCTGTGACGGTCCGTCATGGCTGTGACGGTCCGTTTTGCAGGGCCGTCACAAAGTTCAAAGACTTAATTTCTGTGGAAGATGTGTGACGGTCCGTCGTTCCCACGACGGTCCGTCCTGCCATTCCGTCGTGAAGTTCAGAGAGTCGATTTCAGTACACAAATTTCAGAATTCTAAGTGTTTTGGAACGAGACCCCCTCGACGGTCCGTCGTGCCCATGACGGTCCGTCGTGGGTTCCGTCGTCTCAGCCAGTTTTTCCAGTAATAAAATCTGTTGCTCAAAACGACTAAACAGGTTGTTACATGAATATATTTTAAAGGTATATATGTGCCCACGTGGCTATCATAAAATATTGCATCAATTTAAATAGTAATGTGTACACGTGGACACATATATACATTTAGAATACACTTTTAAAAAGTGCAAAGGGGTAAAAGGTCCTAAATAAAGTTAGGTAACGTAACGACAATTTTGATCAAAGTTGAAATATTTTTCAGACCCCTTTCCCTAAACAAATATATGATATATTAAAACTTTTATTAAAACTAAATAAATAATTATTCTGTAATAAATACTATATACTATAAGATGGTTAATAGTGTATATCCCAACACAAACATGTCATAGAACTTTAAGAAAAAAGTTCATCTAGGCATTTATTTAAAAGTTTGGTTCATTTATGTCATTCAACAAATATGACATGAATGAGTCTTTCCTCAAACGAAAATAATATAAATGAGCTAAACTTTTATAGAATGACATAGATGGACCTTTGATCAAAGTTTGATGGTATTTGAGCTTTTCCTCAAATTCATTTCTTTTGATTTTTTTCTATATTCCACTTCATAAATCTTTGAATAGTGATTTTTTTTTTTTATAAAATTGTTATTTGTTCGAATATTTCTTTTGTTTTTATTAGGGTAAAGGTCTGAAAAATATTTTAATTTTGATCAAAATTGTTGTTACGATATCAAATTGTATGGAGGACCTTATACCAAAATTTTTGAGTGAAAAAATACTCAACATGATTAAAAATAACAATTATGTATATACTTGAGGTCTCTTATTAAAATTTTTTTTTAGGGTACTAATTATATTGAGTGTATTTGATCATCAAACCTGCTTGTGCGATCAAACTCACTTGTAAGATTACGCTTAATGTATTTTGTTATTGAATTTTGTTATAGGCCACTAATTTATTGACACTATCCAATCATCAAATTCACTTGTGAAATTACACTAGATATATTGTTGTTGAAATATGTATATACTTGGGTCTTTTATTAAAATTTTTGTTGTTGAATAATTTTTTTATTAAAAGATGTCTATGTAATGAATTCTTAAAAAAATCATGTTATAATAATTTTTATCTTGATTACAATTTCATATGCACATTTAGATATTGAAAACAAACAATCTTAACCATTTAACATTTAGATTAGAGACCACAACTTAATATTCATATTTGTATTCAAATCTAGACATTTAGGTCTCATTTTGTTTCCATTAAGATTAAGAGGTCTGAATCTGAATACATATCTGAATATTAGGATTTGTATTAAAGTATAGGTGTTTTGATCTGAATATTAAAAGTTTGTCTCTAAATCTAAATACTCAATAATTATGGGCAAATTACTTATAAACATCTTTACTTACCTTATTCTCCATTTTTTCCCTACCTTTTTAAAATATTTCATAAATATCTCATTTTTCCCAAATATTGTAACTTCCGGATACAAAAAACCATCAGCCAAAATCCACGTTTACCCACTCCCCTTTTCACTCATCTTTTCTCTCCCTAAATTCACTCCACATTCTTAGCATTTACAATTTTCAAATCAATTTGATTTCAGCCGATATTCTCTCTCAAATCAAAACAATTTCAAACATCTAAATAGGCAAGATTTTTAGTTGTCATTGTTGTCTACTTCAATTTTATTTAATTTTTTTTTTTGTGATACACATGGATCAAGCTCCTTCATTTGTATTGGTGTTACTCAACTAAAATTTTTTAATATTAATCGTATATATGATTCTGAAGATGAAAAATGAGGTGACAACAAATTCAAATTTTCGCATGACACATTAACAATGAAGAATCAGAGTAATGACAACTCGAACAAGAAAGATCCTTCTTCTCCAAAATCAAATATAGCAACAAAAAAATAGAAAAAGGGAAGAAAAAAAGCACCTGTAATTTCTCGATCTTTACAGCCCAAACTATGTGTTTTCACACCTTTTTTTTATATGTTGTGTTTAATATGACATTTGAGTTTGTTTATGTCGAAGTAAATTGACGTATAAGCAGTGAAGATACATTACTTTCAGTAAAATATTCAGATAGTCTATTAATTCTAATTGATTTGTATTATGTTTGTATATTAAAACCCCTAATTTTAATTGTAGTTACATTATAGCATTTGGTGTGTTGGATAGATATACATTGGTACATTAAGCAATGAAGATACATTATTTTTCCTCACAATGTTCTCATAGTTTGTTGAATATTACTTGATACATCAAAATCTTAATTTAATTTAGTTTTGAAGTTGTGTTTGGAATGTATCGAAAATAAAATTCATTTTGAACTGTTGTATGTAATGTATCTTATAATTTGTAATTTTAATGTGCACCAGATACATTTTGTTACATCTGTATAAAAAAAGTGAGATACATTGATATGAAAATTCATTATGTTATTGGTTTTTCTGTATTTATACCAATAGTTGAATGACTCTGCATTAGGCTAGAAAAAAAGTACATTCTGACACGATTTAAAAGTTGTTGGTAATGCTACCTACATACCTCCTTGACAATTACTGTTTTGAGAATAGAGCAAGCCAACTGGTAAGAACTTGGTGAATATAATGACAAAGAAATTGACTCACTTTTAGAGCCACAACATCCTTTCAAGGTTAAATTTATCTAAGACATTATGTAACAAAGAAGTGATAGCCTATAAGTATTACATATTCTTATTTGGAATCATATGTGTAAGTTATTTATATACTTTATATTCTTCATTTTTGTAGGAATTGTGGTGCATATGTAGCTAAAATTGCGAAGTTTCTAAGTGACCAGATTATTTTCATTCAGATTATCTATGCAATAGATACGTATCATTGTTGTGGAGATATGACAGCAACAAGGCCAATGATAGATACGTTAGCGAGAATGATGGTCCACCAAAATCTACGGGTCAAGTCACACCACCATCTGAAGAAGATTTGTTCAAATATATTAGTAACTAAGAACATTTGCACAAACAATATTTTGTGTTTTTTTTTTTGGTTTTTAAGACAATGACACTTAAGTTTTAGATGTTTCTTTAAAAACTTAATCGTATTACAGTATTTTGTAATTTCTTAAATCCTGTATTTTTAATATATTGCTTTTGATACATTATGATCCACTAAAAGTTTATACATTTTTATATATAAAGTTAAGTTTAACGCACATAATCAATTTACTTTAAGTTTGATATGATATGATGTATATGATACAAAATTATAATTATATGATACATGACTTATATTCACGTATATGATACATCGAATAAAATGTATATGATACAAAGCTATAATGTATATGATACATGAATTATATTCAGGATGTGATACATTTGTTATAATGTATAAGCTACATTTTTTTATTACTATGTAAGTCATTCAACTCTTGATAAACTTAATGATATAAATTATGCATCATAGCCAATCAATTATGATACAATTACATAAGAATTTTTAATTAAAAATTAATGCATTTCAAACTTCTTTATATTTAATTTAAAACAACACCCAAATATTTTTGTAAGTGATATTACGTTGGCATACAAATCTTAACGAATTATTAGTTTGAACAACAACAATCATAATAAATAATGTATCAAAATAGTTGAAGCAAAAAATACACTTTCTTTAATGAAAATGTAAAAGTGAAAAATAATATAAGTGTAAATCAAACAATTCCATACCTTTTTCTATCTGATCTTTTCACTTTGAAATTGAAGCTATGCTTTATTTTATATTTCGCCATTATGTTTACTATTGATGTTTTATCCTTATACAACTGACTTGTCTTAACATTTGTACTCTTTGAATCAATTATGTAATGTGTAACATCTAATCCGAAATATAATATGAATCATAGATTCTCGATTCAATTAGAGAAAGAGCTTAATTATGTATCCCTTTACGTACCTTTGACGCACATGATTTCTCCGGATGTACCATCAAAGTTATGTATCTCTCCACCGAGCTTATCTATTGTATCAAGACATAGTGCATACATGACAAACCAGACTCAATTTTTTCACTTTCAAATACCATTTCGCACCCATATCATTCTTAATTATCAAGGGACATGAGTTTCCTTTCACAATGAATCGAATTTCAATGTTTTTTCCTAATCTCATCGATATTCAACTCCGCTAAAATTGTTGCTTCAGATTTTTTAAATAGAGTATTGAGACACATATCCAAAATGAAGTACATTGAAGACATTCATGACCATCATTACATTATTTTTATGTAAATTAAAGATAGAAGCAGAAGTCTAAAAACATTCAAAAATACAACAAAAACAAATTGTTGAATTGAATGCTATTAGATTCTTCTGATTTCTGCCTCCTTCTCCATTCTCTCTTACTTCTCATATTGATGAAGAACGATCAAACATGGTCCATGATTTTCCGAAAAGCGAAAGCTCTTACAGACATAGCATAGAACGTTGCAACTTTCACCATCTTCGCTAAGTTTTGAATCCTCTTAGCACATCCTACTACTATAATCTAACCGCTTCAGATTCATAAATGAAATAGATAGTTCAACGACAATTCCATTTGTAACCTTCACAAATCACCTCACTCATCCAACCTAAACACAATCGATATATTCATCTTCTATAATAATTTTTCGAGTTATTTATGTTTAGAACTTTTTCGGCACTACTGATTCCTCGATGGAGAAGCTGCGAATTTGAAATTTCAAATTTGTGAATCTGTTAGGTATTGGATGGATTGTTTACAACCTGTTAGGTGTGATTTTTGGGATTAAAATTAATTAAAATAAAATTTACGTTATTTTTTCCTTTTTAAGCGCAATAGCACCAGATTTGAATGTATCAGAAATTATGTATCCAGTTACCACTTATGTATTTGGATCCCTGTTATTTTAAGGAATTTCTGTAAAATGAAAACTAACAGGGATAAAATGTGATTTGTATCCTACGCTATATGATTCCTATAATTTATACAATAATTAATAATGTTTGTTTTCAATATATGAATGTGCAAGTGAAATTGAACATTATATTAATAAAATCTTATAAAATTTTGCATTTTAACAAAATATATCACTTTGATTAAAGAAAAACTTTCTAAAGTTTTAATAATAATGACTAGGATTACTATTTTTTCATTCAAAAATCTAGATAAACAACAATACACCAAAAATATAATTGCGACCATTGTTCTTGACACACGTCAAGACAAGAAAATTATTAAAGTAAAAAAAAACTACTTGAAAGGATTTATGAAAACCTACCAGTTCAAGAGGGAAAAAATGGTGTTTGATTGAGAAAAGAGAAAGATTTTTTTTAGTTATGAGATAAAAGAGAGGCCCAAATCAGAGAAACGATGATTTATTATTTGATAACTTATCAAATGAGTCTAAATGTTGTTAAGAGTATCCTACAAATCTGATTCATTCAGACCTCTTCAGACCCATTAAGAGGCCTCTTAAAAAAATAAATAAATGAAGGAATATTAGTAAACTAGTCAAAATAAATAACATATTTAGTAAAAATATTCATACTTTATAAATATTAGCAATAATGTCAAAAATGTCATTATTTTAAAAAATTTATGTGTCCCAATTTTCTTCCTATTTTATCTCTCTTTTTCAATTAATTCTATATATCCTTTTTTAAAAAAAATAAAAAATCATTCTCTCTCATATTTATCTTTTCAAATTGTTAATTCTCTCTCCCATTTAATTTTTTTTTTCTCTCTCATGGTTATCTTTTCTGATTTTCCTTCAATATTCAAGTAGCAAATATTTTTTTGCCATATATTTTGGTTGTTTTTTTAATCCAAAATTGAATCAACAAGAATCCCTTTGATTAAGGTATCTCTAATTTTTATCCTATTTTCAGATTTATTTTCTAATTTTATTTTTGTTTAAATCTTAAAAAAATGTTGTTTGTATTTTTCAATTTCCGTTATGATTTCCTCTCCAATGGCTGAATCCAAGAGGCTTGCTAGAGGTATTCATCTTAATCAACCAATTTCTGGTGATTTTTCATCCTTTAATTTATTTATTACTTAACAAATAGTGTATAATGTATGATCCGCTGCTAAAATGAGGGAATAAAGAGGATAAGAACATTTACAAGACTTATTGGTGTGCAAAACCTTCCTCAAATTCAGAACGCAAATGTATAATCTTTGTCTACTCGTGAGGATCTTGAAAAAGACGACGAAGATCGGATAGTTGTTGAACAATTTTCTATTAGTTTGTTTTGTATATATAGTTCTTTTTTAGAATTTGGTATGCTTTCTTAATTTGTATTCAAATCACTATGTAAACTATTAATATTTGTATTTATTAAAAATTTCATGTTGCATGGTTTATGAATCTTGTAATTGTCCCTAATTTGTATTCATCCAAATATATGTCAACTAGTTATGTATTTTATTTATAAGAACTTTCTATTAGTTTATTTGTATTCGAATACAAATACAAATAATAGACATATTGGAATGAATACGACTTAGAAAAGGAAACAAGATTTTGAAAAGAAAAATAAATACACAGTAAAAAATATATACAAATACAAATGTATTTCTTAAATAGCTACATTTTATTTGACATACATATTGGAATAAATACAAACTAATAAAGGTATGTCAACTGAATTTGACATTTTTTTCTAATTTGTATTTATTCTAAAGGTATGTCAACTAGTTATGTATTATTTAAGAATGAGTACACCAAATATTCAATTATTTCTTTTCAATTTTATATTTCATTCACTTTTTCATCATACTAATTTTTTGTATTTTATATATTATTATACAAAATTTTAAATAAAAACTAGAATAAATAGAAATACAAATAAAATACATATTGAAATGAATACATACAGGATTTTTGAAGAAAAAAATAACTATATAAGGAAAAAATATATGAAAATACAAATATATTTCTTAAATGACTATATAGATAAATTCGGCATACCTATTGGAATAATTACAAACTAATAAAAAACTATAATAAATATAAATAGAATATATTGTGGAATGAATATAATTTTAAAAAGGTAAAAATTCTGGAGAAAAAAAAACAAAATTTAAATTTTATTTGAAAATGTAACTGATGAAAAAATTAAGGATGCTTGCCTTTTTTTGAAATATTGCCCCCTTAATTTTCTCCTTTTTGTTATTAAATAATTATATTCTTTAAATAAAATTAAATAATAAAAACATAAATAAGATACATAACAAACTAAAATGACATTTTTACTAAATATTGAAATTGTTGCTAATGAGTCCTCTTAAATACTAAAATATTGACATTTTGAAAAATTTCCCAATGAAGGAACTTAATGGGCTGAATCTGAATTATTCAAATTTAGACCTAAAACCAAACATACTTAATGGGCTAAATCTGAATGACTAAAATTCATACATCCGTTAAATGCAAACAAATAAGGCCTTGGATCTTATTGCATATCTTAACATTCAGATGCTTATTCACATTTAGAAATCTTAATCTTAATAAAAACAGATAAGATCTTCTTCGAGGGAAAACAAAATCCTATTGTTATTAACATAAATTAGCCTTTTATTCTTCTTTCATGTATAAGGTAATCTTAAAAAAAAAAAAAAAAAAAAAAGAAGGGAAGCAATGATGTGTCTAATCCATCAAGAAAAAATTAGCAATTAAGTCATAATACCTAACATATTTAGTCAAATGATTAATCTAATACTCAATAACCTTTATTCTTCACCTACGTTTCTACTTCCACCTTTTATTTTCTAACTCTTTTTTCACGTTTCCATATTCTCTTTCTTGAAGGTGTTCACAAATTGTTCATCAAAATATATATTTTAATTCGAGAAATTTTCTTTATCGTTAAACGAAATCTCTTTATTTATTAAAGTTGATTTCTCGATTGTCAAGCTAATTTCATTATTTTGTTTAGATTTATTTTGATTTACGGATTTCAATATCACCGTTTATGGTTCATATTTCGCATTGTACATATTACAGATTTTTCGTTATTTTCTTTTATTTTTATGCAAGTTTGTTTACATATTTTTCTAGTATTTATACATCTTAGATTTTTTGTCAATTAAATAATTTTTTTTGATTTTTTTATTTCGTTTAATATTTCAGATTTATTAGAATCTACAAATCCATTAATATGTTTATTTTGCTTGTTTTTTAACATATTATATTTGCTTTTAGAATTTTGGATACCGGAAAAACATCTGTATGTCTAAAATTTCTGAATCAACAATGCTTGAATGAACAATTTATTTGTGTGTTCATTCTATCTATATATCAAAAAGTTTTACATTTTTTATTTTTACATTGTATTTCAATCTCAATTAGTATACCGACATGTTTGTATTTACTTCTTAATTTGTATTCTTCATAACTGTATGCTAACAATTTTATATTTTATTGGATATTCATTTTATATTTCAATCTCAGTTTATATGTGAACAACTTTGTATTTCTCTTTTGTTTTGTATTTCACCTAATTGTATAGCAACAAGCTTTGTATTTTATGTGCCTATTTTACCTTACAAGTTTACACAACTTTATATTCAATCTCACTTTGTATTTATAACTTTATATTTTCATCTCACTTTTGTATTCAACATATAGTTCATGATCGATTAGTTTGTATTTTACCTTTCAAAGTCACTTTGTATTACAAATGAAAAAAGTATTTCTTTTTGTATTCAATCTCACTTTATATTTATACCTTTGTATCTTCATCTCACTTTTGTATTCATATATTGTTGTATTCAACATATAGTTCATGATTGATTAGTTACATTAACTTAAAGGGAAACAAATTATTGTATGCATTCAAACAGAAAAAACAACTACTAAACTAAAAAAAGGGATAATCCACAAGTACCCTCTTAACCTATGCCCGAAATCTGAGAGACACACTTATACTATACTAAGGTCCTATTAACCCCTAAACTTATTTTACTAATAATTTTCTACGCCTTTTCGGCCTACGTGACACTATCTTGTGGACCCAATGCTGTTTGACTTTTTTTCTCAAGCTAATGCCAAGAGACCGAAAAGGGGTACAAAATTACTTATTTCTCAAGCTGGTTTCAGTGTTTTGTTAATTTTTTCTTCATAGGTATCCATTTGTTCATAGTTTTAAATCACATATTTCTCCTTCTACGATCTAAATATTAAAATAATCAAGTAAGTGTATGATATACATTTCTTTTAAAAAGAAAAGAAAACACTATATAAAATATATATATTTCTATCTTATTCGAAATTGGGTCGATGATATTTTTTTCCATCTAGATGATCTTTTTGGATATTCACACTCTAGATACACAACAATATACCTGATATACTACAAGCAGTCCATGTGAGAATCGACATAACACCTGACATTGTATCTATTCTTACCTTTTTCTTCATATGTGTAAACAATCGGAACATGATCTACAAGTAATTGTGTAGAGAGTTCAATGGGTGGTTCTGATGTCTCTTGCATATAGAGTTGTCGTAGCTTCGTTAGAGCTATATGTATAGCACACGTCTGTATCAAAATATTTTTGAAAAAATCATCAAATAATGTTATTTTAAAATCATTAAATTATTTAATCTCTTAACTAACTCCTCGTTAGGCACATTATTGTCTCAAAAATGGTTTAAAAAACGAAACGAAATACTAAAAACATGTAAACATATATATATATATATATATACCTCCACCCCATTTGAAAAATGCTACTAGTAAAAAATTTTTATTGTAACTTTGGTTTTCTAAATTTACAATATAAGATTTAGAGATAACAACTAAAGTTATATGCTCTACTTTTATCAGCGTGATAATGTTGTAATTTAATTTATATGTTTGTCTCTTTCATCATTCTCAATCTTTGTTACACTTCTATACTTTGATCTTTTACTTCCTTAAATAAGAACCATTCCTAATTAATTATCCTAATGTAGTTGACTTTTCTTTATAGTGTTAAAGGGGAAAGACTACTACATAATAAGAGGAAAGATGGCTACATGATGAGAGTAAATAAAACTGATCGCGTAGTAATTATATCTCTACAATAATAAATAAAAAACTCGATCAATTTAGAGTGTTGATGTTGTGTCTTTTTGCAGTTTCAGAAATTTATAAGAACAAGAGTGGTCTAGTATGTATATAATTAATGCTCCGACTATTTTTCAATTACATAAATGTTGGACCATGTATAATTATTTGTATTAACTTGAATTCTCCCGTTCACATAAGATAAGAAGATATGAAACACGTTTTACATAGAATTAATTTATATCATGGGGTCTAACCCTTGTATATTCATCATCATCATAGCTCAATAAGAATTTCATGAGTATTGTTCTTTCAAAACAATTCATATAGGTGAAGTTAGAACATTAACATCTTCATATCATGATAAGGCACAGTGGTAAATCATTCACCATCCTTATAACATTTACACCTTAAGTCAATACCTCACAATAATAGTCAATACATTTCAATTCAACATCGTACCACCCTATAAATATTAATACAAGGCATACTCCAATACAACATCATGACTTAATCACAATTAACCATAATTTGAAGTAAAGGATAGGGATCATTAGAATTACCAAGTCTCCTTCATAGTTCATCATCAAGGTCTTACCATTAACCCTCAATTCAACCCAATTAGGGTATAACTGTTAGGATCGGAAATAAGCAGGTGTATACGCGGAAGCTAGCAACGCAAACCTCAAAAGACCACGAGTAAGAAGACAACGAGAAATATACCAAAAGACACAGAGATTTAACGTGGTTCGGTCAATCGACCTACGTCCACAAAGGAGATGAGCAATCCACTATAAATATGAGAGTACAAAATACAGAGGGAAACAATCTCAACCAATTCACTCAGAATACATGGGAGGTTCACACAAGTGATAACGTATCAAGCTTGTGACCCACAAATTTTTCCTCTAACCAAAACTCTCAAAGCCCTTAAGACTACATTGTGAATGCTAATTAAGTTAGAAGGAACATGCCTATATTTATAGAGTTCTAAACCTTTTCCTACAAGAAAAGGATTAGTCAATTCAAAACCTTTTCCTAAAAGGAAAACCTATTTATGCTAAGAAATTTAGGGCAAATAAAACCCAACAAATCTCCCCCTTGGCCTGAATTTCTGACAAAATAAATTTGTCCACCTTCTTGACTTAATCTTCAACAACTTGATTCTACTCTCCATAATCTCCTTTGCAAAATTTATGTCTCAACACAGAGAATCTCTCTGAAACAATTTCTCCAACAAAATCTTCATTACAATCAAAAAGGTTACTGCTAGAACTACACCGCCAAGATGAACACATCTTTCTAACCTGGTTCAATCATCGATTATCGAACCACTGAACCTGACTCCGTCATTGAATCTGGCTCTGATACCACTTGTTAGGATCGAAAATAAGCAGGTGTATACGCGGAAACTAGCAACGCAAACCTCAAAAGACCACGAGTAAGAAGACAACGAGAAATATAACAAAAGACACAGAGATTTAACGTGGTTCGGTCAATCGACCTACGTCCACAAAGGAGATGAGCAATCCACTATAAATATGAGAGTATAAAATACAGAGGGAAACAACCTCAACCAATTCACTCAGAATACATGGGAGGTTCACACAAATGATAACGTCTCAAGCTTGTGACCCACAAATTCTCCCTCTAACCAAAACTCTCAAAGCCCTTAAGACTACATTGTGAATGCTGATTAAGTTAGAAGGAACATGCCTCTATTTATAGAGTTCTAAACCTTTTCCTACAAGAAAAGGATTAGTCAATCCAAAACCTTTTCCTCCAAGTCACGTTTGATCTGTTCAGTGATTTTCCTCGATTCTTTGATTTTGATCGACCATGTTGATTTTGGCCTTTCGTCTTACTTCTCCCCCTTCGATCAACGCTGAGAGCAGTGCCCGATGAATCTCCCACTTCCCGTTTGCGAATACTTTCGCTAAGAACAACATCACGGATTTCATCAAACTTCAGTTTCTCAGATCCACGGGAACTGCTAATCGCAGCAACAACAATATCCCAAGACTCGGGCAGAGATGAAATCAAAATCAACGCCTTAATTTCATCTTTGAAATTAATATCCATAGAATTGAGTTGACTCACAATCATATTGAACTCGTTTATATGATCAGAAACGGATCCATTCTCAGACATCTGTAAATTGAACAATCTACGCATTAAATATACCTTGTTCATAGCCGATGTTTTTTCATACATGTTTGACAGTGCCTTCAACAGATCGGACGTAGTCTTCTCTTTCAAGATGTTGAACGCCACGTTTCTTGACAAAGTCAACCGGATCAACCCTAGAGTCTGGCGATCCTTGAGTTTCCACTTCTCCTCCGTCATGGATTCCGGCTTCACCCCGGTCAACGGTTCGTGAAGATCTTTCTCGTACAAATAATCTTCGATCTGCATCTTCCAGGAACTGAAATCGGATCCATCGAACTTCTCGATTCCAAGCTTTGAACTATCCATCTTCAGTGATCGTGTTGAATCTCCTTAGCTCTGATACAACTTGTTAGGACCAAAAAATAAGCAGGTGTAAACGCGGAAGCTAGCAAAGCAAACCTCAAAAGACCACGAGTAAGAAGACAACGAGAAATATACCAAGAGACACGGAGATTTAACGTGGTTTGGTCAATCGACCTACGTCCACAAAGGAGATGAGCAATCCACTATAAATATGAGAGTACAAAATACAGAGGGAAACAACCTCAACCAATTCACTCAAAATATATGGGAGGTTCACACAAGTGATAACGTATCAAGCTTGTGACCCACAAATTTTCCCTCTAACCAAAACTCTCAAAGCCCTTAAGACTACATTGTGAATGCTAATTAAGTTTGAAGGAACATGCCTATATTTATAGAGTTCAAAACTTTTTCCTACAAGAAAAGGATTAGTCAATTTAAAACCTTTTCCTAAAAGGAAAACCTATTTATGTTAAGAAATTTAGGGCAAATAAAACACAACAATAACATCATCATAATTCAATGACCAGTTTGATAACAAGACTAAAGGAATCACTACATCACAATTCAATGCTAGTTCATAGCTTAAGACAAGATACCTAGGTCAATTCACAACATTCTTCATAACCTAGATCAACTTCCCAAGAACTAGCATGATAAGACTATAATTCATATTATTCTATTCATGTTTGATAAATAACATAATCTAGTAGTAATTCAATCAATAACTAAGTCAATTGAATCAATATAACCTAATTCATATCAAGATCATAACCTAGGGTTAAGGGGTAAGATCATCTTCTACAAACTAGATCAAACCATCAAGATATATCATAATTAAGTTAGAATACATGTTAATATATTCATAATATCCAAAATAAATCATAAACAAATCATAACATTAATTTCTAGATTGGATGAAGCCCGCTTGAATACTCAACTTTTGAAATCAATTTTATGGAACCCTTTGAAGAATGAGGTCTCAAAGGTGAATTAGATAACATACTTACTAATTGATGAAAATTGATGGTGCAACTTGACTCTTTGCATCCCTTAAAACCTCGCCTAGTTTGGTATTCAATGAGGTTCTTCACTAGAGAGAGAAACAAGAGAGAAGGAAGAGAGTTTGGGTTTGTGAGTTATGAGAGCTTAGGTTAGTCTAATGGGGGTGGGTTCTTTAATTGGGGGTTAATTAATTTAATTATACTTTATTTAACCCCTAAATGATGGCCTAACCCCCTAAATTAATTAATTAAAACTAACTAAAACGTGCAGCAAATTAGACCCCTCACAGACGATACCCGGATCAACGGTCAGTTAGTGAGACGACGGACACAGGACCCTCTATCCTGTTGGTCCGTTGTTTTGGTAAGAGATTGCTCGAAAACCAGTCTTGGGGAAAATGTGTAAGTGTTCATCGACGAGGAAATCGACTCCCCCATCGATTGACACATGGATGGTCGACTGCAAGTCGTTGGTCACACTACTTTGGCAGTTCTTTGACCCCAAACGTGAGGGTCCTCCTCAAGGGCCCTTGGTTGGTCCTTGGGGAGTCGTACCTGGAAGTTTCAACCATGAATCAACTTAAACACATGTTAGACACTCTTCCACCAATTTTCATCCTTTTTCGACTTTTAAAAGCTAGTCAAATAGGCTAAGGCACGTTAGTACCTCATTGCACTAGTTTTCGAACGTCATGGACGTTCTTGGACATTTTGGTTTCTAGACTTCCAAAATGAATTATATTCATTAAAATGGACCTCAAAATATTGTCTAGACCTTATGACACTTATGTTAGTCTCTAGAACATGTCTTGAATTTTCGAAGCGTTACATTATCTCCACCCTTATGAACATTCTTCCCCGAATGACACTAAAAATCTTTTGAAGGAAGGAATAGACTCAAGACTAGCATCCCAACAATACGTAACAACATCAACCATATCACTTACACAAGCAATTCACAAACTTCAATTACCACACATAAGACTCATCATTACATTTTGAGGAATATCCTTCTCACAACAATAAGTGCTCAACATAGCATTTATGAGTCAATTATGTCAAAGTTCAACTTACCAAGATGCTACATATCATTTCATAAAGACTCACCATATCAAAATGCACAACATGACTCAAACAAGAAAAATTGCAATTTATAGGCATACTTCACTGTAATCACTGTAACAACATTCAAAAATGTACATTTTGCAAACTTCACCAAAAATTCAAATTTTTTAATTTTTAGTCATTATTTTCATTATTAGTAAGAACTACTAACCTTAGTTATCAAATAGATGAGGGTAACGGGACTTCATGTCGGCTTCAGCCTCCCATGTTGCACCCTCAACTAGGTGATTCTTCCACAACACCTTTAGGGAAGTCACCTCTTTATTTCTTAACTTCTTTACTTGCCTATAAAGGATTTGAACCGGAACCTACTCATAAGAGAGGTTATTATTCACACCAAGACCCTCAATAGGAAAAATAGACTCGGAATCACCGATAGACTTCTTAAGCATGGAAACGTGGAAAACTGAATGAACCGAAGCCAATTCACAAGGAGGTTTCAATTCATAGGCAACCATACCAAATCTTTGCAAGATTTCATAGGGACCCACATAACGAGGACTCAACTTCCCTTTCTTGTAAAATCTAACCACCCCTTTCATAGGCGAAATTTTCAAATGCACTTTATCACCTTCTTCAAACTCTAAATCCCTTCTCCTATGATCGGCATAAGAACCAACTTATTTTGTATTATCTGCACAACTTGAATTGTAAAAAAAAATGAACTTACAAGATTCATCCTCAGTTGTTATGGGGTTATCGATTACTCTATTAAAGAAAAATTCTAAATTATTACGAATTTGGTAATTCAATAAAAGATAAAATTAATGTTGTCATCAAATCGTCAAATCAATAGTTTATTATCGACACAATAATAATTTTTTATTCGAGTTAGGTTAAGTTTGATTTTAATTTGAATAAAACTTATGAATAAAGATAAATTAAGAAGTAAACGATATATTTGGCTAAAATGATTTATTTATTTATTTTGGATAAAAGGGGAAGATTAAATAATTACTATTTTTTAAAAAAATTGATTGACCTAAGAGTGTAACCGCACACAAGACCCTTCTTTTTAGAAAAGAATACACACCAAGGATCGTAACCGAATACATGATGATATTTGAAGTTTTATTTTATTGAACTCTTTGTTTTCCCAATGTGCCATCCAAGATGGCCAATGAATTTTTTGTTTGTTTTTGTTTTAAGAAAAATCAGATTAATTGAATGATTCATTTGTCCTTTTAGATGACCCATTTACTTTATTCATTAATTTAATATAGTTATATGGTTCATCAGAAAATAATAGGCCCAAATGTCATGTAGATGACCCATTTTTTTTTTATAAATTACCTTTATACACATCTTTATTTTTCATAATTTTTATTATTCCCTACCATTTAAAAATATTTCTAAAATCCCTCTTTTTCTTTTCAAACCCATTGTTCCAGATACATAAAGTTATGCACGTTTCTCTTTCTAGTTTTACTCCTTATTTCACTCCCTCAAGCTCTTCCTATTTTCACTCACTGTATCTCTTCCTATTTTCATTCCCTCGATCTTTAATTCCTTCATTTTTTTAATTTTCAGATTTATTCTCTCTATTTTCAGTAATATCGCCCACAATTTTTTCAAAAAAATCCAAGTAAGTTTTCGCTTCACAATTTTTTCCAATGAATTACCGGATCCTCCTCCATTTTTACCTTCACAATATGCATAAGGGAAAGGTAAAAGAGATGATGTATTCATATTGTTTCTTGCAAAAGAAATCAGTTTTAGGAGATCCTCTTTTGTTGGTGAAACTACATTATGAAATGAAAAGAAGTAATCTCTACCAAATGTATCATTTTATCATGTATCAAGTGTTGTTATGTATCTTCTACGGTTATTCAAAGAAGAATATATATCCGTACACAATAACAAATTATATTCGTGATACATTTGTGAGCGAAGAAATCGAGAAAGGACACATGCTCGAGCTTTAAATCTATTGTTTTACAAATTTTTAAAATTCCTCATTTTCGCACATTTAATTAATATATCAGCGCATCAGATTAATGTTTCTCACGCATAAAATTAATGTATCATGTATAAAATGTAATGTATCTTATTTAACGATTAATGTATTAGCGCTTATTTTAGTTATGATACGTAAATTCAAATTTATACTAAATGTATCTGATACATAAAAATTACCAAACAATAATGTATCGATCTCAAACAATTACTATAATGTATTTTTAAAAATTTTTAAAGTGTAGTATTTCTCAAATAAAATAACAGACATAAATAATAGTGTATCAAACACTATTTTTTTAGTTATGATTAAATTTAAATTTATACTAGATGTATCTTATACATAACAATTACCAGACAATAATGTATCGATCTCAAACTTAAAATCTTGTGGGCAACACTTACTTATTTAATGTATCTAGAAAAATACAATATTTATCAATTCAAATCGAAAGGATCTTCATGATCTCAAAGAAAAGAACATACATAAATAATAATATATCATGAACTAATTTTTTAGTTATGATACGTAAATTTGAATTTTATACTAAATGTATTATTACATAACAATTACCAAATAATAATGTATTGATTTCAAACCTAAAATTTTATGGGCAACAATTTCTTATTTAGTGTACCTAGTAGAAATACTATACTTATCAATTTAAATTAAAAGGATCTTCATGATGTATGTTCTTGAAAATTTTGATAATTTTAATCAAAATTGAAAGAATCTTTAATGAACTAGGAGAATAATTTTGAAATTCAAATTTTCATCAATTTTGAATCAAAACGGAAAGGATCTTCAATGAACTGGAGAAGAATTTAGAATCTCAAAATTTTCAACAATCTTGAATCAAAATCGAAAAGATATTCGATGAACTTGAAGATTTACAAAAGAAATCGTTTGTCCAACAACAATTCCATACAATCCTTCATAACACATCCCGCTTTTTAAAATTTCGATAATTTTTTTCATGAAACAGAGAGAACGATGAACAAGAAGAAGAAATTTAATTTTTTTTATTTTATTGGGTTGTTACACTATAGGATTTTGAATTCTTGATAATAATTTTGAATGGAATAAAATAATTTGTGGAATCTTAATTTAATTTTTAATTTTTCTCTCTTAATTAGTGGAACAAATGGATACTATGAGATTTTAAATTCATTTTACAACTTTTTTTTCCTTTAATAAGTGCAACAGATTGATACATAATGTATCAACAATAATGTATCTGGATCTTTAATTATGTATCTAAAATGTCTAAAAAATACGGGATTTATATAATTATAAAAATAATAGGGATAGAAGGTAATTTAAATTTTACACTATGATATTTATGTACGTTATACTTTTTTTTATTTACTGTTTGAATAATACCTGATGGGCCATCTGAATTTTTTTAAAAAATAGGTCCAAATGTTGACCCATTTCATCAAGACCCAAACAAATTGACCCGCTAACACAAAATCTAAACATCTAAACAATTTTAAAATCAAACACAAGAAAATAATGTAGAAAAAAATTAAAAAAAAAATATAAAACAAAATAAAATAAATAAATAAATAAATAATAACAATACTTCAAGCAACAACATCAACACGATAAACTTAAAGAACATTAATAACACAAATTCGACATAACTTTCGGATAAATGAAGGTCGCTGGAAAACTTTGCCGGAATTTTTTTAGAAGGATTTTGAACTTAAAATTTATATCAAATGATAGCCCTTGAAGAGCTCTACACATTTATGTGAAGGGTTTGGGATGGGAATGGCCGTAACATTATAAATCTAAGGAAAAAAGTAAAAATTCATATTTGGTTTTCCTTAGTTCTACGGAGTTTGGCTATAGATATGGATGAAATATTTGTAGGTTTAGGTAGAGGAGGGTGAAAGGAAAAAATGGTAAAATTTTAAAGATTTTTCCAGCCAAAAAGGTGGTGGCCATTAGGAGGTGGTGGCGGCAGCCGTGGCCGGCCGGCGGCATGGTAGTAAGGGAAAAAATATGTCACGACCCAAAAACCGAGCCGCGACTGGCACCCACATTTACCCTCCTATGTGAGCGAACCAACCAAACTAACCCTTAACATTTCAATATAATATCGACAGAAAGTAATGCGGAAGACTTAACTCATTAATAAAATCAAATCAATAACTATTATTATCCCCAAAATCTGGAAGTCATCACCACAAGAACATCTATAATCAAATGACTAAACAAATAATGTCTAAGAACAAAATAACTAAAAAGCTAGTCCATGCCGGAAGTTCAAGGCATCAAGACATGAAGAGGGAGATCCAGTCCAAGCTAGAAGCATTAGCTCACCCTGAAATCCGGTATACTGATGACTGGCTAGGATTACTGTTGGATTGAAGATGACGGAACGTTTGCTGCACTCCACAAATAACAAAGAAAGAAACAAACAAGTAGGGGTCAGTACAAAACATGGGTACTGAGTAAGTATCATCGGCCAACTCAAAATAGAAAACCGTATATATATCAAGTAATATTATAAGACAACTATAATACTCAACATGTAGCAACAACAAGTACTAATATCATCCATAAGTACTAACAAGTTCATCCATGAGGACTCAAGCCTCAGTATCATACTCATTTGGGAATTAGGTTCATTACATTGAGTATCTTAACATTCTTCAAGATTCATTATCTTTCTTCCTCTTGTGTCGGTACGTGACACTCCGATCCATATTCTATCCTGGTGCCGGAACGTGGCACTCCGATCCTCATTCTATCCTGGTACCGGAACGTGGCACCCGATCCATATTCTATCCTGGTGTCGGAACGTGACACTCCGATCCTCATTCTATCCTGGTACCGGAACGTGGCAGCCGATCCATATTCTATCCTGGTGTCGGAACGTGACACTCCGATCCTCATTCTATCCTGGTACCGGAACGTGGCACCCGATCCTCTATTTCTATCCTGGTACCGGAATGTGGCACCCGATCCCCTAATTCATCAAGCCTTCTTTTATTCCAAGGCATCATCAATCTCATTATATAATTTATCAAGCCTTCTTTTATACTAAGGCATCATTATTAACACGTGAATTAGGGTTTTCTTTCAAGATTTTGGATTCGATAACTTCATCATGCTTATTTTATCACAATCACATAATCATATTCATGCAAGCATACAATTAAGCATATAGAAGGGTTTTACAATACTATCAATACATATCATTCACTATTAAGAGTTCACTACGAATATCATAAAAACAATAACCTACCTCCACCGAAGATTAGCGATCAAGCAAGCAATTTCCCAAGCTTTGTTTCTCTCTTCCTCGTTCGATTCTCTCTCTTTCTCTTTCTCTTTGTTCTTTCTAGTTTTCTTCTTCAAACCCTCTTTCTTTTACCCTAATTAGCATATAATTAAGAATAAAAGGTGGCAATAATAACCCACTAATTAACTTAAGGTTACCTCTTTTAACCCCCAAGTAATTAGACTTATTAATATTAACCCTCTAACTTTATAATTAAAGAAGGAATAGTCCAAAACGTCCCTTAAAACGTGTAAAGAAATCCGACCCAGACTGGGATTACGCAACCTGTGACGGGCCGTCGTGCCTGCGACGGTCCGTCCTGCAGGTCGTCGCTAAGTTCAGAGACCCAAATTTCCACCAAGGGTCTGTGACGGTCCGTCACGCATGTGACGGTCCTTCCTGCAAGTTCGTCACGAAGTTCAGAGAGTCGATTTTCAGTACCCAATTTCAGAATTTCTAAGTATATTGAAACGAGACCCTGCGACGGTCCGTCATGCCCATGACGGTCCGTCGTGGGGTCCGTTGCCTCAGTCAATATTCCAGAAATAAAATCTGCTACTCAAAATGACTAAACAGGTCGTTACAATAGATACCAATTTACCCATCGTTCGTCCTCAAACGATCAAAAGAAGAGAAACAAGGGTGGAAAGGAGTACCTGATTCCGTGAACAGATGTGGATATTTTTCTTGCATATCAGTCTCCTTCTCCCAAGTGGCTTCTTCAACTGGTCGATTCTTCCATTGCACCTTGATAGATGCAATCTCCCTTGACCTCAACTTTCGAACTTCTCTATCTAAAATAGCAACAGGCTCCTCCTCATAAGACAAATTTTCATCAAGCAAAACTGAATCCCAACGGATAATGTAGTTTCCATCCCCATGGTATCTTTTCAACATAGACACATGGAATACCGGATATACTCCGGACAGCCCTGGGGGCAAGGCTAGCTCATAAGCCACCTCCCCTACTCGCTAAGTACTTCAAATGGCCCAATGTACCTCGGACTTAGCTTACCTCTTTTACCAAACCGCATCACCCCTTTCATTGGCGAAACTTTCAACAAGACTTGTTCACCCTCCATGAACTCTAAGTCTCTAACCTTTCGATCTGCATATTCTTTTTGCCTACTTTGCGCCGCTAGAAGCTTTTCTTGAATAGATTTCACTTTCTCTATCGAATCCCTCAAAAGGTCAGTACCCCAAGGTCTAACCTCAAATGCATCAAACCACCCAATGGGAGACCTACATCTCCTACCATACAATGCTTCAAATGGGGCCATATCAATGCTTCAAATGGGGCCATATCAATGCTTGAGTGATAACTATTATTGTATGAAAACTCCGCTAAGGGCAAGAAGTTATCCCAATGACCACCAAATTCTATCACGCATGCACGAAGCATATCCTCCAACACTTGAATCGTTCGCTCAGACTGACCATCGGTCTGAGGGTGAAATGCAGTACTAAGGTCCAACCTAGTACCCAATTCAGCATGCAATGTTTTCCAAAACTTAGAAGTAAACTGCGTACCTCTGTCTGATATGATGGATAGTGGAACCCCATGCAATCGAACGATTTATGAGATATAGATCTTGGCTAACTTCTCTGCATTGTAAGTCACCTTGACCGGGATAAAATGAGCAGACTTAGTTAACCTATCAACAATTACCCAAATCGAGTCGTATTTACCCATTGTCCTTGGAAGACTAACCACAAAATCCATTGCAATTCTCTCCCACTTCCATTCGGGAATGGGCATTCTCTGAAGTGTTCCTCCGGGCCTTTGGTGTTCATATTTCACTTGTTGACAGTTTGGACATTTGGCAATAAAAACCACAATATCACGTTTCATTCTACTCCACCAAAAGTGTTGCTTTAGGTCACGATACATCTTGGTTGCACCCGGATGTATAGAATACCTTGAACTATGAGCCTCTGTCAGAATAGTGTTGATCAAATCATCAATGCGGGGTACACATACCCTTCCCTTGATCCTCAAAACACCTTCCCCATCGATTGTTACTTCTTTAGCCTCTCCTTGCAACACTTTATCTCGGATCCGGATCAATTTCTCATCATTAAACTGCTTCCCCTTAATCTTGTCAAGGAAGGAAGATCTTGCCTCCACGCAAGCCAAAAATCCTCCCTTCTCATTAACTTCTAGTCTCATAAGGTCATTAGCCAGAATCTGAACTTCTCTAGCCAATGGGCGTCTAGAAGCTTGCAAGTGAGCTAGACTTCCCATGCTCCCCGCCTTTCTACTTAAAGCATCTGCCACAACATTCGCCTTCCCCGGATGATACAAAATAGTGATGTCGTAGTCCTTCAGTAGTTCCATCCATCTCCTCTGTCTCAAGTTCAAATCTTTCTGAGTAAAGACATACTGTAGGCTACGATGATCTGTGTATACTTCACACTTAACTCCATATAAATAGTGTCTCCATTGCTTTAATGCAAACACTACCGCGGCCAATTCCAAGTCATGAGTTGGATAGTTACGTTCATGCACTTTTAATTGTCTTGAAGCATAAGCAATCACGTTCTTCTCTTGCATTAGCACTGCACCCAAACCCGAATAGGATGAATCACAATAAACAATGAAGTTCTTACCCTCTACCGGCAAGGTGAGGATAGGTGCGGTAGTCAACAAAGTCTTGAGTTTCTGAAAGCTTTCTTCGCACTCATCCGACCATACAAATGGAAATTCTGCTTAGTCAAGTTCGTCAATTGGGAAGCGATAGAAGAGAATCCCTTGACAAATCGGCGGTAGTAGCTAGCTAACCCAACAAAGCTTCTTATTTCTTCCACATTAGTGGGTCTTACCCAATTCTTCACTGTCTCAATCTTAGAAGGATCCACCATCACTCCATCCTTAGAAACCACGTGCCCCAAGAAGGACACCGCATCTAACCAAAACTCACACTTAGAGAACTTGGCATAAAGCTTTTTCTCCCTCAACATTTCCAATACCATTCTCAAATGCTCCTCATGTTCCTTCTTACTTTTAGAGTATATCAGTATATCATCAATAAATACGATCATAAAGAGATCCAAATACGGCTTAAATATCCCGTTCATCAAGCTCATGAACGCAGTAGGGGCATTCGTAAGACCAAAGGACATCACTACAAATTCATAATGCCCATACCTAGTCCGAAAATCAGTCTTTGGCACATCCGTTGCCCGTATTTTCAATTGATGATAACCGGATCTCAAGTCAATCTTAGAGAAGACAGAAGCACCTTATAACTGATCGAACAAGTCATCAATGCGAGGAAGAGGATACTTGTTCTTAATAGTTACCTTGTTCAACTGCCGGTAGTCTATGCACATCCGAAAACTCCCATCCTTCTTCTTCACAAACAAAACCGGAGCACCCCAAGGAGATGCACTTGGTCTAATGAAACCTTTGCTCAACAACTCTTGAAGTTGGGCCTTTAACTCTCTTAACTCCGCGGGAGCCATTCTATAAGGGGGTATAGAAATGGGGCGAGTGTCCGGTTCAAGATCGATACAGAAATCAATATCCCTATCTGGTGGCATACCAGGAAGATCTGCAGGGAACACATCCAAAAACTCACGGACTACCGAAACCGTTTCGATTGCAGGTACTTGGGTAGTGTCATCCCTGAGATGTGCCAAGAAGGCTAAACAACCCTTACTAACCATCTTCTTAGCACGAAGAAAGGACACGATACGAACAGGATTGGAAGTGTAGTCGCCCTCCCACACTAACGGATCTGTCCCAGGCTTGG
Organism: Solanum peruvianum; assembly: GCA_027705065.1. NCBI lineage: Eukaryota > Viridiplantae > Streptophyta > Magnoliopsida > Solanales > Solanaceae > Solanum > Solanum peruvianum. The sequence continues at coordinate 8,565,875 of JAKWJD010001757.1, read as the reverse complement.
CTAAGGTCACCGTTTTAGCATTACAATCCAAAATCGCAAAATTCGGAGAAAGCCAAGTCATACCCAGAATTACATCAAAGTCAACCATTTCTAAGATAACCAAATCTACATAAGTGTTGCTTCCCACAAAATTCACCAAACTAGACCTATATACCTTTTCAACTACCACAGACTCTCCCACCGGAGTAGAAACACGAATAGGCATGTCAAGTAATTCACAATGCAAATTTAGATCATTAGTAAATGAGGAAGATACATAAGAAAATGTGGATCCGGGATCAAACAATACAGAAGCCATGCAATCACAAACCAAAAGCTTACCTGTGATGACAGCATCCGACGCCTCTGCTTCAGACCGCCCAGGGAAAGCGTAACAATGGGCCCTATCGTTTGTCTGTCCATTGCCCCTACCATGTTGTGATGTAGTGGCTCCAGTTTGCCCACACCTCGGCCGTTTTGGTGACCACCATTACCTCGACCACCGCGTCCTCCAGAATGACGGCCTCTTCCATAACCACCTCTACCTCTAGCTATTGGGGGTCGATTACTCTGTTTTGGACAATATCTCTTAATATGTACAATCTCCCCACATCCATAACATTCTCTGGGTTCATGCATAGGTCTCTCAGAGAAGTGTTGACCGGTCTGAGGTGGACCCCCAACTACAGTCTGTAGTGAAGACTGAATGGGTCGAACTGAGTAACCTTCGGAACTCTATCCTCTAGAGTAGGAACCACTAAACTCACCTCCCTTTCGAAACCTTTTTGATGTAGTTGCCATGGTGAAGTCATCTGGCTTCACTCCCTCCACTTCTATCACGAAGTCTACCACTTCTTGGAAGGATTTTGCCGTAGCCGCTACCTGTAAGGCCGAAATCCGCAACTCTGACCTTAACCCTTTCACAAACCGGCGAATCCGCTCTTGTGGACTGAAACAGAGTTGAGTGGCATACCTTGATAAAGCACGAAACTTAGCCTCATATGCATTAACCGACATTCTGCCTTGCTCTAGGCTCAAGAATTCATCTCTTTTCCTATCCCTCAAAGTCCGTGGGATTTACTTCTCCATAAACAAGCTAGAAAATGAGGCCCAAGTCATAGGTGTTGCCTCTGTCGGTTGGCACTCAACATGTGATCGCCACCACATCTTGGCGTTCCCTTGAAACTGATAACTCACGAACTCAACACCGAACCGTTCTACTATACCCATCTTGTGTAGTAGCTCATGACAGTCAACCAGAAAATCATAAGCATCCTCAGATTCGGCACCCTTGAAGACTGGAGGTTTCAATTTCAAGAACTTACTAAAAAGTTCATGCTGATCATTTGTCATTATAGGCCCAGTAGTTAGACGTGGAAACGTGCCTATCTCCAATGAGGCATCCATGCGGGGAGCCATAGTAGCCGCATGTTGTACCTCCGGAAACTGAGGTGCTGGTGCAGAAAACACTGGGGGTGTCTGGCCCTGATCAGATAACCCGCTAAGATAAGCCAGAACCTGATTGATCATCTCTGGGGTAGGTTGGGGTGGCATTTCCTCATTCTGCACTTGTTCATTCTCCCCATCCTCCCCTTCTCTTACTACTTCCTCAGTCGGTGGAGGAGTCACTGCCCTAGCATCAGATGGGCTAGGTGCTCGTCCTCTTCCTCTAGAGGACGTCCTCCCATGACCTCTACCACGGCCTCTTGCCACTGCTCTTCCTTGAGCCACAGCCCCAGTGGCTGGCTCAGACGTTTCTTTTCTTGCCGGTGTTGCTGTTGGCGCAGTCGTTGCTCTAGTTCTAACCATCTGCGAAATAGAGTGAAGATGGTCAAATACCAATTTGTATCACCCAGATACCAATTGGATTCAAGTAATAGCACGAAAGAAAGAAAGAAAGAGTGGAATTTTCCTAAAGTCTTATAGCCTCTCAAGAAAAAGTAAAGGCGCCCCCCTACCGTTCCTTCAGACTCTACTAGACCTGTTCTTGTGTGATGAGACCAACGAACCTAATGCTCTGATACCAAGTTTGTCACGACCCAAAAACCGAGCCGCGACTGGCATCCACATTTACCCTCCTATGTGAGCGAACCAACCAAACTAACCCTTAAAATTTCAATATAATATCGACAGAAAGTAATGCGGAAGACTTAACTCATTAATAAAATCAAATCAATAACTACTATTATCCCCAAAATCTGGAAGTCATCACCACAAGAACATCTATAATCAAATGACTAAACTAAGAATGTCTAAGAACAAAATAACTAAAAAGCTAGTCCATGTCGGAAGTTCAAGGCATCAAGACATGAAGAGGGAGATCCAGTCCAAGCTAGAAGCATTAGCTCACCCTGAAATCCGGTATACTGATGACTGGCTAGGATTACTGTTGGGTTGAAGATGACGGAACGTTTGCTGCACTCCACAAATAACAAAGAAAGGAACAAACAAGTAGGGGTCAGTACAAAACACGGGTACTGAGTAAGTATCATCGGCCAACTCAAAATAGAAAACCGTATATATATCAAGTAATATTATAAGACAACTATAATACTCAACATGTAGCAACAACAAGTACTAATATCATCCATAAGTACTAACAAGTTCATCCATGAGGACTCAAGCCTCAGTATCATACTCATTTGGGAATTAGGTTCATTACATTGAGTATCTTAACATTCTTCAAGATTCATTATCTTTCTTCCTCTTGTGTCGGTACGTGACACTCCGATCCATATTCTATCCTGGTGCCGGAACGTGGCACTCCGATCCTCATTCTATCCTGGTACCGGAACGTGGCACCCGATCCATATTCTATCCTGGTGTCGGAACGTGACACTCCGATCCTCATTCTATCCTGGTACCGGAACGTGGCAACCGATCCATATTCTATCCTGGTGTCGGAACGTGACACTCCGATCCTCATTCTATCCTGGTACCGGAACGTGGCACCCGATCCTCTATTTCTATCCTAGTACCGGAACGTGGCACCCGATCCCCTAATTCATCAAGCCTTCTTTTATTCCAAGGCATCATCAATCTCATTATATAATTTATCAAGCCTTCTTTTATACTAAGGCATCATTATTAACACGTGAATTAGGGTTTTCTTTCAAGATTTTGGATTCGATAACTTCATCATGCTTATTTTATCACAATCACATAATCATATTCATGCAAGCATACAATTAAGCATATAGAAGGGTTCTACAATACTATCAATACATATCATTCACTATTAAGAGTTCACTACGAATATCGTAAAAACCATAACCTACCTCCACCGAAGATTAGTGATCAAGCAAGCAATTTCCCAAGCTTTGTTTCTCTCTTCCTCGTTCGATTCTCTCTCTTTCTCTTTCTCTTTGTTCTTTCTAGTTTTCTTCTTCAAACCCTCTTTCTTTTACCCTAATTAGCATATAATTAAGAATAAAAGGTGGCAATAATAACCCACTAATTAACTTAAGGTTACCTCTTTTAACCCCCAAGTAATTAGACTTATTAATATTAACCTCTAACTTTATAATTAAAGAAGGAATAGTCCAAAACGTCCCTTAAAACGTGTAAAGAAATCCGACCCAGACTGGGATTACGCAACCTGTGACGGGCCGTCGTGCCTGCGACGGTCCGTCCTGCAGGTCGTCGCCATGTTCAGAGACCCAAATTTCCACCAAGGGTCTGTGACGGTCCGTCACGCATGTGACGGTCCGTCCTGCAAGTTCGTCACGAAGTTCAGAGAGTCGATTTTCAGTACCCAATTTCAGAATTTCTAAGTATATTGAAACGAGACCCTGCGACGGTCCGTCGTGCCCATGACGGTCCGTCGTGGGGTCCGTTGCCTCAGTCAATTTTCCAGAAATAAAATCTGCTGCTCAAAACGACTAAACAGGTCGTTACAAAATAAAAATAAAAAATCTAAAATAAAAAAATGCTAATTTTTTTGAGTTTTGTATTTTTGTTTAGGTCCAATAATAGCCCTTGGATCAAAATATCATGAATGGTTGAGATTCAATCTTGACCATTTCTATTGACCGGGTCAAAATTAATTGAGCCATCATAATTGATTTAAATCAGCCCAATTTAAACAAAATTGGGTCATTTGAGCCAATAAAATAATAAAAACATATACCCAAAATACAATAAAAATAAAATTCCTTACTAAAATTTTTAAGGAGTAAAATAAACACGTCAAAAATTAGGTATTCACAGCATGACCCTCTTTGCTTGAAAACTCTTCGAGTTTTCAAGCAAAGAAAGTGAATGAAGTGGCTAATTTTTGACTGTTTCCTACTCCGATGAAGCCATTTTGGAAACGGAAAAGGGCCTAAAATACCCTCGAAGTATTGAAAATGGTACAAAACTACCCACCATCCACCTTTTAACTCCAAAATGCTCTTTTCACCCACCTATAGGCTCCAAAATACCCTTGTCATCCACCTTTGGGTTCAAAATTGATCACTTATTTAACGGTTTCAAATTTAAATCATTTGAATAATTTTTTAAAATACTTGGCGCTCAACAATTTGATATAATTTAATTTACTAATATCATTTATAAACCAACCCACTATCCACCCATTACTAATTAAATCTCACCCAATTAATAAATCAATTCTAATATCAAAATCGCCCTAAACACTAATAAAACACAACGAAATTACAGATTCCTGAAAATGACATTCAAAATTATTCGAGACTGAATTGAAACTCCAATTAAATTTAGGTTGAACGGCTTATATACGAGGACGTTTTCAATATGATTCTCTTTCAAGATTAAATTCGAATTTTATGATTAAAGGTAAAGAAGTAGTACATCCCGAATTAATTCATGCATTTTTTTTAAATATAATTTAATAAATATTCATTATTTGTTTTAAGTATTAAAACTTTAATACATTCTTTTTACAAAATATATCTATTAAGTTACATCACATAATTGAGATGAGTGAATAATTAAGATGAACATAGTCAGACTTTTAAATTTATCGGTAATTTTTAATTAGACACTTGAATTATAATATGTTTTGATTGAGGACTTATATGTATGATATATCTACTTCTATAGACATTTTCGCCTAATATTTTTAGAATTAGCAGTAGTTTTTCTGTTGTTGCATTAGTAATGAGTCGGGTTTATTAATTGAGTGTGGTTTAATTAGTAACGGTGGGTAGTAGATTGATTTTTAAATTATATTAATAAGTTAAATTATAAAAAATAGTTGAGAGTCATGTATTAAAAAATATTTAAATAGTTTAAATTTAAATCGTGAAATCATTCGTCAATTTTGAACCCAAAGGTGGATGAGAAGGGTATTTTGGAGCCAATAGGTTAATGAGAAGGATATTTTGGAGCCAATAGGTGGATGGAGGGTAGTTTTGTATCATTTCTTATACTTCAAGGGTATTTTAGGCCCTTTTCCGTTTTGGAAAAGATGACCGAACCTTGCTTCAAAGGTTACCTACATATCCTTGATTAAAAGAAAATCAGATCACTGTAGTTCGAGAAACTTTAATTGCCGAAACTATCCGAAACGGTGGCCAAAAGATTGCTTCATATTGCTTGTCATCATCTACTGCCTATAGTTACAAATAAAAAAGTTCGAGAACTATGTCTCTCTACATTATAAATGTTACAAGATCCCTAATTGATGTATCTTTTTAGGATCTTGTCTAGATCTTTCACTTGCTCTATGCATTATCTTTGAGATCGATCTTCATGCTATCTTGGCGGCTGGTGGATCATTCTTAAGTGCATGTTTTAACTTGAGTTGGTTGTTGAAACTCAAAACTTAAGATCACAAAATGAAGAACTCATGAAGAATATGTTTCCTTTAGAAAAGAACAAAACAAATGAGAATCTTGAAATAGGAAGTATAACCCTAGCATGAATAGGTTAAGTGAGGCGTGTTGCCCTGAGAGTTCCAAATAAGACGCATTTTCCTAAGATTGGATGTATCCCCAAAATGTGAATAGGGTGTGTATAACCTATGAATGTTGGTGTGTATTGCTCCAGATATGCATATGGTGCATATTGCCCATGAATAGAGTATTGATCTGTATTGCATGTGAATAAGGACTGGTGCGCACTACACATAAATTCAGATTGATGTGTATTGTATGAAATTCAGACTGGTGCGTATTACACATGAACGCAGGATGGTGCGTATTGCCCATGAATAAAGAACGTGTGCTTGTTGCACGAAATTCAGATTGGTGTGTATTGCACGAAATTCAGACAGGTGCGTATTGCACATGAACAAAGGATGGTGCGTATTGCCCATGAATAAAGGATGTTTGCTTGTTGCACGGAATTCAAATTGGTGTGTATTGCACGAAATTCAGACAGGTGCGTATTGCACATGAACAAAGGATGGTCCGTATTGCTCATGAATAAAGGACGTGTGCGTATTTCACATAATTCAGATTGGAGCGTATTTCTCGAAACTCTCGTGTTGATAGGCAAAAATGCGAGTAGTATGAGATGAAACACAAAACATTTGAAGACCTTGGAGATCTTCCTTTTTGTGATGCTTCCTTTTTGACTTGTAACCCTGCATTTCTTTTTTCTTTCTGTGTTGAGCAAATGAAAGAGAAAATTGTTAGTTTAAAGTTGTGGTTGGTTTGTGGCCTTGGTTCTCCAACACTTGACCATACTCACGACCAATTTCTCAACCTCTACTACAAATGCTTGGTTAAGCAACCTTTGAAGCCCCCTCTTTGTTAACCAGGGGCCTTGATCTTTTGGTACTACCAAATATGATGGTGTGAGTGATGTCCTAAAGAATGATGACCTTGATGAATTTTCAGTGAAGATCTGAAGTGTTTTTAGACCTTGCTCAATGGCTTGTTAACTCAGATACTCAACTTTACTTTTGGGAACCCGTAGTAAGCTTTGCACTCTTTACTCTGGAGGCATATGTCGACTTTGATTGAACCATGACATTCACTTAGACTTGCCCCCTGATTCGTTTGAGTTTTTTAGTTCTCAAAATATGAGTCATCGTCAATTGATCTATGTGCCCTTTATGCAGAGGTGTCGAGAAATGATCATCTTTGCAGATTTCATTCATGATGTTGTCTCCCTTTATCTTAAGGTGCCCGTAGGATCTTCACCTATAAGATTTTATTATTATTATTATTGTCTTATGATGCCTATGAAGGTTTCTACCGATAAGACTCTCTCATTTTTTTTTTTGTATTTTTTTTTACTTACTTATGGTACCCCCAAGGGTTTTCACTCATAAGTTTTTTTTCCTTTTTTTTTTTTGATGTTGCCTTTGATGATCAATATCATTTTCAGATTTGATCAAAAAGTCAATTGCCAGAATAAACAAAATTACAATCTGACATTATTCTATATAAAATAAACTAAAACAATGCCCCAGTTTTCTGTAAATATTGGAAAACTAATTTTTTTATGTGACCGAAACCCTAAAGGGTTGCCTACGTATCCTTTCGGAATCAGGTCATACGTAGTTCAGAATTTTCAATGAGAGATTTATTTTTTGAAGAGGTGCCTTTGTGCTTTCAACCCCAAATTTGTCACAGAAACTTAGAATGCATTAGATGTAGTATCTTTTGATTGAATCTGCATTAGCAATTATGCCCGCGATTTTTCCTTCCACATCAGTAAGGTGCAGTCTCCTTTGGACAATACTTTCTTGATAAGATATGGACCTTGCCAATTTGGAGCAAACTTTCCCTTGGCTTCTTCTTGGTGCGGGAGAATGCGCTATAAGACCAGTTGACCTACTTCAAAGTGTCTTGGGTGCACCTTTTTGTTGTATGCACGAGCCATCCTTTGCTGATAAAGCTGACCAAAATAGACAGTCGTCAATCGTTTCTCGTCTATTAATGCGAGTTGCTCTAGTCAGGTTATGACCCATTCAGTATCTTCAATTTCAGCCTCGACAATAATTCGAAGAGATGAAATTTCGACTTCCGCTGGAATCACAACCTCAGTTCCATACACCAGCAAATATGGAGTTGCACCAATCGAGGTGCGCACTGTTGTGAGATATCCTAAAAGTGCAAAAGGCAGCTTCTCATGCCATTGTCTAGTGCCTTGAACCATCCTTCTGAGAATCTTTTTGATATTCTTGTTGGCTGCCTCCACAGCTCCGTTGGCTTTTGGTTGGTATGGAGTAGAATTGTGGTGCACAATTTTGAACTGCTCGCATACCTCCTTCATCAAATTACTATTGAGGTTTGCAACATTATCTATGATGATAACTCTTGCGATACCAAATCGACAAATAGTGTTTGAATGAACAAAATCCACGACCGCCTTCTTAGTGACTGCTTTGAAAGTCATCGCCTCCACCCATTTGGTGAAGTAATCAATTGCAACCAAAGTGAATTGATTCCATTAGAGGCTTTTGGCTCAATTGGTCCAATTACATCTATTCCCCATGCAACAAAGGGCCAAGGAGCAGCCATGGGGTGAAACTCTGAATGAGGTGAATGAATGAGATCACCATGGATTTGACATTGATGACATTTTTTCACAAAGTGAAAGCAATCCCTTTCCATGGTAAGCCAATAATACCCCGCCCGAAGTATATTTTTGCAAGGACATATCCGTTCATGTGTGGTCCACATACCCCATCGTGCACTTCTTCATTCATAATTTTCTCGGCTTCTTCAACATCCACACATCTCAATAAATTCAGATCTAGAGTTCGTTTATACAAAGCATCCCCGCTCAAAAAGAAACCATTAGCCAGACGTCTAATAGTTCTTTTTTGGCTTCTGTTGGCATGTTCGGGGCATCTCCCTGTCTTCAAAAAATTCTTGATGTATGAGTACCATGGCTCACCATCAGGTTCTGCTTCCTGTATTACAATAGCCATGTTGGTCCCGAACTTGAATCTCTAATGGGGTGATGTAAGTGTTTCCAAGATAGGGAAGCATTAAGGCCAAAGTAGCCAAGGCATCAGCCAAATCATTATGAAACCTGGGGATGTATCTAAACTCAATGTACGTGAACCTTATGTTAAGATCTTCCACACATTGTCTGTATGGAAGGAGCTTGAGGTCTCGAGTTTTCCATTCGCCTTGAGCTTGTCGGATAAGCAAATCAGAATCTCCCAACACAATTAATTCTTGCACACCCAAATCTACTGCCATATTTATACCCATGATGCAAGATTCATACTCAGTCGTGTTATTTGTACAAAAGAAATGAAGTCGAGTTGTTGCAGGGTAATGTTGCCCTGTGGGCGATATTAAAATTGCCCCAATCCCTTTGCCTTTTGTGTTGGTTGCTCCATCAAAGTACAATTGCCAAGCTTGATTTTCATTTGAACTTACTTCCTCAATTGAGTTAATCTCTTCATCTGGAAAATATGTATCCAATGGTTCGTAATCACCATTGACTGGGTTCTCTGCCAAGTGGTCTGCCAAAGCTTGGGCTTTCATTGTAGTGAGGGTGACATATATAATGTAAAATTCAGTGAGCAAAATTTGTCATTTCGCGAGTGTGCCAGTTAGCATTGGCTTCTGAAAGATGTACTTCAAAGAACACATCCTTGATATTAGGTAAGTTGTGTTAGGACAATAAGTTTTGCCATAACTTTTGAGATACCCAAGTTAGGGCGCAACACGTCCTTTCCAACAAGGTGTACTTGACCTCATAAGTAGTGAATTTTTTGCTCAAGTAGTAGATTGCCTGCTCCTTCCTTCCTGTAGCATCATGTTGACCGAGAATACACCCAAAGGAATTATCTATTGCTGAAAGATATAGAAAGAGAGGTCTGTCAGTTTCAGGCGTTACCAACACGGGAAGGTTGGACAAATACTCCTTGATTTTTTTAAAAATCTCGTTGACAATCTTCTGTCCATCAGACCTCAGCAACCTTCTTCCGAAGTTTGAAAATGGGCTCACATGTGGTTGTGAGTTGAGCAATAAACCTGTTGATGTAGTTCAATCTCTCAAGTAGACTCATGACTTCGTTCTTATTTTTTTCGAGATGGAAAATCTCGAATGGCTTTTATTTTGGAGGGATCGAACTCGATTCCCTTTCTACTGACAATAAAACCCAGAATTTTTCCAAATGAAACTCTGAATGCACATTTTGCTGGATTAAGCTTAAGGTCATATCTTCACACTCTTTCCAAGAATTTTCTAAAATCTTGCACATGATCAACTTGTATTTTAGACTTGATGATTACGTCATCGATGTATACTTCAATTTCTTTATGCATCATATCATGGAACATGGTGGTCATAGCCCTCATGTATGTCGCCCCAACATTTTAAAGACCAAATGTCATGACCTTGTAGCAATAAGTTCCCCATGGAGTGGTGAAAACAGTTTTCTCAGCGTCCTCTTCATCCATAAAGACTTGATGATACCCCGCATAACAGTCCACAAAAGATTGCAACTCGTGTTTTGCATAATTATTAACTAGGATGTGGATATTTGGCAATGGAAAGTTGTCTTTTCGACTAGCCTTGTTCAAATCCCGATAGTCAACACAAACTCTTGTCTTTCCATCCTTTTTCGGCACATGAACAACATTTGCCAACCAAGTAGTGTAACAAATAACTTGGATCACCTTTGCATTCAGTTGTTTCATGATTTCTTTCTTATTTTTTTCACTCACGTTCGGTTTGACTTTCCTTCTTTTCTGTTGGACGGGTGGAAAATCAGGATAAACGGGCAATTTACGAACCACTAAATCAACACTCAAACCTAGCATGTCATCATAAGACCAAGCAAATACATCTTTGTATTCAAACAAAAGTTGTATTATTGCCTCTCTAATTTCCTGATTGATATGTAAACTTATTTTTATTTCGTTAACATCTTCAGATCTTCCCAAATTGATTGTCTCAGTTTCACTAATATTAGGCTTCAGTTTGTGCTCAAACTATTCCAGTTCCCTATTAATTTCCCTAAAAGCCTCTTCATCATCATATTCCACCTCTTGACTTGGTGGTTCAAGAATAAAAAACTCTTTGAAATCATGGAGTGAATTCCGCATGTATGTCATGTTATCAACGTCGACATTTACTGAACTGAAAAATAGAGAATAATAATTAAGGGAAAGAAAAGACAAAATTTATTATGAAACTAAAATTTCATTTCGTTGACATTAAAAAGGGACAGAAGGGTTGACAATAACAAAATACTTTGAACTATTCGGTCCAAAACCCTAAGAATAACAAAACACAAAAGAGTAGCAAAACAAACAACCACGACTCCTTCCTTATGGGGAAAGGAATGTCTTCCTAATTGCTTAACTCAAAACCTGAGACTACGAGCTGCATATTAAAATGACATGTACCTTCACCAACTTGGACCATGTTTACTTCACAAAACAACTGACTGAGATCCTCAATAACTTCTTAAATGTCTTCAAGAGTGAATGAATCTTTCAATTCTGGACCCTGAGGTTTGATAAAAGAATTAGAAATATGGGAAATTGGTTGTGGCAACGACCAATCAATCCTTTTGTGTTTCTTAGCCTTATCTCCATTTATCTTACTTAGTTTGTATCCGAGGCCAGAGGTGCCTTGGTTTCCTAAGAGAGTAATAGGATCCACGATTCTTTGCGAATATACTCCCAAATCTTTACCAGGCTGATGACCATATTTGAGCATCGTCATTGCTACCATTGAAATGAAAGAAGAGATACATGATTGGATGATAGATTCTCCTTCTTTAAAACAATCGACTGATACAACCTCAAAAGACTGGTAAACAACATAATCTGATACTTCATTTGCCTCAATGTATGGGATGGATGGATCTCTGTAAATAGGTGAATTATCTTCCCCATGAACAGGGAATTCCTGATTGTTGTATTCAAACTTGATCACTTGATGTAGAGTTGATGGGACGGCTCGAGCCTTGTGGATCCATGGCCTCCCTAGTAGAAAATTATAAGATGTTTCTATATCCATTACTTGGAATACAATCATAAAGACTACTGGCCCAATTGTCATGTTTAACTTGATTTCACCAATGGTATCCCTCCTTGAGCCGTCATAAGCTCGCACAAATACATTACTGGGGCGAATTATGTCAGTGTTAACTTTCAAGCTTTGCAGCGTCAAAAGAGGAAATATGTCTACCCCTGACCCTCCATCTATCATGACCCTCTTTACATAGTAACCTTCACATGTCATTGTAAGATGCAAAACTTTGTTGTGTCCAGCTCCCTCCTTGGGCAACTCATCATTAGTGAAAGTGATGTCGTTTGACTCGAAGACGCGCTTGTTCATATTCTCCAACTGATTTACTGTGGTCTCTTTTGGCACATGTGCTTCATTCAAAACCTTATTCAACACAAGACGATGTTCTTCTGAGTGCAAAAGTAGAGACAACAGTGAAATATGTGCAGGCGTCTTCTTTAATTGTTCCACGATAGAGTAATTTAGAACCTTAAGCTTTTTTAGAAATTCTACATATTCTTCCTCGGTAACTGCTTTCTTAAGTGGTACTTGGATATTTTCAGTCATATTCCCTTCTTAATTCTTCTGGAGAATAACATCTTCGAGAATGTGTCAAACCCCCCGCTTCATCAACTTCTTCAACAATCTCCTTTCCTCGATAAACCACTGCGGTTTCGTTATAGTTCCAAGGGACAGCCTTTGAATCAATTACTGAAACTTGTTGAACGGGCTTAACAAAAATAGGTTCTTTCGACTTGGTCAAGAAACTTTGGTCATGTTGTGTTAATGAAAAGCCTTTTGATACATACAACTTTGGCATAACTGCTCGAACTTCAATCCCTTTTGAAACCCCTTCATTGACTTGTCCTCTTTTTTGATCTTCCTAAAAAACATTTCCATTTTGTTGAGGAGTTGTACTCTTGATCATCACAAACCATACCCACTAAGTTGTTTTGATCTGGAAGTGGGTTATTGATCACATTGGGAGTGTTTCGATCATCTGTCAGAACAAGAACTCCATGCTCGATCAGTTTCTCTATTGCTCCCTTCAAGGTCCAACAATTATCAGTGTTGTGTCCTGGGGATGCTGAATGGTATTCACATCTTTCATTGGCTTGGAAACATGGAGCATTTTGATTCAGACGATATGGTGGGATACACTCGATCGCCATTATCTTTCTTAACTCTTGAAACAAGCTGGAGTACGATTCTTCCAATGGAGTAAATTTGTTTTTCTGTGCTTGATCGTGAGAATAATTTTGCATAAGAGGAGAGTTGTAAGGGACCTGATAGGGTGACCGTTGCAGGAAAAAGTTTCATTGAGATGGGGCCCAAAAATGTGGGAGATTGGGAGGATGCACATATGACTGAGCTTTAAGAACATGTACGGAGATAAAGATACTGGATACTGAGGGGCATAAGGGTAGTATTGCTGAGGATAGCTAAGTTATCCCTGAACTGATGTGTAAGGACAATTAGACTTTCTCTGAGATCCCCTTGACCTTGATGATGCCAGTTAAATAACTTCCTCTTTCCTTTTACAATTTCGAAAACTTATTGAACCACCTTGAATGGCCTGTGTGGTAGCTTTGATTTCTTCCTGGCTCACGATCCTTCCTTTTTCGAGACCACTTTCGACCATTTCCCTAATTTTGATTGTTGTGTGAAACGGTCTTCCTATTGCGTCTGTGAGGTGGTGGAAGTAGTCAGGATCTTGATCCTCTATGAAGATATCAGCCAATTCTTGCTCATTTAATGGGTGCTTGACTCGGGCTGCTTGTTCCCTCCTTTTGATAGCATATTCTCTGAAGCTTTCACTTGGTTTTTTCTTGTATTGGAGAGTGTATTACGGTCTGGCATAATGTTGACATTGTACTGAAATTGTCTGACAAATTCTTGAGCCATATCATCCCATATGTGCCAGTGGGAGATATCTTGGTCTATAAACCATTCGGAGGCAACACCAGTCAGGATCTCACCAAAATAAGCCATGAGCAATTCTTCTTTACCCCCTGCACCCGGAAGTTGATTACAATATCTCTTAAGGTGGGCTATGGGATCACTATGTCCATTATACTTATCAAACTTAGGGGTTTTGAACCCAGGTGGTAGGTAGACATTTGGGAACATACACAAGTCTTTGAATGCGACACTTTTGTGCCCTCCTAACCCGTGCATGCTCTTCATGTGTTGTTCGATGCTTTTCATTGTTTTCAACATTTCTTATTGCTCTGAGCCTGGAGTGGGCCTCTCAACATCAATGGGGGAGCCGAATTGAACAGAGTTAGGGACCTCTAATGCTATCTGAGGAGTATAGTACTGCTCCAGATGAGTGGTGAACTGTCCCTCTTGAGTTGCTCTTTGTGTCACAGTCGGTTTTGGGAGTGTATTGACCGGTGCAGCTGTTCTGATAGTAGGAGTATTACTAAATGGCATGCCTTGAGGACTTATTGTTGATGGGCCGACCCCACAATTATCAAATGGACCATACCCTAGAGGGAAGAAAGGTTCTGATATTGGGACATGAGAAGATGAAGATCGGATACTAGTCATCTCAGGAAAACCACGAATATACGTTGGTGGTTCTTGTCCATTGGCCCAGGCTTGCCATAACTGCGCCATAATATGTCTCAACGTCCGATTTTCTTCAACAGTGTATGCCTCTCTTGTTGTTGAATCAATTGGAGTATCGGTTGGATTCACCATAATTTAAGTATTGGTTGTCATTGACGCTCTTACCTTAGACCTGGTAAAGTACGGGTGCTCTGCCAGTTTACCACAAACCAACCACCAAAAGCTAAATAGAGTTAATGTGAAATGAACAAACTTGTTAGGGTTAGACAATTTTATAAATCAATCACACACTTATTAATCACGTAGTAACATGGGTTCAGAAGGCCATTGTTTCATCCCATCTTTGCTATGCTTATTGTCCTTTTTTGGAAAAAGAAAAAGTTTTGAAAAAGAAATTCTAATCGGACCCTTTGGAGGTTGCCTACGTATCATGTTACTGCATGAATCAGATCATTACGAAGTTCAAAGATTTAGACAACTCAAAAAGATTAATTTGGAATTCATTCGCTAAAACTTTAAGAAAACAACAGAATCAAAAGGTTTAAACACAACCTGGATCAACATAATATCCTTAAACACCAAAATTTAAACTGAAAACCAAGTCTTTCAACAAACAAAATGAAACGAACAAAAAAAAAACAACTAAAACTTCTCTTCAATCTTCATCACTATTTTGGGGCATTCTTTTTCCTCCTAAGGTCTCATACAAATTCAGCAACACCATCAGCAGATGGGGAACAATGGTCCGTGCTTGCTCAGACACTTCTTGATCATTCATACGACGCTGAAAGATTTTTAATAATATAGGAGGTTTGCTCTGCCAGTTGATGAACTTGAAGTTTATGCCTTCCCAAGCGTTGATGACAGTCATTTAACAAAGTCTGATGATCACCAAGATTATTCCTCAAGAGGTCCTCTAGCCCTTCTGCTGCTTCAAGTTGATGGCGAAGTGTTGCTCTCTTGATGATCAGTTGTCTTTGCCCCTTTCCAATATCCACATAATGACTGATTTTTTCTCTTACATTCTTCTAACTGATGCATTCAACACGATCTTTCTTTCTCGAAATTTTCCTTATGCCGTTTAAGTTACCTCTTCGGATGCCACTAAGTCCCTATTTAATCGAGAGATCTCAAAACTCTGCTCCTTTTTTATCTGTCGTGCCAAGTGGATTCTACTATGCAATTCTTTCTCTAACCGGGCTAATCTTCCCTCTGCATGCTTCAACTCCTTCCATATCTTGCAACTCTAATTTGTTTTTTTTCCTCTTTGGACCTGTACTTATTGCTGTGCAATGGTTGCTTTAGTCTTGTCCAACTCTTTTTTCAAATGTCTTATAATATATTGATCTCTTCTTTTTCTGCTGGATCCTTCGGGAGTGTCACCAAATGTCATTGGATCACGAAACCACGATAGGTACACAGGAACCACTTTTCCTTTATCTTTCTCCCCAACCATTTCACTTAGCTCAGAAATAATACTCCCGTACCAAATGTTCATAATATTTTCGCTATTAAAATTAAAACCTGGTGGAGTGTCATATGCAAACCTACTTATATCATCATTGGGCGGAATTACTTGAACTCTGGCTAGTTAACGCATAATCCGAAGTGGGGCATATGGTTGAACACCTCTTAGACCAATCAACACAAGAAATGAGATACCACTAGACATGCAAATGATATCCTTAGCTGGGAACCATTAATAATTCTACACTATTTCATCAGATGTGATTACTGAAAGTTTTTCTTCACACGCTATGATTCCTTTTGGAAATCAATTTTGGTTTCCTTTTTCTTATGAAAGGAAACATAGTTGCACCAAGCAAAATATAAACATTTAGTCAATGCACGAAACATATCTTCTATAATCATAGGAATAATAGTTGGACTTTCCATTGTGGTCAACGTCTTCTCCACACCAGCTAAATGAATGTCAATATCCTTGTCTCTTTTGGGGAAAATAATGAGCCCCAAAAATGCGATCATAAAAGCAAAACATTCATTTGTATTCCAAGTCTCTTCACCCCCTTGGTTACTCAACTGGTTTCGATAGTTCTTGAATCCATCACTTATGATCGTATCTATGGTATAGAAAGTCCAATGAGACCTACTGATTTTTCAAACTCTCTTTCTCTATTTGATTAATCTTGAGCAGTTCCAAAAATTTTTTTAGCATCAACATGTTTAGGAATTATGGGTCTTTTATTGCGTAGATCAGTACCTCGAATTGTAGACCCCTTTCCCATGAAGCCGACAATTTCTTCTAAAGTTGGTGTCATCTCACAGTCAGAAAAACGAAATACATTATTTTTGTTATCCCAAAAAGGAATCAATGCCTCGACCACATCCTTTCTAGGGTCAATCTCCATAAGATGCACTATACGACCATGAACTCTGGAATTCCTTCGTTTCTAGGCCTTTTTGAACCTTGGCCTTTGGTCGATGGTGCTATTTATACCTTTAAAAAGAATCCAATAAAGGTTTATATGAAAAACTCTAATAGAGTGAAGAAAGAAGAATAAAAAAAAGTTTATTTTAAAATAAAATAAAATAAAACACCAATTTTTACAAACACTGAACCTGAGAAGGGATGCCTACGTACCTCTTTTTTGTGAGAATCAGGTGTGTTTAGTTTATAAAAGAAAAACATGTCTTGGGAAAGCTACCCCTTTTATTTTGACCTTTTTTTTTTTTAAAAAAAAAGAATTAAACTCACAAAGATATTTTGAAGATAGTCAACAATATCAAGGCCTTCTGAACCAACTATTTTAACATAGCATATAAAATGAACAGTTTGGTCTATCATGGATACAAATCTTAAATTTCGCTAGGTCAAATGCACATGAAGAAAGAAAAAAAAACAGCATACCGGAGACATTTTATCTAGGTTTAACAATTATGAAAGTGTCTAGACTGGTTTACTCAAGCGGACAACTCGAGTCGGGGAGGGTCAGTGTACCGGTAGTAGAGCTATTCCGGCTTAACTGGTGGTCCAACCCCGCCTAACATGTGTGACAACCTAGAATCAGGAGCGTAACCGCACATTGACTCATCTTAGACAGAAGTCCTGTGGAGCGTAATCGCACATTGACTCATCGTAGACAGAAATCCTGTGTAGCGTAACCTCACATACAGTGTATAACAAAATTAAAAAGACTTAGAGAGTGTGCGAGAGAAAATACTTTGTATACAATATAATATCAAACTAATGAATTGCTGAAATAACACAATTAGTATCCAAACATAAAATTTATCCAATTAAACAAAATAGCTTAAAAAAAAGATAACGTACAAAGCGCGAATTCTAAAAGAAGTAGTCCCCAGCGTAGTCGCCAAAATCTGTCACACCTCTTTTATTTTTTACAATTGTTGAAGATATTACGGGTTTTAAAAAAAATATATTTTTATTTTTTTGTCGAGTCGCCACATTAAATTGAATTATTTAGGTGCTCCAAGTCACCAAGTAGTTCTTAGTCTAAAAAAACAAAACTTTTTTTTTTGTTTTGATCTACGAAAAAGAGAGATTGGGTAAGGAATTATACTGATCGTAGGGAAGGCATGAGGCACCCCCAAGTCCTGTGGTTCTAGAACGGTCGCTTTATTAACTTATATCTGTCCAAAATTTATTTATTTATTCTGGGAAAAAGGAAAAAATGTATTAATTACTATGTTTTTTAAAAAATTAATTGGCCTAAGAGCGTAACCGCACAGAAGACCCTTCTTTTTAGAAAAGAATACACACCAAGGATCGTAACCGAAAACATGATGGTATTTGAAGTTTTATTTTATTTTTAAAGAAAAAACACAATTATTAATTACTCAACTTTTTTTTTAAAAAAATAATGATAGAAATGAATAAAACAAAATGGTGCAACATATAGACCAAGAAATGATTAGTATTTATTTATTTATTATTATTAAAAAAATTCTAGCATTTGTATTATTGTTTTACTAAAAGAAAAAAAATAGACAATTAAGTTTTATTACTAGACAATGACAACAAAAGAAGAAAAACAAAAAAAAAAACTCTTACAAAATTACAATTAGACACTCTTTTAAACTAATGATATACTAGTTTTCATTTCTTTTTTTTTCTATTGATAATAATTTAAGAAATAACCAATTTGGTAAAATTTTTTTATATAAAATGACTATCTTGACTTATTTGATAGAAGATTACAAGAAATAAAAAATATTCTTATTATTAGATTATTCAAATTATTTAAATTTATATTTTTACTTTAATAGTCAATTCAAATATTTATTTAAGAGAATTTTATTTTTTTTGAAAAAAAAAGACCATATTTACATTTTTTTTTTTTGCAGAAATAACCAGATTCACATTTTTCGTTTGTTGCAAAAATGACCAGATTAAACCCTTTTGAAAAATGACTAGTTTTACATTTTTCTTTTTTATTTTTTTCTTAAGTATGTTTTTAAAAAAGAAAGTTATCAAAAACCTACAAAATTAGGATTGTTATATTTTTATTTTTTTTTACTTACTAAAGCTAACAGTTAAACTAAATATGATTAATAATATATATGTAAATCATAATAAACACAATCATATGAGAAACACTATAGAATAAACTAATAAAAATATACAACCTAAGTAACATAAGGATAAACATAATCATATGATAATCATAATAAACTTAGCAAAAAAGATCAACAATTTTTCAAACAAAAAATAAAAAAAAAAACATAAACATTAATTCAAGATTATATTGAAATATAAAAAGAAATACCTAGATTTGATGACAAGCAAATAATAGAAGCAAATTCAATTTAATTCCAAGACAACCCAAGAGAAATTTTTTTTTTTAAGAAGAAGAAATTTTTTAATCTTGCAGCTTTCTTTCTATCTTTTTTTTTTTTAAAAAAAAAAAAAAGGGAAAAAGAATGGGATTTTATTAGGAAAATTTAGCAATTAAGACAACTTTAAGAACATAATTAATCAAAATAACATTAATTTAAATGTTTTAGTGAAAATGATAGAATAGTAATATGTTTATTAATGTTACGTATTTTATTAAATGTGTGTATTTTAGATTTTAGTGTATATTAGTATTATTAATTTAATATATTTATGGAAACTCATCTATTGGACCAAAACATGGCCCAATAACCATTCAATGAAAAAAAAGAAATTAATAATTTCGTGTAAAGTTCAAAGAAATGTAAAAGTTAAACCCATTCAAAATTTTCAGCGCAATTTTCAAGTTTCTTTCATCAAATTTTCCAAATTCTTCATCAAAGCCATTGATTATCAAGGATTCAAGCAGATTTTTGAGCTCATAAAGGATCATTATTAAAGCAGATTTTGTGGTGGCAAAGTTAGTTCAACTTTAGATTTTGATTTTTTTTTATGTTTTTGTTAAAGTTCTAATTTTATATATCACGATTTTATGGATAATTTATGTGATTTTGTTTTAATATTCATCATACATTTATGATTTTGTATTTTTTGTCCATTTTTTTGTGATTTTTTTTCAATGTTTAAGATTAGGTAGATTACGAAAATTCATATATATAGAATCATTTTTGTTTGATGTTCAATACGGTTTAACAGTTGTTAAAAGAAATTTGTTTTCTTCAGATTTTTGGACTGTTGAAAAAAAAGAGTGTATTGTATGCAATAACTGATTCAGTCAGAATTACTAAAGGTATAAACAACAACATTCCAAATTTTCTGAAATTTCTCTCATTTGATTTGGGCATTACTCAAGGATTGATCGAAAATGTAGGATCTACGGCGAGAATGGCACAAGAGTATAAAATGGCAATAGATAGCTCTTCAAAAAACATGAAAGTGTCGTGCTATACAACCCCTATTGATCAACAAAAATATCGAAGCGATGAAGTATTACGTCATGACGATGAAGAGGTATTAAATTATTAATGAAACTATTTTTTATGCTAGGTCTATAGTTGTTTTTTGTGTTTGAAATTGCATATGTCTTTCAGATTGGAATCTTATAGTTTTAAATACATAAAAATATTTGTATCCCTAAATGTGATGTGATAAATATACAAAGCAAGTACAAAAAATGTAAAAAAGAAAATCTACTACAGGCAATGGCTTGTTAATTACTCGACCAGAGATCTTATCTTGAAAAAAACTCAACTACAGTAAAGAAAAGAGGTTAGAATGTCGGCGTTATGCATATCTCTAGGAAGGAATAAGGCTCAGGCTTTACTCTAGAAATTTATCCATATACAACTGTGCATGATTATAGATGAGTGTACCTTCACAAAAGACTCAAGGTGCTAAAAGCCTCAAAAGGAAGGCTGGAGATTAAAGTTGGTGGACCATTTATTATGCAGAAAAATAAGTGGACTTTGTAAATGTTAAATTATCAAGTACATTTATGTCATGAAGCTGACTATACCTCATCTCAAACATATGCATATGATTCATATGTTACCATGAACCTGCCCCTATAGTTGTTTTTGTGTTTGAAAATGCATATGTCTTTCAGATTGGAAGCTTATAGTTTTAATTGCATAAAAAATAATTGTTTCCCTAAATGTGATGTGATAAATTGTGGAGACAATTAAAACAAGGTCTAATTTTTGGCAGTTGTGCAAATATGCAAATTACATTTTCTGTGTGCGCCAAAGTAAGTAGATAAAAAGTTTACACGAGTACTATAATCTTGCTTCTTTCCACCCCTTTGTGAGTTCTGTAAAGTTCTTAATATAGAACTTGTTAGTCCGAGAAAAAGTATTCATGTAAAAAAAGGTTTCAACAAAAAATGTGCATGTATCAATATTACTAAAAATACCAAAACACTAATATTGGATGCTACAAATTACCTTATACGTAAGACTCTTCTCATTTCCTTGTCAATATTAAGAAAAGGAATACAATATTTATCTTTATATATTCCAATTTAGTAGATTTCTCTCAAATTGTACTCTAGTAGCCATTATATTTGCCCATATTTTGTTGTATACATATATTAGATTGTTGAATAATGTATTTATATTCTTTTCAGCATCTTTATGTATTCAAATTTTAATAGACTTATAGTATCGGTTTAGTTGTATTTTGTTATTTATTTCATTTTAATTTTTATGTCATCAATATTCATGATTCTGAATGAACATCCAATATTTTGTATACAATGTAGTTTCTCTTATTCTATTTTGTTAACTAGTAATAGATTTATATATCAGTAAATTTTGAAGTATGTATTCATTTTATTGTTGAACATGTGCAGGCAAATGAATATGTCAAAAATAAATCAAAAAAGCTCCCCATATTCATTGTTTCTTTAAACATGACATAAAAGCTGACTTGGTGAAGTATTTACATGGACATGAATACAATGTATTTCGTGAAAGCACCTGTTTTGGTAATTATATGCAAAAGCATCAATGTCGTGCTCGCGGACAAATACATAGGTGTTGCATGGCTTTAGAACTCAATTGTAGTTCTCGCCAAGCATTTGTAATGCGTGTAAATGGATCTACGTTGCGTTTCACTTTGAGAGAATTTGCTTTATTAGTGGGTTAAATTGTGTCAACGAAGAAAAGTGTGGGGGGAGAACGATTAGGATGGCCTGAAGTTTGCAATATTATACTTCTTCCAGACAGTGATTTTTTCCAGTGAAAGAGCTATCAAAAAATTTCTTAGATTATATTTTGATCTTATTGAAAGTGGAAGGTACAGTCAATTTTCATGGGGGGAAAAGCTTTCTATTTGCTGATGAAGAGCCTGAGCAAGAGGTTGAATAGTAAAAAATAATTTTATAGAATCAGTGGAATGCCTATTATATTCCAAGTATGGTTGTTTGAGTGCAGTTCGAGTATTGATTTCCAGGTCGCTCAAAAGGTTTATGACTATATTCCGAGGTTGCTCAACTGGCAGACGATCAATGAGAGTCGTAGATACAAGAAACTGTTAGTGAAAAAACATACAAGATAATAAAATTGCAAGATTACAATTGAAAATAAAATGAATAAAGTAATCTCTTCAGGCTGAGGCGCGGATATCTCGCTCTCTTTAAGGAGATTCAAGCCCACTGCAGCAAATGTTTTCACTGGTCCAGCAGCAGTCCTCTTTGACTTGTCCCCTCCAGGATACAACAGCCTTCACAAAGTATAACTCAACAACTCTGGACAAGAGTTGAGTCCAAATCTCCACAAAAAAGAACACCTCCCTTCAACTAATAAGAACTCTCTTTTAGACTAACTCTTTCACTTTTTGTTTTCTCTTATGAATTGTGTGTCTCAAAAACCAAATGAAGACTACAACTATTTATACTACAAGAAGTCTTCTTAGCAATGAATAGGAAGATAATGGAGGTAGTAAATAGTGAAGATAATTGCCTTAGGAGTTTCATAGGTTACAATAGGAGTTACATAGGTTACATAGGTTACAACGGGAGTTACATAGGTTACAAAGAGTAATGGAGGAATTAAGAATGAAATACATTGATGGATAACCAATGCTAATCAATGATGTAGAAGTCATCCATTCCAATGTTCATTCTTATAACTCCAAAATAAAGCAATTTAATATGTTAAATATTAATATTAAAATGCTAATAACCTAACAATCCCCCACTCATTTTAATATTTATATAAGAGAGTATGTCAGTTGAAGGAAGACTACTATGCATAATTAAGGTGTGCTCTGCATTGAACCTCCACTTAGTGAAACAGTAACTTTTACTCCAGAGTCGTAGTGGTCTCAGACTTGAACTATGACTGCTTAAGGGAAATAAAATATCACTGCTCACACATAATAATCAAGGTGTTGACATGAGCTTTAACAACCAGCACGTTATGGCTATGTGCTATCCCGGTTTCATGAGTGCATTTGAGAATAAACCCCATTCTCATAGGAAGCGAACTACTTCCACACATCACATAGGTGAAATCTGTCGAGAGTGCTCCTGTAAGATTAACACTTCACCCATACGGGCTACAAATATTCATTAAGAGTTTTATCAACTCAACCTTCACAAACAACAGGAAATAATGCACTCACATCATAATGAGGGAAAAAATTAGTGCATTTTTCACAACAAGTCATCATTTGATTAGTTTTTCCCTTTGAACCTGGTTATAGGATCTCTAGTCCCCAAGTTGGGTTTCCTCATATATGACTCAAGAATTTGTAGGCTTCAATCCCATCCCCCTCGATGTGCTCCAAACCTTTTCTCTTGTTAAGGCCTTTGTAAGAGGATCTGCAAGATTATCACAAGATTTGACATAATCAACATTAATGGTACCATTTGTTAAATACGATCTTACATTACTGTGTTTCCTCCTTATAGGTCTGGATTTACCGTTGTAATAACGGTTTTAAACTTTACCAATTGCAGCGGTGCTATCACAATGAATTAAAATAGGAGGAATTGATTTTTCAAAATAAGGAATTTGAAATAGTAAATTTCTTAACCAATTCGCTTCCTCACTAGCTGAAGCTAAAGCAATTAGTTCAGCCTCCATGGTAGAGTTAGAAATTATAGTTTGATTTTTTGATCTCCAACAAACAGCACCACCACCTAAAGTAAAGACATAAACAGTTGTAGAACAGGAATCACCTGACAAAGTGTTTCAATCCGCATCACAAAAGCCTTCAAGTACAGCAGGATATTTTTTATAGAACAAACCACAATTTTTCGTTCCAATTAAATATCTCATAACTCTTGTTATAGAATGTCAATGTTCATTACCTGACTTGCTTGTAAACCTGCCAAGTACTCCTACTGTATATGCAATATCAGGCCTAGTGCAATCAGTCACATATCTCAAACTTGCGATTATACTAGCATATTCCTTTTGATTAATTACATCATTTTCACTTTCAACAGGGAATAAGTGAACACTTGAATCAAAAGGAGTAGCAACATGCTTGCAATCGTGAAAGTTATATTTTTTCAAAATTTTCTCAACATAATGTGACTGGTCAAGGAAAATCCCCTCACATGTTCTTGTTATTTTTATTCGAAGAATAAAATTTGCCTCACCAAGATCTTTCATATCAAAATGGCTTCTAAGAATATTTTTAGCTTCATCAATAACATTCATGTTAGAGCCAAAGATCAACAAATCATCAACATATAGGCAAATAATCACATGAGAATTATTCCAAGATTTATGATATATGCACGTATCACACTCATTTGTTTTTAAATCATTTTCAATCATGCAGGAATCAAACTTTTCATGCCATTGCTTTGGTGTCTGTTTTAAGCCATATAGGGATTAGTAAGTTTACATACTTTGCTTTGTTGGCCTGCTTCAACAAAACACTCAGGTTGGTCCATATAAATATCTCCATTTATGTCTTCATTTAGAAAAGCAGTTTTTACATCCATTTGATGAATTTGCAAATCAAAAATTGCAGTCATATCAACTAAAAGTCTAATGGATGTAATTCTTCTTACCGGAGAAAAAGTATCAAAAAATTCTAGGCCTTCTAGTTGTTTAAAACCTTTTGCAACTAGCCTAGCTTTGTATTTATCAATAGATCCATCCGGTTTCAACTTTTTCCGTAAGACCCATTTACAACCAATTGTTTTACAACCCGGTGGTAAATCAACTAACTTCCAAGTTTAATTAGAAATTAGAGATTCCATTTCATCATTTACAGCCTCTTTCCAAAAAATAGAATCGTGTGAAGATAATGCTTCTTTTGAAGTTAGAGGGTCATTTTCAACATTAAACACATAAAAATCAGGACCAAAATCTTTTTCTACTCTAGCTCTTTTACTTCTTCTTAACTCAAAATCAACAACTTCTTTAATTGTCATAGTTGAAGTAGAAGAACTAGGTAGTGACAAAATATTTTGTTCAATCCTTTGACCCCCACTATTTTTAGTATCAAAAGGAAATTTATTTTCATGAAAAACAGCATCACCAGATTCTATTACAATATTATCTTCAAGATTAAAAAATCTATAGGCTGTACTATTTGAAGCATAACCAAGAAAAGCAGAAGTAGTAACTTTCTTATTCAACTTTGTAATCTTGGGATCCATTAGCCTCACAAAGGCTAGACAACCCCAAACTCTTAGATATCCCAAACTTGGTTTGTAGCCTTTCCACAATTCAAAAGGTGTCAATTTATACTTTTTATGAGGCACACGATTCAACATATAACAAGCAGTTAAGATAGCTTCACCCCAAAAATTTAAATGTGCATGTGACTCAATAAGTATGGCGTTAGTCAATTCAACCAAAGTTCTATTTTTCCTTTCTGCTACTCCATTAGATGAAGGAGAGTAAGGAGGAGGAGTTTCATGAATTATTCCCATTGATCTAACAAAAGAATTAAACTCATTTGATTCATATTCACGGCCTCTATCACTTCTAATTCTTTTTATTTTTCTTCCAAACTGATTTTCAACCTCATTGAGATAAGTTTTGAAATTTTCAAAAGCATCACTTTTATTTTTCATCAAGTAAACATATGTAAGCTTAGAAAAATCATCAATGAAAGTGATAAAATGTCTATTGCCTCCACGATTTAGAATTCCACCTAGTTCACAAATATCAGTATGAACTAATTCTAACAAATCAGTTTTTCTTTCAACTTGTAAATGAGGCCTTTTAGGGATCTTGGCTTTACTAGAAGCCTCACACTTTTCAAAATTCTTTTTAACCATTCAGATTAATCCTAAACTACTCATTATTCCAAAATAACGATCATTAATATGACAGAAACGAGCATGCAAAAAATTAGTAGAAGAAAGCATATAAACAAAAGTAGAAGTTTTATTTATTTCAACATTCAAATTAAACATCCCATCACATGCATACCCCTTCCCCACAAAAATACCTTTCTTAACTATTACATATTGATCAGATTCAATAATCTGCTTAAAGCTTGCTTTATTAAGAAGAAAACTAGACATCAAATTTTTCCTCATAGAAGGAGTATAAAGTACATCTTTCAATGTTAATATCCTTCCAGAAGTAAAACACAATTCAACATCTCCCTTTCCAAGAACTTGAGTATTGTGAGCATCACCAAGCATGATGGTTTTGGGCTCCTCAAAATGAGTATATTTTTTATACCAGTCTTTGTCATAACAGACATGATGGTTTGCACCTGAATCAGCCCACCATCCATCAACATTCTCAACCATATTTATGTCGGTAATCACCGCCACAAAAGGTTCTTCGGTAACGTTTGCCTGAGGGTTAGGACCACGTTTCCGGAATCTGCAAAATCGAGCAATATGCCCACTCTTGCCACAAACAAAGCATGGTCCCTTTTCATGAACTTGTTGATTTTGTGCTTGGTGATTTTCACCATTATTTTTCTTGGGAGGTCTACCAATATTTTTCTTAAATTTTTTCTTCTTAGGCTTTAAAGAAGTATTTTTGTGAGTATCAGGAGTAGTATTATTCGAAGTAATTAAATTTACCTTCGATGTGATGTTGTTCTCTTCTGTTTGTTAAAGTGCATCTTGGCCCCTTGCTTCTTCTTCCATGCGGATTTTCATTATCAAGGTTTCAAGAGAGGTTTCCTTTTGTTTGTGGCGCATAGTTTTTTGAAATTCCTTCCAAGAAGGTGGAAGTTTATCCACTATGCCACAAACAATAAGGTTATCTCCAATTTTAACCTCTTCGGACCTAAGCTCTCCAACAATCATGATGAAATCTTGAGCTTGATCTACCACTGATTTTTGTCCACCATTTGGAAACGAAAAAATCTACTAGCTGCATATTTTTTCGCTCCAGCCTCTTCGGTATAATACTTACTCTGCAATGCCTTCCAAATTTTCTTTGCACTAGAGTAAGTTCTATCATAGTAATCATAAAAATTATCAGATAGACAATTAAGAAGATAATACCGACACTAATAGGAATCACCATCGTACTTTTCTACTTTCTCTAGATGAGAAATAGTTTCATCATCATTCATAGTGGTGATGTCTTCTTTATTTGGATTCTTCTCCGTTAATACATAAGAAACATTGAGAAGACTTAAGTAGAAAAGTACTTTACCCTTCCATCTTTTGAAATGATTACTATTGAACCGAAATGACTTGTTAAGATCTCCCATCTTGACATCCGCGGTTTTTTCAATTGTAGCCATCTTAGAATCTCCTTAAAATTGTTAGTGAAAAAACTTAAAAGATAATAAAATTGCAAGATTACAATTGAAAATAAAATGAAGAAAGTAATCTCTTCAGGCTGAGGCACGGATATCTCCCTCTCTTTAAGGAGATTCAAGCCCACTGCAGCAAATGTTTTCACCGGTCCAGCAGTAGTCCTCTTTGACTTGTCCCCTCCAGGATACAATAGCCTTCACAAAGTATAACTCAACAACTTTGGACAAGAGTTGAGTCCAAAGCTCCACAAAAAAGAACGCCTCCCTTCAACTAATAAGAACTCTCTTTTAGACTAACTCTTTTACTCTTTGTTTTCTCTTATGAATTGTGTGTCTCTAAAACCAAATGAAGACTACCACTACTTATACTACAAGAAGTATTCCTAGCAATGAATAGGAAGATAATGGAGGTAGTAAATAGTGAAGATAATGGCCTTAGGAGTTTCATAGGTTACAATGGGAGTTACATAGGTTACAATGGGAGTTACATAGGTTACAAAGAGTAATGGAGGAATTAATGGATGATGTAGAAGTCATCCATTCCAATGTTCATTCTTATAACTCCAAAATAAAGCAATTTAATATGTTAAATATTAATATTAAAATGCTAATAACCTAACAGAAACTTATGAACACCATATTTAGTGATGTTAATAACAAGGTACTTAACTGACATATGTTTAATAATCACCAAGTTGTATGATTTCTTATTGTTTTTATTTATAATAGTAATAAAATGTTTGGAATTCAGATTAAATTCGGGAACATTACACCTAATCAAAGGGAACTTGCAGTATTGCGACTGCCACCGGAGGGTATCGAAAATCAAGCCAGTATTCCGATTCATCAGATGATGATTTAGATGATGAAATAATTGATAGTAATGATGATCCATGAGAGGGAACCTGTGACGATAAAGGTTCTGACGATGACTTTCAAGCACCTCCTCCAAAAGCAGTAAAGGTCAAAAGAAAAGGAAAAGTTGGTTCCTCAACATCACCTGTTAGAAAAAGGACAAAGAAGCTGGTGACTGGTGGTTCAAAACAGGTTGCAAAAAATATGGAACCTCGAATTGCTGTTAAACAGCCGATGAAAAAGAATGTTGTATCCAACAAGGTATTGAAGAAACTTAAGGTTATTTGAAAGCAAACTGAATGTTTACATGCATATCTAACAAATACAACTTCGAGTGATTATGATATTTCATAGAACAAGCGGATCTGAAGTGGAAGGCTGGTTGAAAGAGCTGTCAGATTTCAGAAAAGAAGTATTTACCGTATAGTACATCTTTCATAGTTATACACTTATTAGAATTTTAAATTTTTAATAAGCTACATAATTATGTAATATTTTTAGGTTGAACAAGAGTTTGTTGAAATTCGCAATTTGATCAGCGATAACTTCAAGACTGTTCTGACAGCCATTAATTCAACACAGGATGAGCAGGAGGTTTGTTATAAAAAATAAAATGATGTAACGTATTCAAAATTTACATTTTTGTTAATGATTTACTTTGTAATATAACACAAGTGGAGCATTCTGATAATCATATTGTCCCTCCAAATTCAAACGATGAAGATGGGTATACACCACCATATACTTCCAATAAAGAATCTCCATCAAATCAACTTCTAGTAGTTCAGTGTGACAAATTGGAATATGGAAATTCAGAGGTACTTGTAGTTTTTTTATTAATTTAGGCTGTATATACGATCCCTATTTTGGTGTTTTTTACGAAAATTTTGAATTTATTCACTTTTATGATGTTGTAAATTTTAATATTTGATTGAATGTTTATTTGATTTTTATTTTTTGACAAAACACTCAAGGCTTCAAATGACAGTAAAACAACAAATATTGTGCCCCAGGTAAGTCAAGATTTGTGTATCATTTTAAACTCAATACTTGTAACGACCTGTTTAGTCGTTTTGAGCAGTAGAGTTTATTCTGGTAATAACTGTCTGGGTCGACGGATCCCACGACGGACCGTCGAGGGGGTCTCGTTCCAAAACACTTAGACTCTGGAAAATTGAATACTGAGATCGAATCTCTGAACTTCGCGACGGAATGGCAGGACGGACCGTCGCAGGCATGACGGGCCGTCACAGACCTCTTAAATAAAATTGAGTCTCTGAATTCTGTGACGACTCAGCAGGACGGACCGTCGCAGGCACGACGGACCGTCACTGGCTGCGTAACCCTGACTAGGTCAGATTTCTGTTAAAAGTTTTTAAGGGGCGTTTTGGACTATTCCTGCTTATAATTATAAAGTTAGTGGGTTCATGTTAATAATTCAATTACTTGGGGGTTAAAGGAGATAACCTTGAAATAAATAGTGGGTTACTTTTATCATCTCTTATACTCAATTATATGATAATTAGGGTAAAAGAAAAAGGGTTTGAATAAGGAAAAATAGAAAGAACAGAGAGAAGAGAGGAGAATGAACGATCGAGAGAAGGGAGAAGGGAAGAACAAAGCAAATACTTTGAGAAGTAGCTTGCTTGATCACGATTCTTCGGTGGAGGTAGGTTATGGTTTATGCTATTTCATAGTAAACTCTTAATAGCGAATGATATGTATTGGGTAGTATTGTAAAGTCTTCTATATGCTTAATTGTATGCTTGCATGATGTGATTATGTAATTGTAATGAATTAGCATGATGAGGCTGTTGAATCTTAAACCATAAAACCTCTCTGTTAATGATGATGCCTTAGTATAAAAGAAGGCTTGATGAACTAAAAGAATGAGGTTAATGGATCGGGTGTCACGTTCCGACACCAGGATAGTAGTAGTGGATCGAGTGTCACGTTCCGAAACCAGGATAGTAGATGGATCGGGTGTCACGTTCCGACACCAGGATAGTAGTAGGGGATCGGGTGTCACGTTCCGAGACCAGTATAGTAGATGGATCGGGTGTCACGTTCCGACACCAGGATAGTAGATGGATCGGAGTGTCACGTTCCGACACCAGGATAGTAGTGGATAGGAGTGTCACGTTCCGACACCATGATAATAAAGAGAATGAATATTGAGGGGATCGGAGTGTCACGTTCCGACACCAGGATAGTAAAGAGAATGAATCTTGAAATATGTTAATATACTCAATCTAAAGAACCTGTTTCCCAAATGAGTATGGTGTGGAGGCTTGAGTCCTCATAGATGTTCTTGGTGTTGTGGCCAAGGGTTATGGTAATTGTTGTTGTCACCTGTTAAGAATATTAGTTGATTTTATGTTATTATCTGAAATATATTGCTTTCTATTTTGAGTTGGCCGATGATACCTACTCAGTACTTGTGCCTTGTACTGACCCCTACTTGTATTTTTCTTTCTTTGTTATTTGTGGAGTGCAGCAAACGTACCATCGACTTCAACTCAACCGCAACTCTAGCCAGTCTCCGGCAGATCAGAATTCAGGGTGAGCTATTGTTCATAGCTCGGACTGGATTCTTTCCTTCATGTCTTGATGTCTTGAAGTTCGGACATGGACATTCTTTTACTTATTTCAGTTTCCTAGGTACTCTTAGATTTAGTCATTTGAGGATAGATGTTCTTGTGGTGATGACTTCCAGATTTTGGGAATAATAAGTATTAAATTTTAGAAGTTATTTATTGGTTATATTAATGAGTTTTAAGTCTTCCACATTATTTTCTGTTTATTATGGTTGAAATGTTGGTTTTAGATTGGTTGGTTCGCTCACATAGGAGGATAAGTGTGGGTGCCACTCGCGGCTCGTTTTGGGTCGTGACAAACTTGGTATCAGAGCATTAGGTTCGTTGGTCTCATCACACAAGAACGAGTCTATTAGAGTCTTGAGGAACGGTAAGGGGGACGCCTTTACTTTTCTTTGAGAGTCTATAAGACTTTAGGAAATATCCATTCTTTCTTTCTTTCGTGCTATTAATTGGATCCAATTGGTATCTAGGTAATACAAATTGGTATCTGACCATCTTCACTCTATTTCGCAGATGGTTAGAACTAGAGCAACAACTACGCCAACGCCAACACCGGCAAGACAAGATGCGTCTGAGCCAGCCACTGGGGCTGTAGCTCGAAGAGAAGCAGCGACAAGAGGCTGTGGTAGAGGTCGCGGGAGGACGTCCTCTAGAGGAAGAGGACAAGCACCTGGCCCATCTAGTACTAGGGCGGTGACACCTCCACCGACTGAGGAAGTAGTAAGAGAGGGTGAGGAAGGGGAGAATGAGCAAGTGCAGAATGAGGAATTACCACCCCAACCTACCCCAGAGATGATTAATCAGTTTCTTGCTTATCTTAGCGGGTTATCCGATCAAGGCCAAACGCCTCCAGTGTTTTCTGCACCAACACCTCAGGTTCCGGGAGTACAACATGCAGCTGTTGTGGCTCCCCGCATGGATGCCTCATTGGAAATAGGCACGTTTCCTCGATTGAATACAGGGCCTATAATGACAAGTGATCAGCACGAACTTTTCAGTAAATTTTTGAAGTTGAAACCTCCAGTCTTCAAGGGTGCTGAATCTGAGGATGCTTATGATTTTCTGGTTGATTGTCATGAGTTGCTACATAAGATGGGCATAGTAGAACGATTTGGTGTTGAGTTTGTGACCTATCAGTTTCAGGGGAACGCCAAAATGTGGTGGCGGTCATATGTTGAGTGTCAACCAGCACAGGCACCACCCATGACTTGGGCATCATTCTCTAGTTTTTTTATGGAGAAGTATATACCCCGTACTTTGAGGGATAGGAGGAGAGATGAGTTCCTAAGCCTAGAGCAAGGCAGGATGTCGGTTACTGCTTATGAGGCTAAGTTTCGTGCACTATCCAGGTATGACACCCAGCTTTGCTTCAGTCCACAAGAGCGGATTCGCCGTTTTGTGAAGGGGTTGAGGTCAGATTTGCGGATTTCAGCCATACAGGTAGCTGCTACACCAAAATCCTTTCAGGAAGTGGTAGACTTTGTGATAGAGGTGGAGGGAGTTTAATGGTTCTTACTCCAGAGGGCAGGGTTCAGGAGGTTACCCAGCCCGACCTATTCAGTCTTCACTGCAGGCTGTAGCTGGTGGTCCACCGCACACCGGTCAACATTTCTCTGAGTTTGGAGGTTACCCCCAGACTTCATCATTCTCACAGAGACCTATGCTTGAACCCAGAGAGTGTTATGGATGTGGGGAGATTGGACATATTAAGAGATATTGTCCAAAACAGAGTTACAGACCCCCAATAGTCAGAGGTAGAGGTGGTCATGGGAGAGACCGTCATTCTGGAGGACGTGGTGGCCGAGGTAATGGAGGTCACCAAAACGGCCGGGGTGACGGGCAAACTGGAACTACTGCGGCGCAACATTGTAGGGGCAACGGGCAGGCAGGTGATAGGGCCCATTGTTATGCTTTCCCTGGGAGGTCTGAAGCGGAGACATCTGATGTTGTTATCACAGGTAATCTTTTGGTCTGTGATTGCATGGCTTCTATATTATTTGATCCTGGATCCACATTTTCATATGTATCTTCCTCATTTGCTACTGGCCTTAATTTACATTGTGATTTGCTTGACATGCCTATTCGTGTTTCTACTCCAGTGGGTGAGTCTGTGATAGTTGAAAAGGTGTATAGGTCTTGCCTTGTGACTTTTGTGGGGAGAAATACCCATGTAGACTTGGTTATCCTAGAAATGGTTGACTTCGATGTAATTGTGGGTATGACTTGGCTTTCTCCAAATTTTGCAATTTTAGATTGTAATGCTAAAACTGTAACGTTGGCCAAGCCTGGGACAGATCCGTTAGTATGGGAGGGTGACTACACTTCTACTCCAGTTCGTATCATCTCCTTTCTTCGTGCTAAGAAGATGGTTAGTAAGGGTTGTTTAGCTTTCTTGGCACATCTCAGGGATGATACTACCCAAGTACCTTCAATTGAGTCGGTTTCGATAGTCCGTGAGTTTCTTGATGTGTTTCCTGCAGACCTTCCTGGTATGCCACCGGATAGAGATATTGATTTCTGCATTGATCTGGAGCCGAGTACTCGCCCCATTTCCATACCCCCTTATAGAATGGCTCCCGCTGAGTTAAGAGAGTTAAAGGCCCAACTTCAAGAGTTGTTAAGCAAAGGCTTTATTAGACCAAGTGCATCCCCTTGGGGTGCTCCTGTTTTGTTTGTGAAGAAGAAGGATGGAAGTTTTCGAATGTGCATAGACTACAGACAACTGAATAAGGTAACTATTAAGAACAAGTATCCTCTTCCTCGCATCGATGATTTGTTCAATCAGTTACAAGGTGCTTGTACCTTCTCAAAAATCGACTTGAGATCTGGTTATCATCAATTGAAAATACGGGCAACGGATGTTCCCAAGACTGCTTTTCGAACCAGGTATGGCATTATGAATTCTTAGTAATATCTTTTGGACTTACGAATGCCCCTGCTGCTTTCATGAGCTTGATGAATGGGATTTTTAAGCCATATCTGGATCTCTTTGTCATTGTATTCATTGATAATATACTGGTATACTTAAAGAGCAAGAAAGAACATGAGGAGCACTTGAGAATTGTATTGGAAATGTTGAGGGAGAAAAAGCTTTATGCCAAATTCTCCAAGTGTGAGTTTTGGCTAGTAGTGTCCTTCTTAGGGCACGTAGTTTCTAAGGATGGAGTGATAGTGGATCCATCTAAGATTGAAGCAGTGAAGAGTTGGGTAAGACCTACTAATGTTACAGAGGTAAGGATCTTTGTTGGTTTAGCTAGCTACTACCGGCGATTTGTCAAGGCATTTTCCT
The DNA here is from genome assembly GCA_027705065.1 of Solanum peruvianum. Classification (NCBI taxonomy): domain Eukaryota; kingdom Viridiplantae; phylum Streptophyta; class Magnoliopsida; order Solanales; family Solanaceae; genus Solanum; species Solanum peruvianum. The sequence continues at coordinate 8,531,596 of JAKWJD010001757.1, read as the reverse complement.
CTGTTGCTTCCCAATTGACAAACTTGACTAAGCAGAGTGTTCCATTTGTATGGTCGGACGAGTGTGAATAAAGCTTTCAGAAACTCAAGACCTTGTTGACTACTGCACCAATCCTTACCTTGCCAGTGGAAGGTAAGAATTTCATTGTTTATTGTGATGCATCCTATTCTGGATTGGGTGCAGTGCTAATGCAAGAGAAGAATGTAATTGCTTATGCTTCGAGTTAATTAAAGGTGCATGAACGTAATTATCCGACCCATGATTTGGAGTTGGTTGCGGTAGTGTTTGCATTAAAGCAATGGAGACACTATCTATATGGGGTTAAGTGTGAAGTCTATACGGATCATCGTAGCCTACAGTATGTCTTTACTCAGAAGGATTTGAATTTGAGACAAAGGAGGTGGATGGAACTACTGAAGGACTACGATATCACTATTTTGTATCACCCAGGAAAAACTAACGTTGTGGCAGATGCGTTAAGTAGAAAAGCAGGGAGCATGGGAAGCCTAGCTCACTTACAGGTTTCCAGACGCCCATTGGCTAGAGAGGTTCAGACTCTGGCTAATGACTTTATGAGGCTAGAAGTAAATGAGAAGGGAGGAATTTTGGCCTGTGTGGAGGAAAGATCTTCCTTTCTTGACAAGATTAAGGGAAAGCAGTTTACTGATGAGAAACTGATCCGGATCCAAGATAAGGTGTTGCAAGGAGAGGCTAAAGAAGCAAAATTCGATGAGGAAGGTGTTTTGAGAATTAAGGGAAGGGCATGTGTTCCCCGCATAGATGATTTGATTCACACTATTCTTACAGAGGCTCATAGTTCAAGGTATTCTATACATCCTGGTGCAACCAAGATGTATCGTGACTTAAAGCAACATTTTTGGTGGAGTAGGATGAAGCGTGACATTGTTGAGTTTGTTGCTCAATGCCCGAATTGTCAGCAGGTAAAGTATGAACACCAGAGGCCTTCAGTGACACTTCAGAGAATGCCCATTCCTGAATGAAAGTGGGAGAGAATTGCAATGGACTTCGTGGTTGGTCTTCCCAAGACAATGCGTAAGTATGATTCCATTTGGGTAATTGTTGACAGATTAACTAAGTCTGCTCACTTCATTCCGGTCAAGATGACTTACAATGCAGAGAAGTTAGCCAAACTTTACATCTCAGAAATTGTTCGATTGCATGGAGTTCCACTTCCCATCATATTAGATAGAGGTACGCAGTTTACTTCTAAGTTTTGGAAAACATTGCATGTTGAATTAGGTACTAGGTTGGATCTTAGTACCGCATTTCACCCTCAGACCGATGGTCAGTCTGAGCGAACGATTCAAGTGTTGGAGGATATGCTTCGTGCATGTGTTATAGAATTTGGTGGCCATTGGGATAGCTTCTTACCCTTAGCGGAGTTTTCATACAATAATATCTATCACTCAAGTATTGACATGGCCCCATTCGAAGCATTGTATGGGAGGAGATGTAGGTCTCTCATTGGGTGGTTTGATGCATTTGAGGTTAGACCTTGGGGTACTGACCTTCTGAGGGAATCGTTAGATAAAGTGAAATGCATTCAAGAAAAGCTTCTAGCGGCTCAAAGTAGGCAGAAAGAATATGCAGATCGAAAGGTTAGAGACTTGGAGTTTATGGAAGGTGAGCAAGTCTTGCTGAAGGTTTCGCCCATGAAAGGGGTGATGCGGTTTGGTAAGCGAGGTAAGCTTAGTCCGAGGTATATTGGTCCATTTGAAGTTCTGAAGCGCGTGGGGGAAGTAGCTTATGAATTAGCCTTGCCCCGAGGACTGTCAGGAGTGCATCCGGTATTTCATGTGTCTATGTTGAAAAGATACCATGGGGATGGAAACTACATCATTCGTTGGGATTCAGTTCTGCTTGATGAGAATTTGTCTTATGAAGAGGAGCCTGTTGCTATTTTAGATAGAGAAGTCCGCAAGTTGAGGTCAAGGGAGATTGCATCCATCAAGGTTCAATGGAAGAATTGGCCGGTTGAAGAATCCACTTGGGAGAAGGAGGCTGATATGCAAGAAAGATACCCACACCTGTTTACAGATTCAGGTACTCCTTTTTGCCCTTGTTTTTCTCCTTGTGATCGTTCGAGGACGAACGATGGGTAAATTGGTATCTATTGTAATGACCTATTTAGTCGTTTTGAGCAGTAGAGTTTATTCTTGTAATAACTGTCTGGGTCGACGGATCCCACGACGGACCGTCATGGGCACGATGGACCGTCGAGGGGGTCTCGTTCTAAAACACTTAGACTCTGGAAAATTGGGTACTGAGATCGACTCTCTGAACTTTGCGACGGAATGACAGGACGGACTGTCGCGGCATGACGGGCCGTCACAGACCTCTTAAATAAAATTGAGTCTCTGAACTCTATGACGACTCAGCAGGACGGACCGTCGCAGGCACGACGGACCGTCACAGGCTGCGTAACCCTGACTAGGTCAGATTTCTGTTAAAAGTTTTTAAGGGGCGTTTTGGACTATTCCTACTTATAATTATAAAGTTAGTGGGTTAATGTTAATAATTCAATTACTTAGGGGTTAAAGAAGATAACCTTGAAATAAATAATGGGTTACTTTTATCATCTCTTATACTTAATTATATGATTATTAGGGTAAAAGAAAAAGGGTTTGAATAAGGAAAAATAGAAAGAACAGAGAGAAAAGAGGAGAACGAACGATCGAGACAAGGGAGAAGCGAAGAACAAAGCAAAGACTTTGAGAAGTAGCTTGCTTGATCACGATTCTTCGGTGGAGGTAGGTTATGGTTTATGTTATTTCATAGTAAACTCTTAATAGCGAATGATATGTATTGGGTAGTATTGTAAAGTCTTCTATATGCTTAATTGTATGCTTGCATGATGTGATTATGTAATTGTAATGAATTAGCATGATGAGGCTGTTGAATCTTAAACCTTAAAACCTCTCTGTTAATGATGATGCCTTAGTATAAAAGAAGGCTTGATGAACAAAAAGAATGAGGTTAATGGATCGGGTGTCACGTTCCGACACCAGGATAGTAGTAGTGGATCGGGTGTCACGTTCCGACACCAGGATAGTAGATGGATCGGGTGTCACATTTCGACACCAGGATAGTAGTAGGGGATCGGGTGTCACGTTCCGACACCAGGATAGTAGATGGATTGGGTGTCACATTACGACACCAGAATAGTAGATGGATCGGAGTGTCACGTTCCGACACCAGGATAGTAGTGGATCGGAGTGTCACGTTCCGACACCAGGATAATAAAGAGAATGAATATTGTGGGGATCGGAGTGTCACGTTCCGACACCAGGATAGTAAAGAGAATGAATCTTGAAATATGTTAATATACTCAATCTAAAGAACCTGTTTCCCAAATGAGTATGGTGTGGAGGCTTGAGTCCTCATAGATGTGCTTGGTGTTGTTGCCAAGGGTTATGGTAATTGTTGTTGTCACCTGTTAAGAATATTAGTTGATTTTATGTTATTATCTGAAATATATTGCTTTCTATTTTGAGTTGGCCGATGATACCTACTCAGTACTTGTGCCTTGTACTGACCCCTACTTGTGTGTTTCTTTCTTTGTTATTTGTGGAGTGCAGCAAACGTATCATCGACTTCAACTCAACCGCAACTCTAGCCAGTCTCCGGCAGATCAGAATTCAGGGTGAGCTATTGTTCCTAGCTCGGACTGGATTCTTTCCTTCACGTCTTGATGTCTTGAAGTTCGGACATGGACATTCTTTTACTTATTTCAGTTTCCTAGGTACTCTTAGATTTAGTAATTTGAGGATAGATGTTCTTGTGGTGATGACTTCCAGATTTTGGGAATAATAAGTATTAAATTTTTGAAGTTATTTATTGGTTATATTAATGAGTTTTAAGTCTTCCGCATTATTTTCTGTTTATTATGGTTGAAATGTTGGGGTTTAGATTGGTTGGTACGCTCACATAGGAGGATAAGTGTGGGTGCCACTCGCGGCTCGTTTTGGGTCGTGACAATACTTGTATAATAAATATCCTTAATAACTCTCCTATATTTATATAATTATACATTTATATAATTATGATCAAACTGTATCAAGCAATCTTAACTCGGTTTATACTTACATGTATTATAAAACAATAATTTTTTAGTCGATAATTGTTATCATTTACAACTTTCAAGGACTTTTCAGTATTGTATCCATTAAAATTTTTACATGTTTCTTGTTCTTTTTTTTTTTAAAGACAATCAACAATACAGATGGAATATATCCCAAATCCGATGATCATGAGGTAAGTCAGGTTTTAGACAAGTTTTATGTTTGTTTGTCGTATATCCTAATGTGTGATTACAATATACAAATTTGACTTAAATTTCAGTCTCAATAAATGTTCATTATCATATCAACAATTTCATTTATAACTTTTATTTTATAAGATTTTTTGTATCAACACCCCTGTTCGAAATCTGATTAAAGTGGATTATGAATTAAGTGCTCCAAGACCTACAATTCCTAGAGTATGTTATTTAATTTTATAAGTACATTTGTTATATCATTATTTGGGTCATTACATTTAAGGTGTTGTTATTTTTATGAAATTAATAGGTAAATCAACTAAGCTTTGTATTTGATATACCTCCCCCCCCCCCCCCAAGAAGTGCTTGGAGTATCTGAAAATTTACATGAGGTTGATGTTGAACAAATGCCATGTCCAGTCCCTATTCGGGCTTTGGATCACATGAATGTGACAACTGATTCACAGTTTGAATTGGACGATCAATTCATGCATAGTCTCAATTCTATAAAGAGTAACATCGCACCACATTCAACTGTGATAAAAGGACAAACCGAACAGCTGCCAACAACAATTGCAGGATGCATTACAACAAAGGCAGATCAGGCCACCATCAATGTCCATTTGGGTACGAACGGTGAAAAATTGATGATAGATCACCCTATCAGCAATAACGAACAGACTCCATTACCTACGCGTAGGAATAGACGTCCAGGTCCTTATAATATATCTCTGTATCTGACCAATTTTGGATCATCTGCTGGTACAATATTCCATTTTTTTAATACTTTTGTTAAATGTAATCATTTTCTTATTGCTAGTGTTAGTGTGTATTTAATTTATTATTTTTGGAACCATTTCAGGTAGTTCATCAAGTTAGCCCCACATTTTTTCATTGAAACACCCATTTATATTTGATTTGATCTCTGGAAATTATGATATAACGTTGTGGGACGCATTTCGTTCATGGATCCGAGATGGATTACTTACGAAGCACGACAAAAAGTAAGTCATTGGTGAATAATTACAAGATATTTTTACAACATAACTATTTAAAATTTTGTATCTGGTTAAATGTTTGTTCGTGTTTCAACAACATTTTTTGTTTGGTGCAGCTTATATATAGGTTTTCTTTAATTTTTTTTTATTTAAATGTTGATAGTAATTACTTTTTTAATGAATGGTATACTATTTCTATTTTAATTCTGTTTTTAGAAAGCATGATCAAGACCATTACAAGAAGAATCTAGCTGAAATTCCTGTGGCCATTAACCTTGGCGTTCTCCTAATAGACAATAAAAATTGGTTCTATCTATAATCTGTATTTCAAAGGACAGTTATTGAACAATTCGGTAAGAGTTGTTTAACATTTATCTTTACTAACAATGTTGATTAGTAGTTACAGTATTTATACATTTGTCTTTAAATTTGTTAGCATGTTGATGTGATTTTATATTATCTACGGAAAAAAGCCAAGTATGATGTTGGAGGGATCTATAAATACACAACTGTAGATTGTGTATTTAGTTCAAAAATCTCTGCTATTTGAGAAAAATATTTGGATTTAGATAACGATGTTGGTTGTGCCGATGAAGAGCATGTCATTGGTGAATACATTAGAGGGTAAAAAATGCATGCTGCTACACCTTGGCATACGATTGATTATGTTTTTGTTCCTGTCCACGTTAAGGAGAAATTTCATTGGGTGTTGGCTGTGATATCATTGAATGATAAGTGTATCAACATGTATGACTCATATAGGGCAGCAGGTCACGATGCAGCTATCCAGGCAGAGATAGTTAAACTGTCTCAGTTGATCCCTTTGAAGTTAACAGTCAATGACTATTACAACAATAAAGGAATTTATGTATCGCAAGCTCAACAAGAGAATGAGTTCTTTAATGTACTATTCATAGATAATGTTCCTCAACAGTTGCATGGGTCTCTATAAGTTTGTGTTTCTTTTGATTTTACTATCATCAATATTATATTGTGTACTAACTTTTAATTTCTTATATAATAGGGGTTGCGGTATTTATATGCTAGCTTTTACCGAATACATATAATATGGCCAAGGTATTCCAGCGAATATTTTGGATGCATCGTATTTACGGTCAAGATACGGTACACTTCTTTGGAATTATGGCCAACACAAGAATGATGCTGGAGCAATAAGTGACAATGAAACACCTCGACGATATAGCAGATTCAATGTAGCAATAGAGGAGATTGATATAATTCAAATAGATTAGTTGTTGTCCATTTTTTGATGTGTCATTATACATTAGTATTTGTATTGCTATGAAACGATTTTAAAGGGTTCCAGTTCTTGTGTTTATTAATGTATAAACTCTTGAAGTTCTGGTTAAATAATATTATTTGAATATTTTTATAATTCCAATGTTTCAAAGTTCTGGGTTAATATTAAAATGTTTCAGTCCTTCTGCAGTTTATCTGACAGTGTTGTTTTAATCTATTTCTTTGTTGTTCAAGTTATTAAATATTTGCTACATATTTTTATTACCAAAAGAGAATATATGAGGCTTGTGGTAAGTGAGGAAAAAAAGTGTTTTATTTGTGCGTCAAGCTTAAGTATTGCATGTGGGGTACACAAAACTCATTTTTGAAGTTTACCTGCAATACATATGATTCTACCAACATACAATTTTTTGACTCATACAAGTTCACACATACAATTTAGATAGAACAAAATATAATGTAGATTAAAATCATGGATACGAATACATTTTGATAAAAAAGATATACCGAAAAAATTGTCGAATTCGATTACAATAATCTAACAAAATGTATGCATTCATATGTTTCAAATTGATGTAAGACTTGATATTAAATTATAAATACAATTAATTTTCGAATACAGTTATTAATAATACTAACAACATAAAAAACATAGGATACGTATAGAGAATATGAATACTTATAGAGAGAAAACGAATACCAAAAAAAATTGTATGCATTAAAATGTTACAAAAACAATTTTATATTAAATTATAAATACAATTTAACTTGAATACAAGTAACTGCAATGGCTTTGTTTGTGACTCATACAACTTCACTCATACATTTTAGATAGAGCAAATATAATATAGATTACAAACATATATATGAACACTTCTCAAAAGATATTAATACCATGGATATGAATACATTTCGATAGAAAACGAAGGAAAAAAAATTGTATGCATTAAAATGTTATAAAAAATAATTTATATTAAATTATAAATACAATTCAACTTGAATACAGTAACTGCAAAGGTTATGTTTGTGACTCATACAAGTTCACTCATACATTTTAGATAGGTCAAATATAATATATATGAATGAACACTTCTCGAAAGAAAATGTATACAAAAAAAATATTTGCCGAATTCAAATAGAAGAATCCAACAACTGTATGCATTCAAATGGATGTAACAATTGATATTAAAATATAGATACAATTAGGTTTTGAATACAAGTAGTAGTATTCGAGAGAAGACGTGGAGCGAATACATTTCAAGATACAACCATGAACAAAGAATTCCATGTTATTTTATTAACCAGAAGGCATTAGAAATCTGGAAGCAACCTAACTCTAAAAATATATAAAAATGAAACATCATTAACTATACAATACGCGGTCCATTCCTACATGATCGCCTATTGTGCCCTTTAAACCCACACGTACTGCAAGAATTCTTTCTCTTCTTACCATATAGCTCGCTATACGTCTTGTCACGATACTTTTTGAATGGCCTTCCAGGAAGATTTTTGTGATTTGGAGGCTGCACTATCTGGTCCTTAATATACCTAGGTACATTCCACTCGTTTTGATCAGGTAACGGACGGATTGGAATGCTATATGTATCCAACAAGTTACTTGGCTTGTACAGGTCGGAACAATATGGCCCAACATCAACATGTTTCTTCTTTAAAACAGCTCAAGCGTGCGAACATGGTATTTCATCTATTTGAAACCTCTTGCAAGTACAAGTTCTATTTTCCAAACAAACAATGTAGGTTCTACCTTCGTGATGAACACTAAACACATAATTATTTGATGGTACAACCTACAAAAATAAATAAACACTTATGTTATATAATGTTGATGATTATATAAATCGTAACAACATACCTTCATATGTAATGATGCTTCTTCATTAGCAACAAGCATCTCTCGTGGTCTACCACAAAGTCTGGTGAAAGTATGTGAAGCAGACGTATGATTTTTCAAATTCCATCTTGCAAACATCTGTCTTACTTCCTCAAGAAAATCGTATACAGGTAATTTCCTTGCTTCAAATAGACAAGCATTTATGCACTCAGCTATGTTTGATGTCATAACCATTCCTCGATCAACTGTTGCATATACCCTAAACCCATTTTTCATAACCTGCTGATTGCATGTAATTTTTTACACAAACATCAACTTGTTCAACCTTTTTCATCAGTTCATCAAATTCAGATTGTTTGTATGCCTTTGTCATCCCATAAAATCTTTCGACAGACTATTGTGTGACTTTTTAAATAGTGTTTTCACATTTTTTCCACAAATGCCAAATACAGTATGAGGAACTCCATCAAATACCCTCGAAACTGCCTTTATAATACTTTCGTTTGGATCGAACACAACGTACATGTTATATTTAACGCCATGAGCTTCTCTGAACTGTTCAAAAAAACAAGTCCAGGATGCATCATTTTCTGAATCAATAATTCCATATGCTAGCGGCAATATATTTCCTATACACAAAACATTTAATAAAGTTATTATTTCATATACAAAAACTATCTTAAGCACCCAAACAAAGTGTATATATTATCATTCTAATATCTGCTCCATCAACAGTACTTGCAGAAACAAATACTTCATTGTAAGTCCCCCCTGAGGTGGCTGCCATCAACTACGACAATTGGTTTACAACACTCAAAACCTTTTATGAACGGGAAGAGAGAAATAAAAATATAAAGAAATTGATTTTCAGCGGTTTTCTTAATCCTTATATGAGATCCAGGGTAGGTAGCATCCAATACGTATAAGTAGCTCGACAGTTTAGCATAAGAACCAGATGGGGTACCCCTTAAAAAAATTACAGTCTTTTCCTTAGCCTTCTACGCCACTGAGTATGATACATTTACTCCAAGAGCTAGGCTGACATCTTGTTGTATATCCTTTGGCGTCAACTTCCTTTTATGATCAACTAACTTGGGGTGTATCATACCTCCAAAAGATTGCTTGTTGCTTGACGTTGTTCATAAACCTTATCTTTCAATGGACACGTGTGATCATTTACGAATTTTCTAATTCTGAACATTCCAGATTTATTGATACTTGATGACTTCAACACCCACTCACAATTATCAGACACACAAACAAGTGTATAACTGTTTGAATAACACCATATTAGAATTAGTTAAAAAAAATATTTGATATAATGTAAAAAAACATAATGAAAAAACAATTATAAGAGAATCCAACCCAAATACACATACCATGTTTGACTCGATCTGTCCGTTTTCCATTGGAATCTATGATCAATAGCGTATTGCGTCATCACAGCCTTTAAAGTTCCCTTGTCCTTATAAACTTGATCTTCCAACACTACCTTAGGTTTGACGTTTGTAATAATGTCGAAATTCATGTAATCGCTATTGTTCAGCATACTAAGCACTAATGCTTCTATATCAACTATATCTCTTCCATCAAGCCCACACATTTCGAATCCATCTTCTAAAATATTTCTATCAGCTAATTGACAGTCATTCACAAATACGTATACACATAGAGGATACTTTGATAATTCTTTGTTATCTTTTTTCAACGACACATACACTCTAACACCCATGTCGTTGTGTATTTCCAGAGATGCAGTGCTACCCTCTATCTTATATTTAAGTTTCACAATGTTGAAGCTCTTTGAAACAAGATCCATTAGTTATCTAAATGCCGCATGCTCTTTTAGCACAATTGCTTCTGTACTGTAATCAACATAGCAATTTTCGTTGTTCCACCTCCCAGAATGCATGACCAAAAAACTAATGCTTCCCATGAATACAATAACAAATATATAATTCATGATCACATTTTTGTAGTATTCCAAAATAAAAAAATGTGTCCAATCTACATTAAAAAAAAGTGTACCTCGGTAAATATTTAACTCAAATTCACAATTTTTTGCACACAGTAAAAACCGTTTCAAATTAATACATATAGAATTTCATATTTTTAAAAACAAGAAATAATCAAAAAATACATAACTAATATGGGTCTAAACAGAAGCAAACACATATCCAGCCGTACACATCATATAATCAGATATAATTATATTATTGTTACTTATCTTGTTCACATATTTTCTATTGATATCAATGGAACTTACGTCAAGCTTCCAAAAAAAATTTAAATCATACAAACATTTAACGTATTCATATTAAACATTTAAAAAAGTACCTGATCTCGAAATTATGAATTACACTGAAATAAATAAATTGTTGTTGTGGGATTCAAAAATTTCCGCTTTCAAAAAATTTCCGTATTCGATTATATTCATAGAATTCGAATTGTATAATCAAGCTTCTTTATCAATTGAATAATTAAGGAGACAACTCTGTTTGTATTTTTTTTTATAGATATCAAGAACAAAGAAAAAAAACGCTCAACTTAAAAGATGGCAAAAGTACAGCTTTTCAAACAGTAACTGAAGGATTATTAATCCTATTTACCTTTTTTATGTTTTAATTTCCATTTTTTCAATGATTTTTTTTATAAATATACATATCATATTAAAAGAAAAAATACGGTATTCATAATCTAAACTAATTAAAACATGCTAGTTTTACTAAATATTGAAATATTGTTAATGTGTCACCCAAAAAACTAACATATTGTTGTTTTCATAAAATTCTCATTTTAATAAGTGTTCAACATTAAACCTCCAACTTTTCTTGTAAACTTAAGAGTCAACGCATGGATTGGACTCTTTGTTTTCTCAAGGTGCCACCCAAGATGGCCAATGAATTTTTATTTATTTTTATTTTAAGAAAAATCAGATTAATTGAATGATTCATAGGCCCAAATGTCATGTAAATGATCCATTTCTATCGATCATTGTTTGAATAATAGCTGATGGGTCATCTGAGAAATCTAAAATAGGTCCAAATGTTGACTCATTTCATCAAGACCCAAACAAATTGACCCACTAACACAAAATCTAAACATCTAAACAATTTTAAAGATCAAACACAACAAATATTGCATAAAAAAGTAAAAAAATAAAAAATAATAAAAATAAAACGAAATAAAAATAAATAAATAATAACAATACTTCAAGCAACAACATCAACATAATAAACTTAAAGAACATTAATAACACAAATCCGACATCAAACAACTTATATGGTCAAACGAAAAAAGATAATGATAAATTTGGATAAAATTGAGAGGGTGGGAAAGATTGACATAACTTCCGGGTAAATGAAGGTCGCCGAAAAACTTTGCCGGAAATTTTTTTGACGGATTGTGAACTTAAAATTTATAACAAATGATAGCCCTTGAAGAGATCTACACATTTATGTAAAGGGTTTGAGATGGGAATGACCGGAACTTTATAAATCTAAGGAGAAAAGTAAAAATTCATATTTGGTTATCCTTAAATCTACGGAGTTTGGCTATAGATATGAATGAAAGGTTTGTAGATTTAGGTAGAGGAGGGTGAAAAGAAAAGATGGTAAAATTTTAAAGATTTTTCCGGCCAAAAAGGTTGTGGGGGCAGTGGTTGCGGCAGCGGTGGCCGGCCGGCGGCATGGTAGTAAGGGGAAGAAAAAAATAAAAAATCTAAAATTAAAAAAATGCTAATTTTTTGGACTTTTGTATTTTTGTTTGGGTCCAATAAGCCCTTGGATTAAAATATCATGAATGGTTTAGATTCAATCTTGACCATTTCTATTAACCGGGTCAAAATCATTTGGGCCATCAGAATTGATTTAAATCAGCCTAATTTAAACAAAATTGGGTCATTTGAGCCAATAAAATAATAAAAATAAATACCCAAAATACAAATAAAAATAAAATTCCTTACTTAAAATATTATAGGAGTAAAATAAACACGTCAAAAATTAGGTGTTCACAATTATGAAATTAGTCGGGTAGTTTTAATTATTTATTTAGTTGGTGGTTAAAGAAAAATAACATTAGAATTGAAGTGGACCACTTTTACTACTTTTATAATTAGCCATATAATAATTAGGTTAGTAAATAATCTACGGAAGAAAAAAAGAGTTGCACGATCGTAAGAGTGAGAAGACGACTTCAGGTAACTCTTTCATCAATTTTTTTTCTAGTATTCTAATTTTATATGATTAGTCAATTATCGTTGATGGATGTGTTGAATAGTCTAAAAGATTAAATAATTGAAAGGTCCAAAGTTCATGAACGTAAGGATTTGTCAAAGTAGGGGTAAAAATAAATAATGTTTGAAAGGCTTTGTGTTTGTGTGTATATAAAATAAATGGGTGTAATTGGACAATGAATTGAAGGGATGATATGAAGACTTTTGTATATGGATGGTTGGTGGTATTTTATATTATAAATCATTATGGCTAGATTAAAATGTGAATTGAATAGTTAAAGTGTATTGTGATTGGAGGTTAGAGATAAAACCATTAATGATGAGCATTTATGGTTTCGTGCAATTGTTAATCAAGTTGAGTTTTTGAATGTTGGTTGTTGTTAGTCCGCTACTGGTTTTAAAAGTAGTGACCTCCATCAATATATATTATTATTTTGTTATTATATTAAATTAAATTCTTATGTATTGAGATATGTAATTAAATATTAAGTATATTTTATTGTTTGAATATCATTAAAGTTATGATAATGAGATGAATTGAGGCTTCACCTTATGCTTGAATAGAAGATATAAGAGACTTGACATATTAATGGACCTCGAGATTAGAAACTTGAGTATAAATTTGTATTTGATGATTTTTGGGTAAAGGATAAACATTGAATAAATTTGAGTGTTTATAGACTCGTCAAATTATATACAAATTATGCATATATCTACATGATAGGTTTGACATTCAATTTATATTTTTTTAGAAAATACATGTATGAATATATATTTTCAATTGATGATTATTTTATTTTCAGGATATTTTTAATAGACATAGTTCATACCATGTGGATTCACTATTTTAGACATATTTTAACTAGCGATTTATTGTACCATTCATATGTTAAAAATAGTGGATCCATATGCATGAACTTTGTATGAACTATGTATGATTTTTCTATGAACCATGTATGGATTTTGATTAATACTTGTATGAAAATAGTTGCCATAAAATAAAGTTAGTATTGGAATAAAACTTGAATAAAATTGATAGAAACTGTGTTGCAATGTTATTTATCGCTGGACAATATTCAGAAACCACAATTAATCAAATATTAATGATACCAAATGCGCTCCATAAAATAAAACATGTGTCTAAAAGACAAAACAACATAAAAATTGTGTAACAAAAAGTAAAAAATAAATTATTATTTTTTTGCACAGAATAATTTGAACATGTCTTTTTGTTGTGTCCAACTTGACGACATCTACTGCAAGTAATCTTTGACCTTTTGAATTTCACATCAGCAATACCCTTCCAGCGTTCCAGTTGCGATCTTTCCACTATTCTCTTTGGACCCGGTGACATCAATTTAGGCTCTGAAATATAACTTGGTATATTACATGTACTCTTGCAGGAAATAGGTTCAACAGAAATGGATATGCATCTTTAAAATTCTTCAGGCTATAAAAAGTAGAACATAATTCTGATTTATGAAATTTCCTGTATCTAAGAACTGCAATTACATGACCAACAAAAAGACAAAACAATTAATATAAATCAGAATTTCATACAAACAATTCATAATTCATACAAACGAAATGACAATTCATACCCAATTACTATAAATTTCATACCCAATTAATACACATTTCATACAAGAAATTCCAAAGATATTACAAGCAGTGCTTTTTTCAGATTATAATTGACACAACAAAATAACATTTCACATTTCGTACTCTATTAATATCATTTCAAAATACTTCACAGTTACGCAAAATGGATACTTCGTAAAGAAATCTAAATTAGTTTTCTTTTGATCTAAAATAACTCTAACACCAACATCATTGTGAATACTAACAGGTGGACACCTATCACTAACTATATATTTTATTTCAATTTCGTTTATATTAACATCTACCTTAAGTTGCAATGTTATCGCACTAACTAGACCACTATAAAGACTACACACATCTTATATTATCCCCTCCATCTGAATATCGACATATCTCCCTATTTAATTTCAATAAAATAACAATTAGTATAATCATTACAAAACACTTAATACAAATCAGAATTTCATACAACCCAAATCAAAAATCATATATACAAAATAATATTTCATACACAATGAATACAACAATATAAAAACATTTCATACCAAAATAATACCCATTTCATACAACAAATCCAAAAAAATAAAAACATTGCATTACAAATCAGAAACAACCAAACAAACTAACATTTCATATTTGAAACAATCTTAATACGTAATTCAAACTTATTTTTACCAATTTTATATGATTTTTTCACCAACAATTCTATTAATATTTGACATATCCACAAATAACAAAATATAAATTACCAAACAAAAAAACAAATATCATACATTTTTACAACACATTTAATATAATTTTTGAAATATAAAATAACACACTGTAATATCAATTTGTTTTATATTTTCAAAAAAGTAACTTTTACTCATATTTTTAATTTTAATAAACGTATATAATGTAACATGTTGCAAGTATGATACCTACCAAATAGTGTTATGAAACAAAAACTCAAAAACTATATTATTAATAGAGATCACTAAAAACAAATCAAAAGACTATAATAAATACCAACCTGACGGATCCATCTTCCACCATGTTTAATTAATATTGATAAGTTGTTGTCCATCATTGCAAATCATAATTTTCTCATAGCAAAAAAATACCTCAATCAGTAAAAAAAAACATTAAGATTACTAAAAAAAAATAGAGAGTGAGAAACGCGATAGAGACAAAAAAAGGAAAAAATCAGATTTTAATTTGATTACAACTAATTTGAGTGTTTTAAGAAAAATGAATAATTTTATTCTTTTTTTAATTCCTTAGTAAGTGCTAATTTGTTAATTATCCATTATTAATTCAAATTATTTTAAATCCCACAAATCGTGAAACTTAGGAATGAATACACAAACATTTTTTTTCCTCTTTATTTTATTTAAAAAACTAATGTTTTTAGTTATTTCAAATCAACATTGTTTTTCTAATAGTATGTTACTTGAGATATTAAATGTCATATATTGAAACTCAAAATCTAATGATATAGCTTGAAAATATTACTATAAAAAATGTTATATACAAATTACACTTAATAGATTGATCAATTTTACTGTTTTACTCCTTCTGTCTCTATTTATTTGTCCATATTTCCTTCAATATATGTGTAACGACCTGTTTAGTCGTTTTGAGCAGCAGATTTTATTTCTGAAAAAACTGGCTGAGTCGACGGATCCCACGACGGACCGTCATGGGCACGACGGACCGTCGAGGGGGTCTCGTTCCAAAACACTTACAATTCTGAAATTTGGGTACTGAAATCGACTCTCTTAACTTCGTAACGGAATGGCAGGACGGACCGTCGTGGGCACGACGGACCGTCACACATCTTCCAAAGAAATTAAGTCTCTGAACACCATGACCCAAGCAGCAGCACGGACCGTCGCAGGCACGACGGGCCGTCACAGGCTGCGTAATCCCAGGCTGGGTCGGATTCCTGTTAATTGTTTTAAGGGGCGTTTTGGACTATTCCTGCTTATAATTATAAAGTTAGTGGGTTAGTATTAATAAGTCAATTTCTTGGGGGTTAAAGGAGATAACCTTGAATTAATTAGTGGGCTACTTTGTCATCTTTTATACTTAATTATATGCTAATTAGGGAAAAAGAAAAAGAGTTTGAATAAGAAAAACAGAAAGAACAGAGAGAAGAGGGAGAAACGATCGAGAGAGAGAGAAACGAAGAGGAACCAAAGCTTTGGGGAATTTTTTCGCTTGATCACGAATTCTTCGGTGGAGGTAGGTTATGGTTTTTATGCTATTTCATAGTAAACTCTTAATAGCGAATGGTATGTATTGGGTAGTATTGTAAACCCTTCTATATGCTTAATTGTATGCTTGCATGAATGTGATTATATAATTGTGAAAAAATAAGCATGATGAGGCTATTGAATCCTAAATTTTGAAAACCTCTTTGTTAATGATGATGCCTTGGTATAAGAGAAGGCTTGATGAACTAAAGCAATGAGATTGATGATGCCTTAGTATAAAAGAAGGCTTGATGAACTAAAGCAATGAGATTGATGATGCCTTAGTATAAAAGAAGGCTTGATGAACTAAAGTAATGAGATTAGGGGGATCGAGTGTCACGAACCGACACGTAGTATTACGGGGATCGGGTGTCACGAACCGACACGTAGTATTAGGGGGATCGGGTGTCACGAACCGACACGTAGTATTAGGGGGATCGGGTGTCACGAACCGACACGTAGTATTAGGGGATCGGGTGTCACGAACCGACACGTAGTATTAGGGGATCGGAGTGTCACGTTCCGACACCAGGATAGTAAAGAGAATGAATCTTGAATTTTACTAAGACACTCAGATTAAATGAACCTATTTCCCAAATGAGTATGATATGGAGGCTTGAGTCCTCATGGGTGTACTTGGCGTTATTTATCAAAGATTTGTGTACATGTTGTTGCTACCTATTGAGTATTATAGTTGATTTTATGATATCATCTGATATATACTGTTTTCTATTTCGAGTTGGCCGATGATACCTACTCAGTACTTGTGTTTGTACTGACCCCCTACTTGTATGTTTTTCTTTGTTAATTGTGGAGTACAGAACGTACTGTCGTCTTCAACTCAACCGCAACTCTAGTCAGTCTTCATCACGTCAGATTTCAGGGTGAGCTAAAGCTTCTAGCTTGGACTGGATCTTCTTCTTCATGTCTTGATGCCTTGAAGTTCTGGCATAGACTAGCTATCATTTATGTTTAGTTTCTTAGATACTCTTAGCTTTAGTAATTTGAGGATAGATGTTCTTGTGATGATGACTTCCAGATTTTGGGTTAATGATTTATAAATATTAGAAGTTATTGATTGATTTCATTAATGAGTTTTAAGTCTTCCGCATTGTATTTTGTTCATTATGTTTGAAATGATGGGGTTTAGATTGATTGGTTCGCTCACATAGGAGGGTAAGTGTGGGTGCCACTCACGACACGATTTGGGTCGTGACAAACTTGGTATCAGAACATTAGGTTTGTTGGTCTCATCACACAAGAACGAGTCTAGTATAGTCTTAAGGAACGGTAGGGGGATGCCTTTACTTTTATTTGAGAGGCTATAAGACTTTAGGAAAATTCCATTCCTTCTTTCTCTCTTTCGTGCTATTATTTGGATCAAATTGGTATCTAGGTGATACAAATTGGTATCTGACCATCTTTACTCTATTTCGCAGATGGTTAGAACTAGAGCAACGAACGAGCCAACACCGGCAAGACAAGAAGCGTCTGAGCCAGCCACTGGGCTGTAGCTCGGGGAGGAGTAGTGGCAAGAGGCCGTGGAAGAGGTCGTGGGAGGACGTCCTCTAGAGGAAGAGGACAAGCACCTAGCCCATCTTGTACTAGGGCGGTGACTCCTCCACCAACTGTGGAAGTGGTAAGAGAGGGTGAGGAAGGAGAGAATGAACAAGTGCAGAATGAGGAATTGCCACCCCAACCTACCCCAGAGATGATTAATCAGGTTCTTGCTTATCTTAGTGGGTTATCTGATCAAGGCCAGACACCTCCAGTGTTTTCTGCACCAGCACCTCAGGTTCCATAGGTACAACATGACGCTGTTGGGGCTCCCCGCATGGATGCCTCATTGGAAATAGGCACGTTTCCTCGATTGACTACAGGGCCTACAATGACTAGTGATCAACACAAACTTTTCAGTAAGTTCTTGAAATTGAAACCTCCAGTCTTCAAGGGTGCTGAATCTGAGGATGCCTATGATTTTTTGGTTGATTGTCATGAGCTACTACACAAGATGGGTATAGTAGAACGATTTGGTGTTGAGTTTGTGACCTATCAGTTTCAAGGGAACGCCAAAATGTGGTGGCGGTCACATGTTGAGTGTCAACCAACAGAGGCACCACGTATGACTTGGGCATCATTCTCTAGCTTGTTTATGGAGAAGTATATACCCCGTACTTTGAGAGATAGGAGGAGAGATGAGTTTCTAAGCCTAGAGCAAGGCAGGATGTCGGTCACTGCGTATGAGGCTAAGTTTCGTGCATTATCCAGGTATGCCACCCAGCTTTGTTTCAGTCCACAAGAGCGGATTCGCCATTTTGTGAAGGGGTTGAGGTCAGATTTGCGGATTTCAGCCTTACAGGTAGCGGCTACAGCAAAATACTTTCAGGAAGTGGTAGACTTCGTGATACAGGTGGAGGGAGTGAAGCCAGATCACTTCACCATGGCATCGACATCAATAAGGTTTTGTAAGGGAGGTGAGTTTAATGGTTCTTACTCTAGAGGGCAGATTTCAGGAGGTTATCCATCCCGACCTATTCAGTCTTCACTACAGGCTGTAGCTGGGGGTCCACCGCAGACCGGTCAACATTTCTCTGAGTATGGAAGTTATCCCCAGACTCCGTCGTTCTCTCAGGGACCTATGCTTGAATCCAGAGAACGTTATGGATGTGGAGAGACTGGACATATTAGGAGGAATTGTCCAAAACCGAGTTACAGACCCCCAATAAGCAGAGGTAGAGGTGGTCATGGAAGAGGGCGTTATTCGGGAGGACATGGTGGCCGAGGTAATGGTGGTCACCAAAACGGCCGGGGTAACGGGCAAACAGGAGCCACTACAGCACAACATGGTAGGGGGAACGGACAGACAGGTGATAGGGCCCATTGTTATGCTTTCCCTGGGAGATCTGAAGCGGAGACATCTGATGTTGTTATCACAGGTAATCTTTTGGTTTGTGATTGCATGGCTTCTGTATTGTTTGATCCTGGCTCTACATTTTCATATGTATCTTCCTCATTTGCTACTGCCTTAATTTACCTTGTGAATTGCTTGACATGCCTATTCGTGTGTCTACTCCGGTGGGTGAGTCTGTGATAGTTGAAAAGGTATATAGGTCTTGTCTGGTGACTTTTGTGGGGAGCAATACTCCTGTAGACTTGGTTATCTTAGAAATGGTTGATTTCGATGTAATTCTGGGTATGACTTGGCTTTCTCCGAATTTTGCGATCTTAGATTGTAATGCAAAAACTGTAACGTTGGCCAAGCCTGGGACAGATCCGTTAGTCTGGGAGGGTGACTAAACTTCCACTCCGGTTCGTATTATCTCCTTTCTTCGTGCTAAGAGAATGGTTAGTAAGGGTTGTTTAGCTTTCCTGGCACATCTCAGGGATGATACTACCCAAGTACCTTCAATTGAGTCGGTTTCGATAGTCCGTGAGTTTCTAGATGTGTTTCCTGCAGACCTTCCTTGTATGCCACCAGATAGAGATATTGACTTCTGCATCGATATGGAACCGGGTACTCGCCCCATTTCTATACCCCGTTATAGAATGGCTCCCGCTGAGTTAAGAGAGTTAAAGGCCCAACTTCAAGAGTTGTTAAGCAAAGGCTTTATTAGACCAAGTGCATCCCCTTGGGGTGCTTCCATTTTGTTTGTGAAGAAGAAGGATGGAAGCTTTCGGATGTGCATAGACTACAGACAACTGAATAAGGTAATTGTTAAGAACAAGTATCCTCTTCCCCGCATCGACGATTTATTCGATCAGTTACAAGGTGCTTGTACCTTCTCGAAAATTGATTTGAGATCTATTTATCATCAATTGAAAATACGAGCAACGGATGTGCCCAAGACTGCCTTTCGGACCAGGTATGGGCATTATGAGTTCTTAGTAATGTCTTTTGGGCTTACGAATGCCTCTACCACTTTCATGAGCTTGATGAATGGGATTTTTAAGCCATATCTGGATCTCTTTGTCATCGTATTCATTGATGATATATTGGTATACTCAAAGAGCAAGAAAGAACATGAGGAGCACTTGAGAATTGTATTGGAAATGTTGAGGGAGAAAAACCTTTATGCCAAATTCTCCAAGTGTGAGTTTTGGCTAGATTCAGTGTCTTTCTTGGGGCACGTGGTGTCTAAGGATGGAGTGATGGTGGATCCATCTAAGATTGAAGCAGTGAAGAACTGGGAGAGACCTACTAATGTTACAGAGATAAGGAGCTTTGTTGGTTTAGCTAGCTACTACCGTCGATTTTTCAAAGGATTTTCCTCTGTTGCTTCCCGATTGACAAATTTGCCTAAGCAAAGTGTTCCATTTGTATGGTCGGACGAGTGTGAAGAAAGCTTTCAGAAGCTCCAGACTTTGTTGATTACTGCACCAATTCTCACCTTGCCCGTGGAAGGTAAGAACTTCATTGTTTATTGTGATGCATCCTATTCTGGGTTGGGTGCAGTGCTAATGCAAGAGAAGAATGTAATTGCTTATGCTTCGAGGCAATTAAAGGTGCATGAACGTAATTATCCGACCCATGATTTGGAGTTGGCTGCGGTAGTGTTTGCATTAAAGCAATGGAGGCACTATATATATGGGGTGAAGTGTGAAGTCTATACGGATCATCGTAGCCTACAATATGTCTTTACTCAGAAGGATTTGAACTTGAGACAGAGGAGATGGATGGAACTATTGAAGGACTACGATATCACTATTCTGTATCACCCAGGAAAGGCTAATGTTGTGGCAGACGCCTTAAGTAGAAGGGCAGGAAGCATGGGAAGTCTAGCTCACTTGCAAGTTTCTAGACGTCCATTGGCTAGAAAGGTTCAGACTCTGGCTAACAACTTTATGAGGTTAGAGGTAAATGAGAAGGGAGGAGTTTTGGCTTGTGTGGAGGCAAGATCTTCCTTCCTTGACAAAATTAAGGGAAAGCAGTTTAATGATGAGAAATTGATCCGGATCCGAGATAAAGTATTGCGAGGAGAGGCTAAAGAAGCAACAATCGATGAGGAAGGTGTTTTGAGAATCAAGGGAAGGGTATGTGTACCCCGCGTTGATGAGTTGATCAACACTATTCTGACAGAGGCTCATAGTTCAAGGTATTCTATACACCCTGGTGCAACCAAGATGTATCGTGACCTAAAGCAACATTTTTGGTGGGGTAGAATGAAGCGTGACATTGTGGAGTTTGTTGCCAAATGTCCAAATTGTCAGCAAGTAAAGTATGAACACCAGAGGCCTGGAGGGACACTTCAGAGAATGCCCATTCCTGAATGGAAGTGGGAGAGAATTGCAATGGACTTCGTGGTTGGTCTTCCCAAGAAAATGGGTAAGTATGACTCCATTTGGGTGATTGTCGATAGGTTAACTAAGTCTGCTCACTTCATTCCGGTCAAGGTGACCTACAATGCAGAGAAGTTAGCCAAACTGTACATCTCAGAAGTTGTTCGGTTGCATGGAGTTCCACTCTCCATCATATCAGATAGAGGTACGCAGTTTACTTCTAAATTTTGGAAAACATTGCATGCGGAATTGGGTACTAGATTGGACCTTAGTACTGCGTTCCATCCTCAGACCGATGGTCAGTCTGAGTGAACGATTCAAGTGTTGGAGGATATGCTTCGTGTATGTGTGATAGAATTTGGTGCTCATTGGGATAACTTTTTACCCTTAGCAGAATTCTCATACAACAATAGCTATCACTCAAGTATTGATATGGCCCCATTTGAGGCACTGTATGGGAGAAGATGTAGGTCTCCCATTTGGTGGTTTGACGCATTTGAAGTTAGACATTGGGGTACTGACCTTCTGAGAGAATCGTTAGATAAAGTGAAATGCATTCAAGAAAAGCTTTTAGCGGCTCAAAGTAGGCAGAAGAAGCATGCAGATCGAAAGGTTAGAGACTAGGAGTTTATGGAGGGTGAGCAAGTTTTGTTGAAGGTTTCGCCCGTGAAAGGGGTGATGCGGTTTGGTAAGCGAGGTAAGCTTAGCCCGAGGTATATTGGTCCCTTTGAAGTTCTGAAGCGCGTGGGGGAGGTAGCTTATGAGTTGGCCTTGCCCCCAAGACTATCAGGAGTGCATCCGGTATTTCATGTGTCTATGTTGAAAAGATACCATGGGGATGGAAACTACATTATCCATTGGGATTCAGTTCTGCTTGATGAGAATTTGTATTATGAGGAGGATCCTGTTGCTATTTTAGATAGAGAAGTCCGCAAGCTGAGGTCAAGGGAGATTGCATCTATCAAAGTCCAATGGAAGAATCGGCCGGTTGAAGAATCCACTTGGGAGAAAGAGGCTGATATGCAAGAAAGATACCCACACCTGTTTACAGATTCAGGTACTACTTTTCGCCCTTGTTTTTCTCCTTATGATCGTTCGAGGACGAACGATGGGTAAATTGGTATCTATTGTAACGACCTGTTTAGTCGTTTTGAGCAGCAGATTTTATTTCTGGAAAAACTGGCTGAGTCGACGGATCCCACGACGGACCGTCATGGTCACGATGGACCGTCGAGGGGGTCTCGTTCCAAAACAC
The DNA here is from genome assembly GCA_027705065.1 of Solanum peruvianum. Lineage (NCBI taxonomy): Eukaryota > Viridiplantae > Streptophyta > Magnoliopsida > Solanales > Solanaceae > Solanum > Solanum peruvianum. Next base: position 8,508,599 of record JAKWJD010001757.1, on the reverse strand, counting down.
TTACAATTCTGAAATTTGGGTACTGAAATCGACTCTCTGAACTTCGTAACGGAATGGCAGGACAGACCGTCGTGGGCACGACGGACCGTCACACATCTTCCACTGAAATTAAGTTTCTGAACTCCGTGACGGAAGCAGCAGGACAGACCGTCGCAGGCACGACGGGCCGTCACAGGCTGCGTAATCCCAGGCTGGGTCGGATTTTTGTTAATTGTTTTAAGGGGTGTTTTGGACTATTCCTGCTTATAATTATAAAGTTAGTGGGTTAATATTAATAAGTCAATTTCTTGGGGGTTAAAGGAGATAACCTTGAATTAATTAGTGGGCTACTTTGTCATCTTTTATACTTAATTATATGCTAATTAGGGTAAAAGAAAAAAGGTTTGAATAAGAAAAACAGAAAGAACAGAGAGAAGAGGGAGAAACGATCGAGACAGAGAGAGAAAACGAAGAGGAACCAAAGCTTTGGGGAATTTGCTTGCTTGATCACGAATTCTTCGGTGGAGGTAGGTTATGGTTTTTATGCTATTTCATAGTAAAATCTTAATAGCGAATGATATGTATTGGGTAGTATTGTAAACCCTTCTATATGCTTAATTGTATGCTTGCATGAATGTGATTATATAATTGTGATAAAATAAGCATGATGAGGCTATTGAATCCTAAATTTTGAAAACCTCTTTGTTAATGATGATGCCTTGGTATAAGAGAAGGCTTGATGAACTAAAGCAATGAGATTGATGATGCTTTAGTATAAAAGAAGGCTTGATGAACTAAAGCAATGAGATTGATGATGCCTTAGTATAAAAGAAGGCTTGATGAACTAAAGTAATGAGATTAGGGGGATCGGGTGTCACGAACCGACACGTAGTATTACGGGGATCGGGTGTCACGAACCAACACGTAGTATTAGGGGGATCGGGTGTCACGAACCGACACGTAGTATTAGGGGGATCGGGTGTCACGAACCGACACGTAGTATTAGGGGGATCGGGTGTCACGAACCGACACGTAGTATCAGGGGATCGGAGTGTCACGTTCCGACACCAGGATAGTAAAGAGAATGAATCTTGAATTTTGCTAAGATACTCAGATTAAATGAACCTATTTCCCAAATGAGTATGATATGGAGGCTTGAGTCCTCATGGGTGTACTTGGCGTTATTTATCAAAGATTCTTGTATATGTTGTTGCTACCTATTGAGTATTATAGTTGATTTTATGATATCATCTGATATATACTGTTTTCTATTTCGAGTTGGCCGATGATACCTACTCAGTACTTGTGTTTGTACTGACCCCTACTTGTATGTTTTTCTTTGTTAATTGTGGAGTATAGCAAACGTACCGTCGTCTTCAACTCAACCGCAACTCTAGCCAGTCTTCATCACGTCAGATTTCAGGGTGAGCTAAAACTTCTAGCTTGGACTGGATCTTCTTCTTCATGTCTTGATGCCTTGAAGTTCTGGCATAGACTAGCTATTATTTATGTTTAGTTTCTTAGATGCTCTTAGCTTTAGTAATTTGAGGATAGATGTTCTTGTGATGATGACTTTCAGATTTTGGGGATAATGATTTATAAATATTAGAAGTTATTAATTGATTTCGGTAATGAGTTTTAAGTCTTCCGCATTGTATTTTGTTCATTATGTTTGAAATGATGGGGTTTAGATTGATTGGTTCGCTCACATAGGAGGGTAACTGTGGGTGCCACTCACGACACGATTTGGGTCGTGACAATATGTCCCTATTTACTTGTTCATTTTAACAAATCAAGAAAGGACAACAATTTTTTTCCTAATATGCCCTTATTTAATTCTAGAAAATTTCTAGTACTACTAAGTTGTAATGCATGTTTTTTGGTACCAGGAAATACATTTATTATACTTGGAGAGTTGCATAATTTTTTAAGTTAAAGGTAAAATTGTAACTAACTTATAATAATAATTGGTGTCTTAATATGTGTGTCACTTCTTAAGTGGACAACTAAATAGGAACAGGGGAGTACTATTTATTCATATATATTAGCATCTTTAAAAAAAAAAATCATGTATTTCAAAATCTGTTTAAACTTTCAAAGACCATAATAATTGTAGGGTAAAATAAATTTTTTTTTTTTATTTTAATTTGATAGAATCAAGAAATATGAAATAATTATTTTCAACAAATGTCTATTTGATATGGGACGAAGGCCGTATAAACAAATAAAGAAAATGTAAGGAAGTAATTAAAGACACACCAACAATAGGACATAAAAACCTGCAATGAATGAGCTTAAAGAAGGGAAAGAAAATGATGTTAAGATCATTACAAAGATTGCCTCAAAGTGAGTGCCCATTTTCTGTGGCTTTAAATTTATTGTAATGTAATGAAGGAAGGAAGGCAGTACTAATTTGTCCTTGTTCATTTCTTGTTTTATATAAGTCATATCCCCCACAGCCAACACTATGTGCAGTTATTGATGATTTACTACTTACAAGTAATGAGTTTGTCCACTTTAATTTATTTTTTTTCATTTTAATTCATATGACATATTATTTTTAGAAAAAAAATAATATAGTGTGGAGCCTAACTTAGTGTTATACCAAAATGACGAATTTATGGTGTGTATCAATGTATGGGGAAGGATGTCTGATTTAATGTCTTTGTTCACTCGTGATTTGATTTGCTACTTTTATTTATAGCTTACAAAGAGCATACACAAAAAACAGACAGTGGGATCGGACGATCATAAATACTTCATTAATACTAATGACATTCACTTAATTTTCAAATTAGTTCATGAATTTAAAGATGAGTCATGTAGGACTTAATTTAGCTAGTAGATTGTTGGGATGTAGTGAAAAAAAATCACATTAGTAGTTGAAAAGAAAAGGAAGGTACTCTTATTGGAGTGGGGCCTTTTAGAAGAAAAAATGTTGCTGACTTGGTTCCAAACAATTAATATTACACTACGAAAAAATAATTCTTATTTATATTTCAATCTTTAGCATGGATTACTTATTTTTCAAATTAATTTTTCAAAACTTAATATTGGACCTCAATTACTATGAGTATGATAGTAAAATCTTCATATCAAACATTATTTCTTATAAGGCTGGTAAAAATCTAAAATAAACAAGTAAAAGGTATGAGCGGAGAGGGTGTATTATTTCCCTAGGCTACTAATTAATGTATATCATAAAGATATTTTTTATTTCCTTGTAATAATTTGATTGTAATATTACTAGCCACTAGGTAATTAAGTGTTATGTTGCTCAGACTCTTCAAAAATGTCAACGGGTGCGTGTCGGATTTGTCAAAAGTAGCGTATTTTTGGAGAATCCAAGACGGGTGTGGCATCAAAAGTGGAGAGGTTTTAAGCATAGTGACATTATTAAGGGAGCTAGGTTTTATGAAGGAAAAGCCCATATCCTAACAAAAAATCATGCAGAATCTATGCTAACATATTATAACTAACTTCATATATTGAGTCTCTTTTAGAACTAGTGGACAATTTATCATTAGTGAAATAAAAAATGAAGAGAGAGGCATAAGAGATAAATTGTACTCTTAAATAATGAAACCATGATTTGAAGGTAAGTTGTAATTTTCCAAAGTAAGTGGACAACATTTGGAATCCAATGTCAGGAAGTCCAAGTCTTTGTTGATATATTAAACTCAAATTAAGTGTAGGGGCATGGTCCTTAAAGTGGTCCTAAAAGAGTAGATAATTTATTAAATTGTATTTCTTCTCTAGTGATGTGACCCTATAACTTTGCCTCATCCAATGTTTTAAGGTGTTGTTTGGTAGAAAAATTAATTATGTGGAGATTAATAATGTATGAATTAATAATGTAGGGTTTATTTTTGTCAATGTTTGGCTCATTATTTTTTACCTCATTTTTTGTGTGGATTAAAACTCTATAAAAAGTTTCTTTCCAATTATACCTCTGAATTATTAGGTAATTGGGTCAAGATAGATAATTACCAGACAAAATTATTTTTTCTATGGCCTTCTAACTAGCTATGAGAGGAACAATTTTGTTATCATGTTTGCTATTTTTTTACTTGAATTATTTGAGGATAAATAATTATCATCTTAATAAATTGATCACTCACCAAAATGTCATTTTCAAGTTTAAATAGAAAACCATCTACTTTTAAAATAAAAAGGACGATCAACGATGATAAAATTGAATAAACAATCTACATTTACACATAAAAATTACAAGTTGTTGTTTTAACATGTATGTATGTTTTAGATTCTTCAAAATATATATAATTAGAAAATCACACAAAGATATATCTACTTATACAAATATAAATCATAGAATCAAGAAAATAAATAAAATAATTAAGATGGTTTGAGGGTTTTTTTGTCTTTACATGGACTAATCCCATGATATTATATCCTATGTATTACTAATACCTTTAAATGGAAGGTATTAGTAATACATCATATAGGGCTCGTTTGGTACAAAAATGAGTAATGCAGGGATTAGTAAGATTAGTAATGCAGAGATTATTTTTATCAAGTGTTTGGTTAATTGTTTTAAATCTAATTTTGTGTGTGGTTTAAAAGTTTTTTTAAAAAAAAAAAAAACTTTCCAATTATACCCTAGAGTTATTATGAGTCAAAGTAGATAATTAACGGAGAATTTTATTTTTTTATAACATTTTTAACTAGTTAGGAGAATAAAATTTATATTGTCATATTCACTATTTTCTCACTTAAATTATTTGAGAGTAAATAATTGTTATCTTAATAAATTAGAGTTAATAACTCAAAAGGTCACACAACTATAATGATTATAGAGAAAATTTATTGAACTTTGTTTTGTATCAATAAATTTTAAAAAACTCTTTATCATAAAATAAAATAAATATAGAAAAATAAATTAAACTATTTTTATACTCGAGATGTGTGTGTGTATATATATATGTATACACACACTCTTGTTTTAGACTACTTGTGTAATGTTTAATGAACTTTTATTAAGAGACAATATTTTACTTATGAATTGTTCTTAAATTCATACATCAAAATTAACATATTAGTTGGATTATAATATTTTATATCAATAATAAATAGATTAAGTAATTCATATTTTATAAACAAAAAAATATATTTAAATAATAAAATTTGTAAGCTAATTTATTTAAATAACTTTATTAGTATAAATATAAAATAGGGAAAATGCACAAGTATCCCCTCAACCTATGTCCGAAATCCCAGAGACACACTTATACTATATTAAGGTCCTATTACCCCCCTGAACTTATTTTATAAGTAATTTTCTACCCCTTTTTAGCTTACGTGACACTAGTTTGAAAAAAAAAGTCAACCATCGTTGGGCCCACAGGATAGTGCCACGTAGGCTAAAAAGGGGTAAAAAATTATTAATTAAATAAGTTCAGGGGTAATAGGATCTTAGTATAATATAAGTGTGTCTCTGAGATTTCGGGCATAGGTTGAGGGGGTACTTGGGCATTATCCCTATAAAATATAAAACCAAATTTGAGGGGTATTTTTGTTTTTACTTAGAATAGTCTCATGGTATTAGAGCTAATACCTCCAAATGGAAGGTAGTAGTAATATATCACATAATACCATGTAGGATGTATCAACTAATCTATGGATTAGTTATATATAGGTTCACATTCCTACCAAACACAGTATTAAATTATATCACATCTAATATATGAATTATTTCTTTTAATACAGCCTATCAAACACCTCCAATACCATAGGAGGTATAAGTAATCTATGGATTAGTTATATATAGGCTCAAATTCCTACCAAACATAATACTACATAATATCTTACTTAATACGTGAATTATTTCTTCTAACGTGGTCTACCAAACGACCCCTAAGAATTTGAGTTTGAAATTTTATCATAATTCATTCGAGTAAGTTTTACATTTATATTGTAGGTTTCCAATATATACATAGGCACAAAGTTTGAGTCAAAACTACTTAATCGTTTGGTTATACCATTGAGTTGATTTATTTTTGTGATTTAAGTAAATTTTGTCTTTGATTTCTCTCTCTAAATGGGGACGTCCGTTTGTAACGATGTATTGAGTATGTAAGGCGGTTGATAATTGAAACAACATAACTAAAATTGTAACATATGAAACGTAATTCACAGCCACAATTATCTATGTTTGTTGGGTCCAAAGAATCAGGACGTCATGCAAAATTTTATAATTTCAAATCATGTCGGTTATAATTCATACGATAAAGAAATTATGCCAAAAATATATCATTTCTTTTGTCTAAAACAGAATGATATATTTTTCTTTTTAGTCTATGTCACGACCCAAAACCGAGCCGCGACTGGCACCCACACTTACCCTCCTATGTGAGCGAACCAACCAATCTAAACCCCAACATTTTAAACATAATGAACAAATTACAATGCGGAAGACTTAAACTCATTAATGAAAACCAATTCAATAACTTCTAAAATTCAACATTTATTATTCCCCAAAATCTGGAAGTCACCATCACAAGAACATCTATGATCAAATTACTAAACTAAGAGTATTCTAAGAAGCTAAAACAAATAAAAAGCTAGTCCATGCCGGAACTTCAAGGCATCAAGACATGAAGAGGAAGATCCAGTCCAAGCTAGAAGCATTAGCTCACCCTGAAGTCCGATGAAATGAAGACTGGCTAGAATTGCGGTTGAGTTGAAGACGACGGTAGGTTTGCTGCACTCCACATATAACAAGGAAAGAAACAAACAAGTAGGGGTCAGTACAAAACACGAGTACTGAGTAGATATCATCGGCCAACTCAAAATAGAAAACAGTATATATCAGATAATCAACTACAATACTCAACTTGCGGCATTTACAATTACCATAACTCTTGGTCACAACACCAAGCACATCAATGGGGACTCACGCCTCCCCATCATACTCATTTGGGAATTAGGTTCAGTAAGTTGAGTATATTAACATTTTTCAAGATTCATTATCTTTATTCCTCTCGTGTCGGTACGTGACACTCCGCTCTATATACTATCCTGGTGTCGGAATGTGACACTCCGATCCTCATATACTATCCTGGTACCGGAACGTGGCACCCGATCCATATACTATCCTGGTGTCGGAACGTGACACTCCGATCCTCATATACTATCCTGGTACCGGAACGTGGCACCCGATCCATATACTATCCTGGTGTCGGAACATGACACTCCGATCCTCATATACTATCCTGGTACCGGAACGTGGCACCTGATCCATATACTATCCTGGTGTCGGAACGTGACACTCCGATCCTCATTCTATCCTGGTACCGGAACGTGGCACCCGATCCTTTATTTCTATCCTGGTACCGGAACGTGGCACCCGATCCCCTAATCTCACTACTTTCGTTCATCAAGCCTTCTTTTATACCAAGGCGTCATCATTAACAAAGTAGATTAGGGTTTCTTTTCAAGATTTGGGATTCAATAACTTCATCATGCTTATTTTATCACAATTACATAATCATATTTATTCAAGCACACAATTAAGCATATAGAAGGGTTTACAATACTACCAACACATATCATTCGCTATTAAGAGTTTACTACAAATAGCATGAAAACCATAACCTACCTCCACCGAAGATTCGTGATCAAGCAAGCAATTTCCCCAAGCTTTGTTTCTCTCTTCTCGTTCGATCCTCTCTCTCTCTCTCTGTGTTCTTTCTATTTTTCATATTCAAACCCTCTTTCTTTTACCCTAATTAGCATATAATTAAGTATAAAAGATGGCAATAATAACCCACTAATTAACTCAAGGTTACCTCTTTTAACCCCCAAGTAATTAGACTTATTAACATTAACCCACTAACTTTATAATTAAAGCAGGAATAGTCAAAAACGTCCCTTAAAACATTTAAAGAAATCCGACCAAGCCTGGGATTACGCAGTCTGTGACGGCCCGTCGTGCCTGCGACGGTCCGTCCTGCTGCTCCGTCACAGAGTTTAGAGACTCAATTCTATTAAAGGGTCTGTGACGGTCCATCGTTCCCACGACGATCCGTCCTGCCATGTCGTCACAAAGTTCAGAGAGTCAATTTCAGTACCCAATTTCAGAATTTCTAAGTGTTTTGAAATGAGACCCTGCGACGGTCCGTCGTGCCCATGACGGTCCGTCGTGGGGTCCGTCGTCTCAGCCAGTTTTCCAGAAATAAAATCCGCTGCTCAAAACGACTAAACAGGTTGTTAGAATAGATACCAATTTACCCATCGTTCGTCCTCGAACGATCACAAGAAGAAAAACAAGGGCGAGAAGGAGTACCTGAATCTTTAAACAGGTGTGGGTATCTTTCTCGCATATCAGCCTCCTTCTCCCAAGTGGCCTCTTCGACTGGTCGATTCTTCCATTGAAATTTGATGGATGCAATCTCCCTTGACCTCAACTTGCGAACTTCTCTACCTAAAATAGCAACAGGCTCCTCCTCATAAGACAAATTTTCATCAAGCAGAACTGAATCCCAACGAATGATGTAGTTTCCATCCCCATGGTATCTTTTCAACATAGACACATGAAATACCGGATGCACTCCGGACAGCCCTGGAGGCAAGGCTAACTCATAAGCCACCTCCCTACTCGCTTAAGTACTTCAAAGGGACCAATATACCTTGGGCTTAGTTTACCTCTTTACCAAACCGCATCACCCCTTTCATGGGCGAAACCTTCAGCATGACTTGCTCACCCTCCATAAACTCCAAGTCTCTAACCTTTCGATCCGCATATTCCTTTTGCCTACTTTGCGCCGCTAAAAGCTTTTCTAAAATAGATTTCACTTTCTCTAATGAATCCCTCAAAAGGTCAGTACCCCAAGGTCTAACCTCAAATGCATCAAACCACCCAATGGGAGACCTACATCTCCTACCATACAATGCTTCAAATGGAGCCATATCAATACTTGAGTGATAGCTATTATTGTATGAAAACTCCGCTAAGGGTAAGAAGTTATCCCCATGACCACCAAATTCTATCACACATGCACGAAGCATATCCTCCAACACTTGAATTGTTCGCTCAGACTGACCATCGGTCTTAGGGTGAAATGCAGTACTAAGGTCCAACCTAGTACCCAATTCAGCATGCAATGTTTTCCAAAACTTAGAAGTAAACTGCGTACCTCTATCTGATATGATGGAGAGTGGAACCCCATGCAACCGAACAACTTCTGATATGTAAAGTTTGGCTAACTTCTCTGCATTGTAAGTTACCTTGACCGGAATGAAATGAGCAGACTTAGTTAACCTATCAACAATCACCCAAATGGAGTCATACTTACCCATTGTCTTGGGAAGACCAACCACGAAGTCCATTGCAATTCTCTCCCATTTCCATTCAGGAATGGGAATTCTCTGAAGCGTTCCTCCGGGCCTCTAGTGTTCATTCTTTACTTGTTGACAATTTGGACATTTGGCGACAAAATCAACAATGTCGCGCTTCATTCTACTCCACCAAAAGTGTTGTTTTAGGTCACGGTACATATTGGTTGCACCAGGATGTATAGAATACCTTGAACTATGAGCCTCTGTCAGAATAGTGGTGATCAAATCATCGATGCGGGGTACACATACCCTTCCGTTAATCCTCAAAACACTTTCCTCATCGATTGTTGCTTCTTTATCCTCTCCTTGCAACACTTTATCTCGAATCCGGATCAATTTCTCATCATTAAACTACTTTCCCTTAATCTTGTCAAGGAAGGAAGATATTGACTCCACGCAAGCCAAAAATCCTCCCTTCTCATTTACTTCTAGTCTCATAAAGTCGTTAGCCGGAGTCTGAATTTCTCTAGCCAATGGGCGTCTAGAAACTTGCAAGTGAGCTAGACTTCCCATGCTCCCTGCTTTTCTACTTAACGCATCTGCCACAACGTTAGCTTTTCCCAGATGATACAAGATAGTGATGTCGTAGTCCTTCAGCAGTTCCATCCATCTCCTCTGTCTCAAGTTCAAATCTTTCTGAGTAAAGACATACTGTAGGCTACGATGATCCGTATAGACCTCACACTTAACCCATATAAATAGTGCCTCCATTGCTTTAATGCAAATACTACCGCGGCCAATTCCAAATCATAGGTCGGATAGTTACGTTCATGCACCTTTAATTGCCTTGAAGCATAAGCAATTACATTCTTCTCTTGCATTAGCACTGCACCCAAACCCGAATAGGATGCATCACAATAAACAATGAAATTCTTACCTTCCACGGGCAAGGTGAGAATTGGTGCAGTAGTCAGCAAAGTCTTGAGCTTCTGAAAGCTTTCCTCACATTCGTCCGACCATACAAATGGAACATTCTGCTTAGTCAAGTTCGTCAATTGGGAAGCAATGGAAGAGAATCCCTTGACAAATTGACGATAATAGCTAGCTAAACCAACAAAGCTCCTTATTTCTGACACATTAGTAGGTCTCACCCAATTCTTCACTGTCTCAATCTTAGAAGGATCCACCATCACTCCATCCTTAGAAACTACATGCCCCAAGAAGGACACTGCATCTAGCCAAAACTCACACTTAGAGAACTTGGCATAAAGCTTTTTCTCCCTCAACATTTCCAATACAATTCTCAAATGCTCCTCATGTTCCTTCTTACTTTTAGAGTATATCAGTATATCATCAATAAATACGATCACAAAGAGATCCAGATATGGCTTAAAAATCCCGTTCATCAAGCTCATGAACGCAGCAGGGGCATTCGTAAGACCAAAAGACATCACTACAAATTCGTAATGCCCATACCTGGTTCGAAAGGCAGTCTTTGGCACATCCGTTGCCCGTATTTTCAATTGATGATAACCAGATCTCAAGTCAATCTTAGAAGAACAAGCACCTTGTAACTGATCGAACAAGTCATCAATGCGAGGAAGAGGATACTTGTTCTTAATAGTTACCTTATTCAGTTGTCTGTAGTCTATGCACATCCGAAAACTCCCATCCTTCTTCTTCACAAATAACACGGAGCACCCCAAGGAGATGCACTTGGTCTAATAAGCCTTTGCTCAACAACTCTTGAAGTTGGGCCTTTAACTCTCTTAACTCTGCGGGAGCCATTCTATAAGGGGGTATAGAAATGGGGCGAGTACCCGGTTCAAGATCAATACAGAAGTCAATATCCCTATCCGGGGGCATACCAGGAAGATCTGCAGGGAACACATCCAAAAACTCACGGACTACCGAAACTGACTCCATCGAAGGTACTTGGGTAGTATCATCCCTGAGGTGTGCCAAGAAAGCTAAACAACCCTTACTAACCATTCTCTTAGTACAAAGAAAGGAGACGATATGAACCGGATTGGAAGTGTAGTCGCCCTCCTACACTAACGGATCTGTCCCATGCTTGGCTAACGTCACAGTTTTAGCATTACAATCCAAGATCGCAAAATTCGGAGAAAGCCAAGTCATACCCAGAATTACATCAAAGTCAACCATTTCTAAGATAACCAAATCTACATAAGTGTTGCTCCCCACAAAAGTCACCAAACAAGACCTATATACATTTTCAACTATCACCGACTCACCCACCGGAGTAGAAACACAAATAGGCATGCCAAGTAATTCACAAGGTAAATTAACACCAGTAGCAAATGAAGAATATACATAAGAAAATGTGGATCCAGGATCAAACAATACAAAAGCCATGCAATCACAAACCGAAAGATTACCTGTGATGACAGCATCAGATGTCTCCGCTTCAGATCTCCCAGGAAAAGCATAACAATGGGCCCTATCACCTGTCTGTCTGTTGCCCCTACCATGTTGTGATGTAGTGGCTCCAGTTTGCCCATCACCCCGGCCGTTTTGGTGACCACCATTACCTCGACTACCGCGTCCTCCAGAATGACGGCCTCTTCCATAACCACCTCTACCTCTAACCATTGGAGGTCTGTAACTCTGTTTTGGACAATACCTCTTAATGTGTCCAGTCTCCCCACATCCATAACACTCTCGGGATTCAAGCATAGGTCTCTCAGAGAAGTGTTGGCCAGTCAAAGGTGGACCCCCAACTACAGTTTGTAGTGAAGACTGAATTGGTCGGACTGAATAACCTCCGGAACCCTGTCCTCTAGAGTAAGAACCATTAAACTCACCTCCCTTTCGAAACCTTTTTGATGTCGACGCCATGGTGAAGTCATCTGGCTTTACTCCTTCCACCTCTATCACGAAGTCTACCACTTCTTGAAAGGATTTTGCCGTAGCCGCTACCTGTAAGGCTGAAATCCGCAATTCTGACCTCAAACCCTTCACAAAACGGCGAATCCGCTCTTGTGGACTGAAACAAAGCTGGGTGGCATATCTGGATAATGCACGAAACCTAGACTCATATGCAGTAACCGACATTCTGCCTTGCTCTAGGCTCAAGAACTCATCTCCTTTCCTATCTCTCAAAGTCCGGGGGATATACTTCTCCATAAACAAGCTAGAGAATGATGCCCAAGTCATGGGTGGTGCCTCTGTTGGTTGACACTCAACATGTGACCGCCACCACATTTTGGCGTTCCCTTGAAACTGATAAGTCACAAACTCAACACCAAACTGTTCTACTATACCCATCTTGTGTAGTAGCTCATGACAGTCAACCAGAAAAATCGTAGGCATCTTCCGATTCAGAACCCTTGAAGACTGGAGGTTTCAATTTCAAGAACTTACTGAAAAGTTCATGCTGATTATTTTTCATTATAGGCCCTGTAGTCAGACGAGGAAACGTGCCTATTTCCAATGAGGCATCCATACGGGGAGCCCCAGCAGCGGCATGTCGTACCTCTAAAACCGGAGGTGTTGGTTCAGAAAACACTGGAGGTGTCTGGCCCTGATCAGATAACCCGCTAAGATAAGCAAGAACCTGATTGATCATCTCTGGGGTAGGTTGGGGTGGCAATTCCTCATTTTGCACTTGTTCATTCTCCCCTTCCTCACCCTCTCTTACTACTTCCTCAGTCGGTGGAAGAGTCACCGCCCTAGCGTCTGATGGGCTAGGTACTTGTCCTCTTCCTCTAGAGGACGTCCTCCCACGACCTCTACCACGGCCTCTCGCCACTACTCCTCTTCGAGCTACAGCCCCAGTGGCTGGCTCAGACGTTTCTTGTCTTGCCGGTGTTGGTGTTGGTGCAGTCGTTGCTCTAGTTCTAACCATCTGCGAAAAAGAGTGAAGATGGTCAGATACCAATTTGTATCACCTAGATACCAATTGGATCTAAGTAATAGCACGAAAGAAAGAATGAAAGAATGGAATTTTCCTAAAGTCTTATAGCCTCTCAAAGAAAAGTAAAGGCGTCCCCCTACCGTTCCTTAAGACTCTACTAGACTCGTTCTTGTGTGATGAGACCAAAGAACCTAATGCTCTGATACCAAGTTTGTCACGACCCAAAACCGAGCCGCGACTGGCACCCACACTTACCCTTCTATGTGAGCGAACCAACCAATCTAAACCCCAACATTTAAAACATAATGAACAAATTACAATGCGGAAGACTTAAACTCATTAATGAAAACCAATTCAATAACTTCTAAAATTCAACAACTATTATTCCCCAAAATCTGGAAGTCACCATCACAAGAACATCTATGATCAAATTACTAAACTAAGAGTATTCTAAGAAGCTAAAACAAATAAAAAGCTAGTCCATGCCGGAACTTCAAGGCATCAAGACATGAAGAGGAAGATCCAGTCCAAGCTAGAAGCATTAGCTCACCCTGAAATCCGATGAAATGAAGACTGGCTAGAATTGCGGTTGAGTTGAAGACGACGGTAGGTTTGCTGCACTCCACATATAACAAGGAAAGAAATAAACAAGTAGGGGTCAGTACAAAACACGAGTACTGAGTAGATATCATCGGCCAACTCAAAATAGAAAACAGTATATATCAGATAATCAACTACAATACTCAACTTGCGGCATTTACAATTACCATAACTCTTGATCACAACACCAAGCACATCAATGAGGACTCACGCCTCCCCATCATACTCATTTGGGAATTAGGTTCAGTAAGTTGAGTATATTAACATATTTCAAGATTCATTATCTTTATTCCTCTCGTGTCGGTACGTGACACTCCGCTCCATATACTATCCAGGTGTCAGAACGTGACACTCCGATCCTCATATACTATCCCGGTACCGGAACGTGGCACCCGATCCATATACTATCCTGGTGTCGGAACGTGACACTCCGATCCTCATATACTATCCTGGTACTGGAACGTGGCACCCGATCCTTATACTATCCTGGTGTCGGAACGTGACACTCCGATCCTCATATACTATCCTGGTACCGGAACGTGGCACCCGATCCATATACTATCCTGGTGTCGGAACGTGACACTCCGATCCTCATTCTATTCTGGTACCGGAACGTGGCACCCGATCCTCTATTTCTATCCTGGTACCGGAACGTGGCACCCGATCCCCTAATCTCACTACTTTCGTTCATCAGGCCTTCTTTTATACCAAGGCGTCATCATTAACAAAGTAGATTAGGGTTTCTTTTCAAGATTTGGGATTCAATAACTTCATCATGCTTATTTTATCACAATTACATAATCATATTCATGCAAGCATACAATTAAGCATATAGAAGGGTTTACAATACTACCAACACATATCATTCGCTATTAAGAGTTTACTACGAATAGCATGAAAACCATAACCTACCTCCACCAAAGATTAGTGATCAAGCAAGCAATTTCCCCAAGCTTTGTTTCTCTCTTCTCGTTCGATCCTCTCTCTCTCTCTGTTCTTTCTATTTTTCATATTCAAACCCTCTTTCTTTTACCCTAATTAGCATATAATTAAGTATAAAAGATGACAATAATAACCCACTAATTAACTCAAGGTTACCTCTTTTAACCCCCAAGTAATTAGACTTATTAACATTAACCCACTAACTTTATAATTAAAGCAGGAATAGTTAAAAACGTCCCTTAAAACATTTAAAGAAATCCGACCCAGCCTGGGATTACGCAGTCTGTGACGGCCCGTCGTGCCTGCGACGGTCCGTCCTGCTGCTCCGTCACAGAGTTCAGAGACTCAATTCTATTAAAGGGTCTGTGACGGTCCGTCGTGCACACAACGGTCCGTCCTGCCATGTCGTCACGAAGTTCAGAGAGTCGATTTCAGTACCCAATTTCAGATTTTCTAAGTGTTTTGAAACGAGACCCTGCGACGGTCCGTCGTGCCCATGACGGTCCGTCGTGGGGTCCGTCGTCTCAGCCAGTTTTCCAGAAATAAAATCCGCTGCTCAAAACGACTAAACAGGTCGTTACAGTCTATTTAAAAAAGTGATTTGTTTTTATTTTTTATTTTTGGAACATTTTAATTTTAACTCTTCACATGACAATCTAAAGCCACAAAACTAAATATATTTTGATATACTTAACATAACTTTAATTTTAGACTACAAATTTTTAAAATCTTCTTTATTTGAATATTTGCTATTTTGCACCCCTAATATGTATGCACTCTTTTGTGACTTACTCATCCTATCATTTTCAATGATTTACACCCTAATATCGATAGTTCTTTGCAAAATCATTGAAAGTCTATTTTTTCAATTATTTACAAGGATAAAATAAGAAAGCTTAACAAGCTATTATTTTGTTAAGATTTAAAAATATAATAATAGTATAATTAAATTGCTTTCTACCAAAAACATAATTGATTGTTGTGATGTTGTGGATAGCCACACATAGCCCCAATGTCAATCATATAGCCTCGAAGGCAATCCTTAACATAGCTCTAAAGGCAATCCCCACATAGCCCCAAATGATTATACATTTTCTATAATAATTCACAATTCACAGTTGAGACTCATAATTCTTCCCAAGTTGAATATGAGTTTCCGATAAAAGTATTACTAATAAACATCTCCGTTCATTCTTAATTGTCATTATTCTTATTTTTTCTAGAGTTAGATAATAATAACTTTGACTAATATATTACAGTGTGATTTTTCATTGTATTGATATATATAAAAGTATGAAATTTATAATACTACTTGTATAGTTTTTTATTATCTAAATTTTTTATTGAAAATATTAAATTTACTGTCGAACAATAGTTGTCCACTATTGACTTGACACACCCCTTAAGAAATTATAAATAGAAGGATAATTTTATCATATCGGCCTTTGAATATAATAAATACAATATCTTGAAAAATATGATATGAAAACAATTATAATTAATGATAAAAATAAATTAAAAATTAAAATTATTTAATTATAAACAAGTAATCCCACCATGTATATGGGATAACTTACGTCATCACTATAATATAAATGATGTAATAAGTTATCCTAAACAACATAGGACCATCTAAAAACAATGTGCCTAAAATTTAAACTCATGTAAATAAGGATGCATGATCTTAGCTTCTTGTAAAAATGTATGAAGCATGCATGGAATATAGATAAGTTAAGTAAAGCAACAAGACAAAAGATACGTCCATCCATAAAGTCTTGGAACTGGACCACGTGATGCAATTTTACATGTGTCTAAATATATGGTCCTCATTTCCTTGTACAATCTACGCACATACCTCTCCATTTTTTAGGTAAAGAGTTATTATAAATTCATGTAACTCATCGAATCAATTTTTTCTTTTTTTTATCTTTCTTATGATTTCAGTTAGGATCTGATACTATTCGTTAGGATCAAGTGTTTGTCAATATCATGTTAAAAGTACTAGTTGATAGTATATACATAATTTTATTATTTCTTAACTAAGTCCATCAAGAAATTAAGCGACATGTTTGATTATAATACTGACTAGACGAGTTCGGAGTCAAAAGAATAAAAAAAAAATTATCAAAAATTCTAAAAGGGGATATCAATTTTTTTAACCAAAAGGGCAGATCGAGCTATTTTGTTCTAACAAAATTTATAAGATAATTTTATTTTTTAATATCACTGCGCGTGCAGTATTTAAAAAAAAAAAAAAGTTAAATTGACAGCAGCAATTTCCTTTCCCTTAAAAAAATTTGATCTTCTTCTCTCTTTGCAGCAAGCCAATAATAGAGGTAGGTGTTGCTCTACTAAATCTTTTTTTTTTTTTTTTTGACAAAATCGTTGTCATAGCAGCGATTTTAAGGAAAAAGAATTTTTTTAAGAAAAAATCGATGACACAACAGCGTCTTTTGTATTTTATAAAAAATATTGACACGTTAATTTTGTCAGAAAGAGCAATTTTACGCTTTTGATTAAAGAAAATTATTAATTTACCCGTTTGGAGTTTTTGATTCCCTTTTTAACTTTGAACTCCTGACTAGACCACTCGCCCATTAGTAGGCATAGGCAGAATGTTAGACATTATCAAATCATAAATCATGAAGGGTTTGTTGATGATCAAATTCAACTGAATGCCAACTTTTTCATTTTTTGTCTTTTCATGGTTCCATACTTACAAGTGAGAACTTTATCTTTCCAGTTCATAATGGACCATTTTTTTTCTCAATTTGATTGATTTTTTTTTCTAAATGTTGCATGACATGTGCTTTCTCCTTCAAATTTTGGTTTATTGAGTCGCCCACACTAACAAATAGACTAGTCAGTCACACTTTGATGTCCTATTTTCATGTCTCGTTGATTCTTTTGGACTACTAAATGGCATTGGATGCATGGCTGGAGCCGATACAAAATTTTCATTAAAGAAATTTAAAATATTTAAAAGTAAATATAAAAACTAATCGAAAGTATATATATATAATTGGATTATTTAATTATAAACAAGTAATCCCACCATGTATATGGGATAACTTACGTCATCACTATAATATAAATGATGTAATAAGTTATCCTAAACAACATAGGACCATCTAAAAACAATGTGCCTAAAATTTAAACTCATGTAAATAAGGATGCATGATCTTAGCTTCTTGTAAAAATGTATGAAGCATGCATGGAATATAGATAAGTTAAGTAAAGCAACAAGACAAAAGATACGTCCATCCATAAAGTCTTGGAACTGGACCACGTGATGCAATTTTACATGTGTCTAAATATATGGTCCTCATTTCCTTGTACAATCTACGCACATACCTCTCCATTTTTTAGGTAAAGAGTTATTATAAATTCATGTAACTCATCGAATCAATTTTTTCTTTTTTTTATCTTTCTTATGATTTCAGTTAGGATCTGATACTATTCGTTAGGATCAAGTGTTTGTCAATATCATGTTAAAAGT
The DNA here is from genome assembly GCA_027705065.1 of Solanum peruvianum. Lineage (NCBI taxonomy): Eukaryota > Viridiplantae > Streptophyta > Magnoliopsida > Solanales > Solanaceae > Solanum > Solanum peruvianum. The sequence continues at coordinate 8,490,405 of JAKWJD010001757.1, read as the reverse complement.
ACTAGTTGATAGTATATACATAATTTTATTATTTCTTAACTAAGTCCATCAAGAAATTAAAGCGACATGTTTGATTATAATACTGACTAGACGAGTTCGGAGTCAAAAGAATAAAAAAAAATTATCAAAAATTCTAAAAGGGGATATCAATTTTTTTTAACCAAAAGGGCAGATCGAGCTATTTTGTTCTAACAAAATTTATAAGATAATTTATTTTTTAATATCACTGCGCGTGCGTGCAGTATTTAAAAAAAAAAAAAAGTTAAATTGACAGCAGCAATTTCCTTTCCCTTAAAAAAATTTGATCTTCTTCTCTCTTTGCAGCAAGCCAATAATAGAGGTAGGTGTTGCTCTACTAAATCTTTTTTTTTTTTTTTTGACAAAATCGTTGTCATAGCAGCGATTTTAAGGAAAAAGAATTTTTTTAAGAAAAAATCGATGACACAACAGCGTCTTTTGTATTTTATAAAAAATATTGACACGTTAATTTTGTCAGAAAGAGCAATTTTACGCTTTTGATTAAAGAAAATTATTAATTTACCCGTTTGGAGTTTTTGATTCCCTTTTTAACTTTGAACTCCTGACTAGACCACTCGCCCATTAGTAGGCATAGGCAGAATGTTAGACATTATCAAATCATAAATCATGAAGGGTTTGTTGATGATCAAATTCAACTGAATGCCAACTTTTTCATTTTTTGTCTTTTCATGGTTCCATACTTACAAGTGAGAACTTTATCTTTCCAGTTCATAATGGACCATTTTTTTTCTCAATTTGATTGATTTTTTTTTCTAAATGTTGCATGACATGTGCTTTCTCCTTCAAATTTTGGTTTATTGAGTCGCCCACACTAACAAATAGACTAGTCAGTCACACTTTGATGTCCTATTTTCATGTCTCGTTGATTCTTTTGGACTACTAAATGGCATTGGATGCATGGCTGGAGCCGATACAAAATTTTCATTAAAGAAATTTAAAATATTTAAAAGTAAATATAAAAACTAATCGAAAGTATATATATATAATTGGATTATTTAATTATAGAAGAAAAAGGAAGATGGAGTGAAGACAAAGAAGAAAGTCAACAACATATAGAATGATGACGTGTTGCCTTCACATCACACAGAAGAAACATAGATGAAAGGACTGAGCACAACTAGTGTGCTGTGTTTGTCTTTGTGCCCATCTTATTTACTCCCTAATTAATTAATGGACCATTCATTACTCCTTTCGTTAATAGCCAACTTCATTCCTGGGATAATTTGGTATAGTATATAAAAATATGTAATTATCAATTTATTTTTTCACTTTATAATTTTTTTTGAGAAATTCATGAAGATTGAAAGTTAGAGTTGAGCATGCATTCTCTAATCATAAACGAAAACTTGAAAGTTAGACTAAACCATATTCATGAATAAAAACATGAAATTAATATGAGAAATCAAAGACCCAAAGGAATTGTCTATTTCTAGCACAAAACTTCAATTTCAATTAGCAAGAAATGAGATATTCTTTAATTATTAACGACGGATCGTATTGTTATAAAGTCCATATTTATTTATTTTGAAGAATATAGAATCAGATAAAGTCTTGAAACACTTTTTGTTAGACGGAAAAGTCATCGTATATTGTAATAGTATTAGTATCCTTCCTCTTCCGAACTACAATACCGAACAAAAAAAATTTATCACTATTATACAATGAGGCATATTAACTATTAATACAATATCTTTTACTTATAAAAAAAGATATATTAATGTACATATCAATTTTATTTTTATATTTAAATTTTAAATTCGCTCAGCTAGTATGTACTTCCTGAGTGTAATTTCTCTGTCCCCAAATCACATGTATATTTCTTTTTGTTTGTCATAAAGAAAATATCAATACATCCTTCTTTTCTTTAAAACGAAAGTAACAATAATTTATTTCTTTTGTCCAAATTTATATGTTAGGTGTAAGAATTTTGATAGGCCAACAAGTTTTCTTTGAATAATAATCTCTCATATGTTTTAAAATTATTAATTATTATGTCTAATAATTATTTTACATAATTTATAAATTTGTAAATTTTATCAACAAATTCAAAGATTTAATGTTGGGATAATGCACACATATCCCCTCAACCTATGCCCGAAATCTCAAAGACACACTTATACTATACTAAGGTCCTATTACCCTCCTGAACTTATTTTATAAGTAATTTTCTACACCTTTTTAGCCTACGTGGCACTAGTTTGAAAAAAAAGATCAACCATTGTCGGGCCCACAAGATAGTGCCACGTAGGTCGAAAAGGGGTAAAAAATTATTAATAAAATAAGTTCATGGGGTTAATAGAACCTTAGTATAGTATAAGTGTGTCTCTGAGATTTCGGACATAGGTTAAGGGGGTACTTGGGCATTATCCCATTTAATGTTCAAAATCATAATTGATCATATTTTAAGATTTTTCTCTCCGAATTCGATATTTTAGATATATATATTAGAAAAACATGAGTAATTTTGAACTTCTCATTTATACTTCCTATAAAAATATTTACTCATATTTATACATATTTTGAAGTAAATTTTCATAAATTTTATGTTTAGTCAAATACTATGACATAAATTAATAGGGAATGAGTAATACTCCTTCCTTTTTGTATCACCTATCTATTTTCCTCTTACACGTTCTGTTTTGGAATCATAGATAATTTTTTCTTTTAACTTTCAACTTTCTTTTGGTACACTTTTTATTTATATATTTTATCCATCAATATAAAGATTAATAATAGAGATTCTTTGTAACGACCTGTTTAGTCGTTTTGAGTAGCAGATTTTATCTCTGGAAAAACTGGCTGAGACGACGGATCCCACGACGGACCGTCATGGGCACGACGGACCGTCGAGGGTGTCTCGTTCCAAAACACTTAGAATTCTGAAATTTGGGTACTGAAATCGACTCTCTGAACTTCGCGACGAATGGCAGGACGGACCGTCACAGGCATGACGGGCCGTCACAAACCCTTAGTGAAATTTAGTCTCTGAACTCTGTGACGGAAGCAGCAGGACGGACCGTCGCAGGCACGACGGGCCGTCACAGGCTGCGTAAACCCTGACTAGGTCGGATTTCTGTTAAATATTTTAAGGGGCGTTTTGGACTATTCCTGCTTATAATTATAAAGTTAGTGGTTTAATATTAATAATTCAATTACTTGGGGGTTAAAGATGATAACCTTGAGTTAAATAGTGGGTTAATTTATCATCTTTTATACTTAATTATATGCTAATTAGGGTAAAAGAAAGAGGTTTGGAATAAGAAAAATAGAAAGAACAAGAGAGGAACGAAGAAGGGAAACAAAGCTTTGGGGAATTTGCTTGCTTGATCACGAATCTTCGGTGGAGGTAGGTTATGGTTTATGCTATTCGTAGTAAACTCTTAATAGCGAATGATATGTATTGGGCAGTATTGTAAACCTCTCTATATGCTTAATTGTGTGCTTGCATGATATGAATATTCTAGTTATGATGAATTAACATGATGAGGCTATTGAATCCTAAATCTTGAAGAAACCCTAATCTACTTTGTTAATGATGATGCCTTGGTATAAAAGAAGGCTTGATGAACGAAAGTAGTGAGATTAGGGGATCGGGTGTCACGTTCCGACACCAGGATAGTAATAAAGGATCGGGTGTCACGTTCCGGCACCAGGACAGTATATGAGGATCGGAGTGTCACGTTCCGACACCAGGATAGTATATGGATCGGGTGTCACGTTCCGAAACCAGGATAGTATATGAGGATCGGAGTGTCACGTTCCGACACCAGGATAGTATATGGATCGGGTGTCACGTTCCGACACCAGGATAGTATATGAGGATCGGAGTGTCACGTTCCGACACCAGGATAGTATATGGAGCGGAGTGTCACGTACCGACACGAGAGGAATGAAGTTAATGAATCTTGAAATATGTTAATATACTCAATTTAATGAACCTAATTCCCAAATGAGTATGGTATTGAGGCTTGAGTCCTCATGGGTGTACTTGGCGTTACTTATTAATGATTATAGTACTTGCTGTTGCCACCTATTGAGTATTGTAGTTGATTTTATGATATTATGTGATATATACTGTTTTCTATTTTGAGTTGGCCGATGATACCTACTCAGTACTTGTGTTTGTACTGACCCCTACTTGTATGTTTTTCTTTGTTAATTGTGGGGTGTAGCAAACATGCCGTCGTCTTCAACTCAACCGCAACTCTAGCCAGTCTTCATTACACCGGATTTCAGGGTGAGCTAATGCTTCTAGCTTGGACTGGATCTTCTTCTTCATGTCTTGATGCCTCGAAATTCCGGCATGGACTAGCTTTTACTTATTTTAGCTTTCTTAGATACTCTTAGTTTTAGTAATTTGAGGATAGATATTCTTGTGATGATGACTTCCAGATTTTGGGGATAATAATAGTTGTTGAGTTTTTAGAAGTTATTTAATTGATTTTCATTAATGAGTTTAAGTCTTCCGCATTGTATTCTGTTCATTATGTTTAAAATGCTGGGGTTTAGATTGGTTGGTTCGCTCACATAGTAGGATAAGTGTGGGTGCCACTCGCGGCTCGTTTTGGATCGTGACAAACTTGGTATCAGAGCATTAGGTTCGTTGGTCTCATCACACAAGAACGAGTCTAGTAGAGTCTTAAGGAACGGTAGGGAGACGCCTTTACTTTTCTTTGAGAGGCTATAAGACTGTAGGAAAATTCCATTCTTTCTTTCTTTCTTTCGTGCTATTACTTGGATCCAATTGGTATCTAGGTGATACAAATTGGTATCTGACCATCTTCACTCTATTTCGCAGATGGTTAGAACTAGAGCAACGACTGCGCCAACACCAACACCGGCAAGACAAGATGCAACTGAGCCAGCCACTGGGGCTGTAACTTGAAGAGGAGTAGTGGCAAGAGGCCGTGGAAGAGGTCGTGGTCCTCTAGAGGAAGAGGACAAGCACCTAGCCCATCTGGTACTAGGGCGGTGACTCCTCCACCGACTGAGGAAGTAGTAAGAGAGGGTGAGGAAGGGGAGAATGAACAAGTGCAGAATGAGGAATTACCACCCCAACCTACCCTAGAGATGATTAATCAGGTTCTTGCTTATCTTAGCGGGTTATCTAATCAAGGCCAGACACCTCCAGTCTTTTCTGCACCAGCACCTCAGGTTCCAGAAGTACGACAGGCCGCTGCTGAGGCTCCCCGCATGGATGCCTCATTTGAAATAGGCACGTTTCCTCGTTTGACTACAGGGCCTATAATGACAAGTGATCTGCATGAACTTTTCAGTAAGTTCTTGAAATTGAAACCTCCAGTCTTCAAGGGTGCTGAATCTGAGGATGCCTACGATTTTCTGGTTGACTGTCATGAGCTACTACACAAGATGGGTATAGTAGAACGATTTTGTGTTGAGTTTGTGACCTATCAGTTTCAAGGGAACGCCAAAATGTGGTGGCGGTCACATGTTGAGTGTCAACCAACAGAGGCACCACCTATGACTTGGGCATCATTCCCTAGCTTGTTTATGGAGAAGTATATACCCCGTACTTTGAGGGATAAGAGGAGAGATGAGTTTATAAGCCTAGAGCAAGGCAGGATGTCGGTTACTGCTTATGAGGCTAGGTTTCGTGCACTATCCAGATATGCCACCCAGCTTTGTTTCAGTCCACAAGAGCGGATTCGCCGTTTTGTGAAGGGGTTGAGGTCAGAGTTGCGGATTTCAGCCTTACAGGTAGCGGCTACAGCAAAATCCTTTCAAGAGGTGGTAGACTTCGTGATAGAGGTGGAGAGAGTGAAGCCAGATGACTTCACCATGGCATCGACATCAAAGAGATTTCGTAAGGGAGATGAGTTTAATGGTTCTTACTCCAGAGGGCAGGGTTCAGGAGGTTATCCAGCCCGACCCATTCAGTCTTCACTACAGACTGTAGTTGGGGGTCCACCTCAGACCGGTCAACAGTTCTCTGAGGTTGGAGGTTATTCCCAGACTTCGTCATTCTCACAGAGACCGATGCTTGAATCCAGAGAATGTTATGGATGTGGGGAGACTGGACATATTAAGAGGTATTGTCCAAGACAGAGTTACAGACCTCCCATAGTCAGAAGTAGAGGTGGTCATGGAAGAGGCCGTCATTCTGGAGGACGTGGTGGTCGAGGTAATGGTGGTCACCAAAACGGCAGGGGTGATGGGAAAACTGGAGCTACTACAGCACAACATGGTAGGGGCAATGGACAGACCGGCGAAAGGGCCCATTGTTACGCTTTCCCTGGGAGATCTGAAGCGGAGACATCTGATGCTTTTATCACAGGTAATCTTTTGGTTTGTGATTGCATGGCTTCTGTATTATTTGATCCTGGCTCCATATTTTCATATGTATCTTCTTCATTTGCTACTGGTCTTAATTTACATTATGAATTGCTTGACATGCCTATTCGTGTTTCTACTCCGGTGGGTGAGTCTGTGATAGTCGAAAAGGTGTATAGGTCTTGTCCAGTGGCTTTTGTAGGGAGCAATACTCATGTAGACTTGGTTATTTTAGAAATGGTTGACTTCGATGTAATTCTGGGTATGACTTGGCTTTCTCCAAATTTTGTAATATTGGATTGTAATGCTAAAACTGTAACGTTGGCCAAGCCTAGGACAGATCCGTTAGTGTGGGAAGGCGACTACACTTCCACTCCGGTTCGTATCATCTCCTTTCTTCGTGCTAAGAGAATGGTTAGTAAAGGGTGTTTTGCGTTCTTGGCACACCTCAAGGATGATACTACCCAAGTACCTTCAATTGAGTCGGTTTCGATAGTCCGTGAGTTTCAGGATGTGTTTCCTACAGACCTTCCTGGTATGCCACCGGATAGGGATATTGACTTTTGCATTGATCTTGAACCGGGTACTCGCCCCATTTCCATACCCCCTTATAGAATGGCTCCTGCTGAGTTAAGAGAGTTAAAGGTCCAACTTCAAGAGTTGTTGAGCAAAGGCTTCATTAGACCAAGTGCATCCCCTGGGGGTGCTCCTGTTTTGTTTGTGAAGAAGAAGGATGGAAGCTTTCGAATGTGCATAGATTACAGACAACTGAATAAGGTAACAGTTAAGAACAAGTATCCTCTTCCTCGCATTGATGATTTGTTCGATCAGTTACAAGGTGCTTGTACCTTCTCAAAAATCGACTTGAGATCTGGTTATAATCAATTGAAAATACGGGCAACGGATGTGCCCAAGACTGCTTTTCGGACCAGGTATGGGCATTATGAGTTCTTAGTAATGTCTTTTGGGCTTACGAATGCCCCTGCTGCTTTCATGAGCTTGATGAATGTGATTTTTAAGCCATATCTTGATCTCTTTGTCATTGTATTCATTGATGATATATTGGTATACTCAAAGAGCAAGAAAGAACATGAGGAGCACTTGAGAATTGTATTGGAAATGTTGAGGGAGAAAAAGCTTTATGCCAAATTCTCCAAGTGTGAGTTTTGGCTAGATTAAGTGTCCTTCTTAGGGCACGTGGTTTCTAAGGATGGGGTGATGGTGGATCCATCTAAGATTGAAGCAGTGAAGAATTGGGAGAGACCCACTAATGTTACAGAGGTGAGGAACTTTGTTGGTTTAGCTATCTACTACCGCCGATTTGTCAAGGGGTTCTCTTCTATTGCTTCCCAATTGACAAGCTTGACTAAGCAGAATGTTTCATTTGTATGGTCGGATGAATGTGAGGAAAGCTTTCCGAAGCTCAAGACCTTGTTGACTACTGCACCAATCCTTACCCTGCCAGTGGAAGGTAAGAATTTCATTGTCTATTGTGATGCATCCTATTCGGGTTTGGGTGCAGTGCTAATGCAAGAGAAGAATGTAATTGCTTATGCTTCAAGGTAATTAAAGGTGCACGAACGTAATTACCCGACCATGATTTGGAGTTGGCCGCGGTAGTGTTTGCATTAAAGCAATGGAGGCACTATCTATATGGGGTTAAGTGCGAAGTCTATACGGATCATCGTAGCCTAAAGTATGTTTTTACTCAGAAGGATTTGAACTTGAGACAGAGGAGATGGATGGAACTACTGAAGGACTACAATATCACTATCTTGTATCATCCGGGAAAGGCTAATGTTGTGGCAGACACCTTAAGTAGAAGGGCAGGAAGCATGGGAAGTCTATCTCACTTGCAAGTTTGTAGACGTCCATTGGCTAGAGAGGTTTAGATTCTGGCTAATGACCTTATGAGGTTGGAGGCAAATGAGAGGGGAGGATTTTTGGCTTGTGTGGAGGCAAGATCGTCTTTTCTTGACAAGATTAAGGGAAAGCAGTTTAGTGATGAGAAATTGATCCGGATCCGAGATAAAGTGTTGCGATGAGAGGCTAAAGAAGCGACAATCGATGAGGGAGGTGTTTTGAGAATCAAGGGAAGGGTATGTGTACCCCGCGTCGATGATTTGATTCACACTATTCTTACAGAGGCTCATAGTTCAAGGTATTCTATACATCCTGGTGCAACCAAGATGTATCGTGACCTAAAGCAACACTTTTGGTGAAGAAGAATGAAGCATGATATTGTCGATTTTATTGCCAAATGTCCAAATTGTCAGCAAGTAAAGTATGAACACCAGAGGCCTGGAGGAACACTTCAGAGAATGCCCATTCCGGAATGGAAGTGAGAGAGAATCGCACTGGACTTCGTGGTTGGTCTTCCAAAGACAATGGGTAAGTATGACTCTATTTGCGTGATTGTTGATAGGTTAACTAAGTCTGCTCATTTCATTCAGGTCAAGGTGACTTACAATGCAGAGAAGTTAGCCAAACTTTACATCTCGGAAGTTGTTCGATTGCATGGGGTTCCACTCTCCATCATATCAGATAGAGGTACGCAGTTTACTTCTAAGTTTTGGAAAACATTGCATGCGGAATTGGGTACTAGGTTGGACCTTAGTACCGCGTTCCATCCTCAGACCGATGGTCAGTCTGAGCGAACGATTCAAGTGTTGGAGGATATGATTCGTGCATGTGTGATAGAATTTGGTGGTCATTGGGATAACTTCTTACCCTTAGCCGAATTCTCATACAATAATAGCTATCACTCAAGCATTGGTACGGCCCAATTTGAGGCACTGTATGGGAGGAGATGTAGGTCTCCCATTGGTTGGTTTGATGCATTTGAGGTTAGACCTTGGGGTACTGACCTTTTGAGGGATTCGTTAGAGAAGGTGAAATCTATTCAAGAAAAGCTTTTAGCGGCTCAAAGCAGGCAAAAGGAATATGCAGATCGAAAGGTTAGAGACTTGGAGTTCATGGAGGGTGAACAAGTCTTGTTGAAGGTTTCGCCCATGAAAGGGGTGATGCGGTTTGGTAAAAGAGGTAAGCTTAGTCCAAGGTATATTGGTCCCTTTGAAGTTCTGAAGCGCGTGGGGGAGGTAGCTTATGAATTAGCCTTACCTCTAGGGCTGTCAGGAGTGCATCTGGTATTTCATGTGTCTATGTTGAAAAGATACCATGGGGATGGAAACTACATTATTCGTTGGGATTCGGTTCTGCTTGATGAGAATTTGTCTTATGAGGAGGAACCTGTTGCTATTTTAGATAGACAAGTCCGCAAGTTGAGGTCGAGAGAGATTGCATCCATCAAGGTTCAATGGAAGAATCGGCCGATTGAAGAGTCCACTTGGGAGAAGGAGGCTGATATGCAAGAAAGATACCCACATCTGTTTACAGATTCAGGTACTCCTTTTCGCCCTTGTTTCTTTTCTTGTGATCGTTCGAGGACGAACGATGGGTAAATTGGTATCTATTGTAACGACCTGTTTAGTCGTTTTGAGCAGCAGATTTTATTTCTGGAAAAACTGGCTGAGACGACGGATCCCACGATGGACCGTCATGGGCACGACGGACCGTCGAGGGTGTCTCGTTCCAAAACACTTAGAATTCTGAAATTTGGGTACTGAAATCGACTCTCTGAACTTCGCGACGACATGGCAGGAGGGACCGTCACAAGCATGACGGGCCGTCACAGACCCTTAGTGAAATTTAGTCTTTGAACTCCGTGACGGAAGCAGCAGGACGGACCGTCGCAGGCACGACGGGCCGTCACAGGCTGCGTAAACCTTGACTAGGTCGGATTTCTGTTAAATATTTTAAGGGGCGTTTTGGACTATTCCTGCTTATAATTATAAAGTTAGTGGTTTAATATTAATAATTCAATTACTTGGGGGTTAAAGGAGATAACCTTGAGTTAAATAGTGGGTTAATTTATCATCTTTTATACTTAGTTATATGCTAATTAGGGTAAAAGAAAGAGGGTTGGAATAAGAAAAATAGAAAGAACAAGACAGGAACGAAGAAGGGAAACAACGCTTTGGGGAATTTGCTTGCTTGATCACGAATCTTCGGTGGAGGTAGGTTATGGTTTATGCTATTCGTAGTAAACTCTTAATAGCGAATGATATGCATTGGGCAGTATTGTAAACCTCTCTATATGCTTAATTGTGTGCTTGCATGATATGAATATTCTAATTATGATGAATTAACATGATGAGGTTATTGAATCCTAAATCTTGAAGAAACCCTAATCTACTTTGTTAATGATGATGCCTTGGTATAAAAGAAGGCTTGATGAACGAAAGTAGTGAGATTAGGGGATCGGGTGTCACGTTCCGACACCAGGATAGTAATAGAGGATCGGGTGTCACGTTCCGGCACCAGGATAGTATATGAGGATCGGAGTGTCACGTTCCGACACCAGGATAGTATATGGATTGTGTGTCACGTTCCGACACCAGGATAGTATATGAGGATCGGAGTGTCACGTTCCGACACCAGGATAGTATATGGATCGGGTGTCACGTTCCGACACCAGGATAGTATATGAGGATCGGAGTGTCACGTACCGACACGAGAGGAATGAAGTTAATGAATCTTTAAATATGTTAATATACTCAATGAACCTAATTCCCAAATGAGTATGGTATTGAGGCTTGAGTCCTCATGGGTGTACTTGGCGTTACTTATTAATGATTATAGTACTTGTTGTTGCCACCTGTTGAGTATTGTAGTTGATTTTATGATATTATACGATATATACTGTTTTCTATTTTGAGTTGGCCGATGATACCTACTCAGTACTTGTGTTTGTACTGACCCCTACTTGTATGTTTTTCTTTGTTAATTGTGGGGTGCAGCAAACGTGCCGTCGTCTTCAACTCAACCGCAACTCTAGCCAGTCTTCATTACACCGGATTTCAGGGTGAGCTAATGCTTCTAGCTTGGACTGGATCTTCTTCTTCATGTCTTGATGCCTCGAAATTCCGGCATGGACTAGCTTTTACTTATTTTAGCTTTCTTAGATACTCTTAGTTTTAGTAATTTGAGGATAGATGTTCTTGTGATGATGACTTCCAGATTTTGGGGATAATAATAGTTGTTGAGTTTTTAGAAGTTATTTAATTGATTTTCATTAATGAGTTTAAGTCTTCCGCATTGTATTCTGTTCATTATGTTTAAAATGCTGGGGTTTAGATTGGTTGGTTCGCTCAGATAGTAGGATAATTGTGGGTGCCACTCGCGGCTCGTTTTGGGTCGTGACATTCTTTTTGCAAGTTTATGGTATTTATACTTTTAAATAAATTAATTTTAATACCAAAAAAATTTAATATTTTTAATATAAATTTATAAATATTTTTAACAATATGTATGGAGGAATAAAAAAGAGAAAAGGATAGGAAGTGGGAAAAGGGACCAACAAATGTCTACTCCAAACCGAAAGAGTCGAAGACCTAATTATTACACTTTCGAAGAGATAAGAAAAAAGTCCTTTTACGGAAGAATGATCTGTACTTGAAAAGATATATATATATATATATATATATATATATATATATATATATATATATATATATATATATATCTATATATATATATATATATATATATATATATATAGATATATATATATATATATATATATATATAATAGTTGAGTCAAGCTAATTTAACTCATCCTTTCTGCTTCTTTCTTTTTTTTTAAAAAAAATAATATATTTTATTATTTTCATTTTTTTGTTAGATAATTATATCGGACATAGTTAAATTTAAATTCAGTAGCCGAAAGCATCACTAGCTTACGCTCTGACCCGAGTAGCATGGGGCACGTGGAATCGTATTTACTTGTAAGAACGGAATTCTGTGGAAGTAGGCCAACATTTCTATTGGCAGAAAGCCAGGGTTTGGTACTTTGACGATTCTTTATTCTTTGAGAAAAGAACCTAGGGGAAGCTCTTCTTATCTTTCCCAACTCGAAAGCCAGCCAAGCCACTATTCAAAAAGTCTTAGTTAAATATAATGTTCATTTTTTAAGGATTCTCACTTCTCTCTAAAGGGTGGATGATACACTATGTTCATTTTAAAGATTATAAAAAATCATTTTTAAGGAGTGAGGATGATGTTTTTAACAAGATTTCTTTTTCATTTTAAGAGATTCAAATTAAAGATCTTTGATTAAGGGAGAGATATTTCAATCATTACACTAGAATCTATATTGATAACTTACCATTGTTAATTTAGGACATAATATATAAACGTGTCTTTTAACTTGACATTAATTGTCACTTATAGATATTTTTCAAATTGGATGTGCACAAATAAATACTTAAACTTATATAAAATTGAATGAATAAATATATGAACTTTACGTAACATATCCAACATAACACTCTACATTTCACATACAACACTCATATTTATTTATTTAATTTTATTCAAATTTAAATATTTATCGCAAAACTCTCCGTATCGAAGAACATAAATGTTAACTTAAACAGACATATTTGTATATTGAGCATTGAACATTAATTAATTTAACTCTGAGACGCCTTATTCTTTAATTATTAATATCATGTGCTTTTCCACCTTTTTTCCCCTCGTCTCTCTTTTTTCTCACTTCCTTTTGGCAAGTCTTTGGATTGAAATTATGAATTACATCTTTTCATTACTCTGATTCCCTTTAAAAGTTATATAGGATGACATTAAAGTCATTGTCCCCTCAAGGCTTGTGGTCTTTTCAAGTTTCAAATCTGAAAAATTGTGGGAACAAAAATTGCCTATAACATGACTAGACTAGAATGAGTTTGAACTATCACCCTACCCCTCCAAGATTACCACTTTTTTCTTTTTCCTACAAAACTTGTGTTATTAGTTATAAGTAAGAGAGAGAAGGAAAACATTGTTTCTTTTTTTTTTGGTTTTAAGTAACTAAAGTCATTAATATAGACTTCATTCATTTAAGCTAATTTAGTCAATCATTCTGTGATTAAATAGGATTAAAGTCATTAAACTAAGATTTTGAAGCTCATTATATCTAGAAGGAGGTGCTCGAGTAAGCATGTTGGCCTATAAGGCTTGAGTGACGTTGGGTTGCCCCCAACTCGAATTGTAGATCAAATGACTTAAAAATTAGTTAAAAAGTGTATAACAATAATGTTGCATTTAGTATAATTCAACAAGTGAAGCATTTGGATGATGTGTGTGCAAACTCACCCCTAGGTCCTATCTTGTAAAATAGAGAAACTGTTCTAAAATACACTTAACTAATATACAATAAATTAATATATACTCCAGTCTTTTGAGTATAATAAAAGGAGTTCGAATTTAAAGTTTACTTTAATATTCGTTAAAGTTTGTAAGAGATCTAACGCGTCCAATTTTGTAAGGTAAATCTCAATCCTACCAAAAATAAATAAAGATCTTGATATTAATTAGAGGGGTATCAAATCAAATCAAATTGCAAAAGAAAGATAAAAACAAGGAAGATTTCCAATATTTTGAGCAACATTTTTCTATTTTTTTAAGAAACCAACCAACAATTTGGTATTGGGAAAAAAAATAGTCTATACTTGGGTGGTTTAGTTTTAATTAAAAAAAGGGAAACTCACATATAGCCACTCAAAAATAATTAATTGCCCTTCATAGCTACAATTTGATAATTACAATTTGTAACTACATGTTATATGGTGGAGAGAGGGGGGCGAGATTGGGAGAGAGAGGAAAGAGGCGAGAGAGAGGGGGAAAAGAGTGGGAAAGGTGAATTGTATATGTATATTGGTTAGATAATTGTATATTATACATACGTATTTGTATATATGTCAAGAGAGATAGGGAGAGGGAGGAGAGAGGTGAGCGAGATCGAGATAGAGGCGAGCGAGAGAGGGCAAAGAGTTAGAGAGAGGTGAATTGTATATGTATATAATTGTATATTATACATATTTATTTGTATATATGACAGGAGAGATTGGTAGAAGGAGGAGAGAGACGAGTGAGATTGAGAGAGGGAGGAGAGAGGCGAGCAAGAGAAGGGAGAGAGTGGGAGAGAGGTGAATTGTATATGTATATAGGTTAAATAATTGTATATTATACATATGTATTTGTATATTCTGGCAAATTATACATATACAAACGTGACTAATTATACAAACTCGAAGTCAATCCACGTAATTAATGTATATTGTTAGTAGGTAATGGTAATTATAGCAAACTATAGTTATGATGTGTAATTAAATATATAAGTTTGTTTGTTGCGTAATTTTCCGTAAGTTTCCATTAAAAAAATCAACCCAAGATTAAAACCAGCCTGACATTATCTATATATTTTTTTTAAAAAAATTATTTATATGTACAAGTATTTATTTTGACATAATTTTTTAAATATTTCTTATATTTTTCATAATTTTTATCTCTTTTAACATATTGTTTCTAGTTTTTTGAGATCTAAAAATTTTTAATGGTCCAATAAATGTTAAAGTCCATAGATATTAGTAACCCTAATAAAGCTCAATTTAAAATCAAGTCGATACTACTATTACAAAAATATAATAATTCAACACAAGAATGATTACAAGAACCAGAACTCCCAAAATTTCAGAGCTTGACCTACTCAGTCTCAGGGTAGCGTGGAACAAGGGGCTACTTGGATCCGTATAGGTGCTAAGTGAGGTATGAACCACCAAGGAGCGTATCGTGATGGTTCCAATGGTTGCTTTAACTGTGGTCGATAGGGCCATTTATGAGAGAGTGCGTTAATAATAGCCAAGATGATGGGGCAAAAGAGCCCATATTCTTCTTCATTGGCTCCGGTAGCCAAAGCTGTTTAGCGGGGAGCTACTTCAGGAACAAGAGGAGGAGCCAATCGTTTGTATGTTATAACTACTGGCCAGGATTCGGAGAACTCACCAGACGTTGTCATTTGTATGCTTTAAGTCTTTACTTTTGACGTTTATGTCTTACCTGATACATGTTCTCTTTTGTGACTCTTTAGGTGGCCATGAAGTTCGACATTTGTCCTGAGCAACTCCTTGAGCTCTTAAGTCTTTCCACATTTGTTGGTGATCTTATTCTAGCAAAAACAGTCTATTGTGTATTATACCATCTCTGTCCATCATAAAGAAACCATGATAGATGTTATTATACCATCTCTGTTAACATACTGCTTAAGCAACTCTACTAATTCTTGCTTTCTTTGAGCCTCCAAATGTATGTTGACTCGTGTTTCTTTCACGATTTCCTCATCTCCTAAATTGATAACCTCTGTTTCATTCATATTGGGCTTTTTCTTACTTTCAACTTGCTTAATATCACGTGGTAGATTTTCAGGCATCATGCTTTCATCATACTCTTCATGATCTTGTTCATTGTTTTCACCTTGCTCGGTGGATTCATTGCATGTCATAACCATTGAACGAGTTTTTTTAATTAATATAAGTGCTGAAAAGTTCAAAAAGTAAGTAAAAACAAATAGATATTTAAAATAACGTGAAAATTTTAATGAAAAACAAAAACTTTTTATTTCAAATCATTCTAGCTTTTATAAGAGACGAGCAACAAAAGGTTATGCATGATTCAAGCCTTAATTTGATCATGCAAATTTTAAAATGAAGAATATTTTTCCACACTACTAGGACTCTGGTTGAAACAGGGACACGCTGATGGTCCAATTCTGCAAAATTTCTCCAGGTTTAGCATCACGAATGGTCGACTTGTTGAGATTTATCTCTTCATGTTCTCCAGTCATGGCCATGAATAGATTGCCTATTCCTTCTACGATGTCATCGACACCAACTTGATCTGGAACCAAAGCTTGTTCTGGTACGAAGATTGTATATGTGGTCTTTTCCCGAGGTAGGCTCGTATTCAAGACCGCTGGTGCCTCTCTGATGCTTCAGCTGGATTGGCTCAACTAGGAATTGGACATGGGTCTAAGTCCGCTCTTCGACTCATAACCATACTTTAACATCTCCAACGCAACCATTTTTGCTGCCTTTGACAATTTTGCATCGATTGACTCTGCTTCTTCTATGACTCTTATGGATCGCATGATCTCCAAAGTATGTAAAGTGGCTCCGTCTAACTCATCGGTGATTGGGATAGAATTAAAAGAATGAATAGAATGACTAAGCTCTCCATGGATGGTAACTTCTGTGCGACCCCATTCAAACTTCACATACTAATGGAGAGTGAAAGGAAGCTCTCTTGCCATATGAACTCATGGTCTTCCCAACAACAGGTTGTAGTTGGATGATACATCCATCACTTGAAATAGAATGGGGAATTCGACAGGCCCTATTTGCAATTTGAGATAGATCTATCTTATGACACTTCTTTGCACTCAATCAAAAGCTCTAACTTTCACACGACTCTCTCTTATTTCTCCCGTACTAACACCTAAATCTCTTAGAGTGGTGAAAAGATAGATATTGCATCCCGAACCACCATCAATTAAGACTCAACACAATCTTATCACAACATTTGATAGCAATGTGAAGCGCTTTGTTGTGACCAGTACCTTCTGCAAGATACTCATCATCGTGGAAAGAGATCTTGTTAGCTTCCACTATTTTTCCAATCAATGTAGCTAAGGTTTAACTAGTGGTCTCTTTTGGAATAACTACTCCACTTAACACCTCCATCAAAGCATTCCTATGAGATTCAGAACACATAAGCAGAGACCAAATGGATATGTGGGCAGGCGTCTTCTTCAGCTGTTCTTTGACCAAATAGTCTTTAGATTGTATCTTCTTTCAAAAATTTTCGGCTTCAGCATTAATAACATTCTTTTTTTGATTTTGTTCTTTTCCGATAACTCTTTGATTTAGATCCTCTGGGGCATAACATTTCCCTGACCTAGTCATTCCTTGAGCCATGGCAGTGTCGATCATCTTGCCCTTGACGTCTGTTTGATAGTCCCAAGGGACTACTTTGGTGTCACACTCAGCCTTTCTAGCAATTAGAGTAGTCACTACAACTCTTGAGAGATACGTTTGGACAGTCAGAGGTGGCCTTAGTTGAATAGTGATAACAGGTTGCACCGTAGATGTTATGGTGTCGGCTCCAACAACGTCTGGACAATTAGGGCCCTCGTATTCTTCCTCTAGATTAACCATGTTGACTTCCCGATTCTTATGGTTTGGAAAGGGATTGTTGTTCACATTCATCGGTGTTGGAGTGCATTTGATTACTCCTCTCTTGATCAAAGACTCGACCTGGTTCTTCAAACCATAACAATATTATCTATCGTGCCCTTGGACTCCTGAGTGGTAAGCGCATTGCTTGTTTCCATCAATATTATGAGGGATTAGATTAGGAAGTTTCCCTTTAACTTGTTTCAACACTCCCTCTGTCCTCAACCTTTCAAACAATTAGGCATAAGGTTCAGCAATGGGTGTGTAAGCGCGAGTATTTCTAGCTTTGGGATTTGGACGCGGTCTTGGTGTATATGCTGGTCTTTTTTGATGGATTGCTGCTTGGACAAGCATATATGGTATTGGAGGATTTTGGTATGCTGGTGCTCAGGGTGGATTATAGTCTGGCTGGGTATTATATATTGGGTGTGGGGTATAGGAAGTATGTCCAACAATCTGGGGATTGTTAGCGTATCGATGGGATGGACCTCCTTATTGATGGGTGACAACTAAAACATCCTCCCTTTTTTCTTCTTAATGCCGCTAATGGCGCCCGATTGTATGGCTCTACTTGCAGCCTGCAATGCGGCCATAGATTGAATCTTCCCAGATTTAACACCCTCATCTATAAAGTCCCCCATCTTTACCAGTTCTACAAACTTCTGGCCCATCATTGACATCATCTTGTCAAAGTAGACATCTTCTTGGGCTAAAAAAAAAAATACTTTGAGAGCTTCATCTCATCTAGTGGTGGTTGCACCCTTGCAACTTTAGTTTCCAACATCGCGCATATTCCTGGAAATTCTCAGATGGCTTCTTCTGTATATTAGCTAATGAGAATATGTCAGTAGTAATTTCAGTATTGAATCTGAAACGAGTCATGATGTCCTCGACCATTTCCTGCCAGTCACGCCACTTGCGAGGGTCTTGACAGGTATACTAGATCAATGTTTCTCCAGACAGATTCCGGATGAACAACTTCATTCTCAACTTCTCATTTCTTCCCACACCAACCAACTTGTCACAATATGCCCTTAAATGCACGTGAGGGTCACCTTTTATATCAGACATGTCAAACTTTGGTGGTTTGTACCCTACTGGCATGTCAATTTCTGGGTGGATGCACAAGTCATCATAATACAGACCCTTCGTTCATCTAGTAACTTGTAAGCTTTTCAATTCCTTTCTTACTGTTAGATAGAATATATAATTACTTAATTATGTTGGGGTTATTGTGTAATTACTTATAGTCTACAACTATATATATTGTACAAGACTCTAATTATTGGTTAACATTGTTCATAATAATAATATTCTATCATGGTATCAGAGCAAGGGTTTATTTCTACCAAACCCTAGCCGCCGCCCCTAGTCGTCTCCCTTCAACGATCATCTCACCATGGTGAATACCACAGATCCTCTAGATGATCTCCCCACGGGGTTGAAGCTTTTTATAAAAAAATCTCCATTCTCTTACTCCGGAAAAATTAAATGATTCAAATTTTCCATCCTGGTTCACTACCGCGTCTGCAAATCTCTCCGCCCATCGACTCATGGCGTATGTTGATGGAACCATGGATGTTCCACCCGCCACAATCACTGTCACCACCGAGGATCCACCTAGAGAGGCGGCAGCCACCGCTGTTATACTCAACCCGGACCATGAAAAATGGTCCGTTGTTGATGCCCAATTACGGGCGTGTCTTCTAGCAATTATCAGCCCGTCGGTTCAAAATCATCTCCATAGACTCACTTCCACCGCAGCCATTTGGAATCATCTTCAACTTCGGTATAACTCACTATCTCGCACTCATATATTTCAATTAAAGGAACAACTTCATGGTATTCAGAAGGGTAGTGACTCTATGCAAAAGTATCTTGACTCTGTTGTTACGATTGTCGCTGCTCTGAATCGTGCCAAATCTGGAATTCCAGATCAAGACGTGATCTTATGTGTTCTTCGCAGTTTGTCGTCTGAATATGCGTCTATTAAACAAAATATCAGGATGAATATTGCACATGTAACGTTTGCTGAAGTGTCATCTTGGTTACTCACCGAAGAATTAAACATACAGATGGAACAAAAATTGAAGGTTAGGGAAGCCGGTGGATTAGCCGAACCACACACCTCCCTCTATCCTCAATCCTGGCAGTCAGCCAGCCACAGAGGCGGTCGTGGACGAGGCTTCCATCGCGGCAGAGGTGGAACCCCTAGTCGTGGCAGCTCTGTAGGTGGTCGCGGGGGGTCTGTCGACAGTCCTCAACAGCGAGGTGGCTTCTCCGGCGGTCGCGGGGGGTCTGCTGGTCGTGGCAGTGGACCTCCTCGCAGCTCCATCATCTGCCAAATTTGTGGTAAATACAATCATGCTGCGTGGGACTGCTGGCATAGGTTTGATAACACTTATTATGAACCGTCTACGTCGTCACCTCAAGCGTTTTATGCTGCAAACTCTGCTGAATCAAATGGTAACTGGTTCTTAGACACAGGTGCTAATGCCCATGTAACGCCGGATCTGTCTCGTCTCTACTCCTATACTCCATACTCTGGCAATGACAGTTTTACTAGTGCAGGTGGCCATCCTCTCCCTATTGCTCATGTGGGCTCAGGTAAAATACCTACCTCTTCTGGCATTTTTCACCTTGGTAACCTTCTTCATGTACCATCTCTTAAATCTCATCTTCTATCCGTTTATCGTTTCACCAAAGATAATAATTGTACCCTACTCTTTAACTCCAATGAATTTCAGATTCTGGACAACACCACCCACGAGAGTGAGGTACAGAGGCCACTGTGAGCAAGGACTTTACATGCTACCTTCCAATTATCAAGTGTCTGTGTCTATCGAGTCGTCTCCAACAGCTTGCTCTGCCATTCTCACTCCTCAAGATTGGCATTGTCGCTTGGGGCATCCTTCTGTCGAAGTCAATAAACATTTACTTTCTCTTTTTGGTTTCAATAAAGTATCCAATGTAACGTCCTGTGAGTCATGTTCTGTGTCCAAGTCACACAAACTACCATTTTCTTTATCATATAATGCGGCACTATTTCCTTTTCAACTTATTCATTCTGATGTTTGGGGCCCTATGGCGGTCCCATCTTATGGTGGTTTTCGGTATTACATTAGCTTTATTGATGATTTTACCAAATTTTCCTGGTTGTATTCCCTTAAAACAAAAATCTGAGGCGTTTGGAGCTTTCAAAAGTTTTCAGTTCATGGTTCAGAATTAGTTTGGCACTACCATCAAATTGTTCCGAACTGACAATGGCCGTGAATATGTAAACAATCAGTTTGCACACTTTCTCCAGCGTCTTGGCATCCTCCACCAAAAAACGTGTCCTTATACCCCTGAACAGAACGGGGTGGCGGAACGCAAGCACCGTCACCTCATCGAAACTGTCATTACTCTTCTCCACACAGCTCGCTTACCAGTAACTTTCTGGGTTGAGGCGCTTGCCACAGCAAACTTTTTGATTAATCGTTTTCCAAAGAAATCTCTTGGTCATATCTCTCCACATGAAAAATTACACAACATTGCTCCAGATTACTCCATTCTCCGTGTTTTCGGGTGTCTTGCCTATCCCCATTTGCGTCATGAGGTGAATCATAAGTTACAACCTTGATCGAAACCGTGCGTCTTTGTTGGTTATGAACCCCTTACCAAAGGTTATCGATGTTATGAACTCACCACCCAGCGTATATATGTGACCCGTCATGTTAAGTTCCATGAAACCGAGTTTCCCTACCACAAGTCTTTATCCCAGCAGTCCCCGTCCTCACCGTCCTACTTTGGAGTTCTTCCTCTTTTTCCTACACAGCCCTCGGCAGCAACTCGCCATGCTCACACGCCTCAGTCCTCACCAATGCCGCCAGCTATCACACTCGACCAACCCTCGCCACCCGCCACTTCTACTCAGCCAACAACGCCCACACCACACCCACACATTAAACCAATACCGTTCCCGTCAACACAGCCGTCGTTAACACCAACCAGCCCACAGCCGACGTCGCCATCAAACCCTACAGCTATACCAGAAACAACACCCACCCAAATCCCGGCTCCTCATCATCCCATGACTACCCGTGCCAAGAGTGGCATCTTCAAACCAAAAACTTACTCCTCTACCATTCCCTATGACGCCCAGCCACTCACTTAGCCCACAACATACAAACAGGCTGCTCAAAATAAACACTGGTGCACTGCTATGGATGCTGAGTTTGAGGCGTTACAGAGACAAAATACTTGGGTGTTAGTTCCTCCTCCTTCGAACCGGTTTCCCATTGGCTGTAAGTGGATTTATCGCATCAAACGCAACTTAGATGGCATTGTGGCTAGATACAAAGCTCGCCTGGTTGCAAAGGGATATGATCAAGCTTATGGGTTGGACTACTCAGAAACGTTCAGTCCAGTGGTTAAACAACAGACAATCCGCCTTGTACTGTCTCTAGCTATGCATCATCAGTGGTCACTCCATCAGCTGGACGTTTCTAACGCCTTTTTACATGGTGAACTAGAGGAGGAAATCTACATGCAGCAACCTCCTGGATATATTGATCAACGGTACCCTACTCATGTATGTAAGTTGGTAAAATATCTCTATGGCTTAAAGCAAGCTCCACGTGCATGGTACCTACGTCTCTCATCCTTTCTTGCGGCACAGGGCTTCACTACCACTACTAATGACACAAGTCTTTTTGTCAAACATTCAGCCACAGGAATTCTCATACTACTCCTCTATGTTGATGATATTGTTGTCACTGGTTCCTCCCCTACCCTCATTCATGATTTTATAAACTGTATGCATCATGAATTTCAGATGAAGGATCTTGGCTCTCTCAAATATTTTCTCGGGTTGGAAGTTGACCGCAGCAGTGATCAGCTTCTCTTACACCAGACCAAATATGCAGGGGAACTAATCCATCGATCAGGAGTGGACTCATGCACCACTGCACCTACGCCAATCAGCCCCAGCCAGTCGACTAACGGTGCAGACGTGCCGTTCCACAACCCACGTTTGTTTCGCAGTTTGGTCGGCGGCTTGCAATATCTAACTGTTACCCGTCCAGATATCCAGTTCGCAGTCAACTACGTGGCTCAGAAAATGCACAGTCCGACGGAACAAGACTTTCACACTCTCAAACGTATTCTTCGGTACGTCAAAGGAACAATTTCGTGTGGTCTTACTTTTTCCAGAGGAGACCTTCGTCTTCGCGGCTACTCCGATTCTGACTGGGCTAATGATCCGTCGGACAGCCGCTCAACAACAGGTTATCTCATCTTCTTTGGACCAAATTTGATCTCCTAGAACACACAAAATTAGGGACGGGTATCAAAATCCTCCACGGAGGCTGAATATCGAGCTCTATCGGGTGCAGCCTCGGAAGTCATGTGGCTCACCTACCTTGTAGCCGATCTTCATGTTTCAACACCGTCGCCAAGCTTGTATTGCGACAACAAATCTGCGATCTGTCTGACAAAGAATCCTGTCTTCCACAAGCGCATGAAGCACGTGGGCAAGGACTGTCATTTTGTGCGTGAACAGGTAATTGATGGAGCCATGACAGCTGAGTATGTTTCCACCGAGGACCAGCTAGCGGATTTTCTCACAAAACCATTACCATCTCAGCGTTTTCAGTATCTTCTCT
The DNA here is from genome assembly GCA_027705065.1 of Solanum peruvianum. Classification (NCBI taxonomy): domain Eukaryota; kingdom Viridiplantae; phylum Streptophyta; class Magnoliopsida; order Solanales; family Solanaceae; genus Solanum; species Solanum peruvianum. The sequence goes on along the minus strand of JAKWJD010001757.1, from coordinate 8,467,304 downwards.
CCAAGATTCCTCTTGCTTCCGCCAAGACTCAGCTTGAGGGGGGATGTTAGATAGAATATATAATTACTTAATTATGTTGGGTTTATTGTGTAATTACTTATAGTCTACAACTATATATATTGTACAAGACTCTAATTATTGGTTAACATTGTTCATAATAATAATATTCTATCACTTAAACCCTGAAGTTTGGCATTTATTAACGCTTACTCTTTGAGATGGGCATCTTTCTCCATTTCTGCGTATTGATCGACCTCATACGGGACATTAAAAATTGCTGGAATTGTGAAGGTAGGAGCTCCAGTGGCATATACGGGTGGAATATGTGTTTCATAGGGAGCGGCAACATGTGCCCCAAGTATCTGCTGGATTGTAGGTTTGGTGGGTTCACAACGTTGGAGAAGCTGGCGAAACTCGACCATGAACAGGAGCATCTTGAGTTAGTTTTAGCTGATTTGGTAAGTTGGCAGAAGGCAAGTCAACCATTGGGAAGTAGGTAGGTGTCTTGAAAGTAGGAAAAGTGGTCACCAATAGTTTGGCCAAGTCTCGCCCTTGATGTAATTCTTCCCTCAAGATCTCGGGTTCTTGTTCCATGTAAGCCATCTTTTCCTCATTTTGGATGTCAGGTACACTTTGAGAACTTTTGGGGTTCTTGATAGGTACTATTATATTTGTGTCAATGTTGATCTCGTCTTTGTAGGTCATTTTTCCTTTTGATCAAAGGTTGTATCGTGAGTCAGCCGGTTTGCAAGTTGACACAAATCAATGTTCTCTTTTGGGGATAAATAAAGAAACAAAAACAAAAATAAAACCATATTAATTTGGGAAATACTGAAAGATGTAACAAACAAGCAAATGTAACACATATATATGCCAAATCGGCGACATTCAAAACGCGTCCTAATGTAGAACCTCTTTTTGACTGAGGTAGGCCTACGTTGTAATCAATTTGATAATAAATTATTCATTTAAACAAATTTTAGATTTTGGAGCAAACATAACTTCATTGATTAAGGTAGTCTTGGAAGTTATATCGCGGTAGGAAATAAAATACCTAAGAAATGAAAGTTCGGAGGGCCATAAGGAATACAAGAGAAATAGGCCACATGGCACTTTGAAGAGCGTATGAAAAAAAGGTTCAAAGAAGAAAGATGAATCTACGGCCAGGTTGGAGCATCATCACCGTCATTTTCCCCGTCATAAAATGGCTATGGGTGGTATTTAGGGGATTCGTTGATCTTCCATTCCTAGTTCTTAGGATTTTCATCAAATACTATGATACCATATTCTGAGTGAGAGTCTTCTACTGTTGGTGTAGGTTCATCCTCCATATGCATCACTCCTCCATCTTTAGGGTCATACAAGTTAGAGTCATGTTCTAAGTATTCTTCTGTGTCCTCCCCATCTCTTCATTTGGTCTATTATCAACTACTTGTATGAGATGGTCGATAGACCGTGGGGTCACCTGTTAATACATAGTTGTAGTGATGTGCATGAAGTTTAATAGCTCTGTGCCAATTTGATTTGACCTGTGAGTGTCTGTGAACCCTGAAATTCCTTCATAGCTAGGTCTAGCGAGAATTCCTCCCATCATAAACCAAGCATAATATTCAAGTGTGCACCATGATTTAACCCCCATGTGTGAGTCATGAATACCACATATATCCTTTCAATCGGGATTCTTCCTTCATAATCGACCTTTGTCAATGCCATATTTGACCATAAAGGAAAGCCCTGGGTAATCCCACACTGTCGGAGGACCCTTAGAGGTGAGTAAGGATGGATGCCTTCCAAACCCAATTAACTCAATGAAATAGCCTGGTTAGGTCTCAACAAAGCTCGGCCATGGACCTATGGTAGTCGCCATTGAATACGGTTCCCTGTGAGGTAATTCATGAAAATACGCCAACCTTCTTCATTATTTGGGGCAATCTCATCGCATAACTTCTGATCTTGTTCATTGAGGCTGATTCAATGCCATTTTCTGCTCGTCTTTGATAGAAGTACTCAAGCACCCAACTATGCAACAACAGGTTACTTCCGTTGAAGTGACCATATCCTCTAGAGCAGAGGGATAATGATCGAAAGATTTCTACCAAGATCATGGGAACCATGGTCACTCTAACAGGTCCCCTAAACATGAAGATGACTATATGCAGTAAGTTGATATCGACACAACCTTTTTTCTTAGGGAAGTTCATAATACCCAAAAAAGTCATCATGAAAACAATAGCCCTTAACCTTTCCCAATCAATCCTAGGGATAAAAAATTCCTGTTGGAACCTATCATAGCTTTTAAATAGATAGTCTAACTTGACCGATCCCTCGTCAACTCTTCGTAAGCATAGGTCTACCTTAAAACCCAAAGACTGGAGAAAACTGTTTCCTGATGTAGTGCGCGGGGTCAAGGGTACTCATCCAGCCAACGGTAAATATGCAATTTGACTTATTTCCTCCAGGGTTGTGTGACTTCAAAATCTGCGAACTGGAAAGTCATTGTTGTTGGCTGCCAAAATTCAATCAATAGGGTAATAAGTGACTTGTTTGCCTCAACATCCAATACATCAATTAATGACCCTAAGTGTGGCATGATCTCGGCTTCGTATGCCACTCTAACGTTGCCCCACCACTCTTTCATAGTTCGCGGGACCTCATTCATCACCTAGATGTTAGGAATGTTTTGATTGATTTGCATATGAAAGAAAGGGTAAAGGGTAGGATGACTTTATTTGTTCCATATCCGTTAAGTGTTTAAACTTAGGTAATTTATATCAATTTCACACAAAGCTTATGTCGATGAGTTTTAAAGAAGAAACTCTTTGACATTTGGGTGGTTTCCTAAGTGCAACGACAATAACGTATGATGTCTTGCCTAAGGTTATGCAACATGACCTATTCTACGAGTAAGATTATTTTCCTAAATGACTGAGAGTATGCCAAAGTAATTACGAGAAAGTGCACTATCTTAATCGCACCAACTTTGAAACTAAGAAATCCAAAGAGAGTTTCGGAGGAGTGCAGGAACACCCCTAGCGTGTACAGTGTGTGCGTGTACGTCCAAGACTCGATAGAATATGCAAATGAAAGTGAATAGAAAGCAATAACAAGTAGTGTATTAAAATAAATAAGGAACAGAAGTTTGGATTCCACTTGCGACCTTTCAATCAAAGCAATCTATCAAATAATAAGATGTAAATAAACACGTAATCGTACAAGTTATTCCTAAAATGAGTTTTAATAAGGCTAAAACCTAGATAAGATCCCCAGCAGAGTCGCCAAGCTGTCGTACCCTACTTTTGAACCGACCGAGATAGTTTACAACATAATACAGCTGACACTCTAATTTTTGAAAAAATTGTTTGTTTTAGAGTCGCCATCTAAATTTTAAGGAAAAATATTGTTGACACCCAATTTTGACCCACGTCAATATAAAATTAATTTTCGAGCATCCTAAATTTTCTAAATAATTTAAATTAATTAGTTTTATAAATTTTACGAATATAATACATGAATGTTATGTTACTTCGAATACCTTTTGTCATAATTTTTAGGTAATATACATATTCACATAATTATGTATATAAGTAGTATATCTTATGATTATTCAAAAACTCATCAAAATATACACCTAAGTATTTTATTAAACTAGTTTAATCTAAATTATACTTTAATCACTTTCCACGATTTTTATAATTATTTTACTAAAAGCGAACTCGTTGATTAATTAATACAATGTTCATTTTTTATTTAAGGATTAGCCAATTTTAATTTTTGTTTTATTTAACTAAAATTGGCCCTCCTTTAAATCTAACCCACTACCCTTTTAAACATAAAAATCAGATTTGGGCCTCTTTCCAACTATCCCAACGCCTAGGCCCAATCTTCCTATTCCCAGCCCACCCGTTTTCTCTCTCCAGCCCACTTCAAACCTTCCCTTCTAATTCCCAAACAATCCCCAGGCCCCCTCCTCTACCAAACCCAATAAAAAAAAACCTCAACTCAATTCCTTTCAACCCATCCCACTCATTAGCCACTCCAACCCAAGCCCAAGTCTTCAGCGACCCACCTCAACTATTTCCAAACCCGGTCTCCCCTACCCGACCCCCTTACCCCTCGACCCGCTCAGACCCGTTTCCCCTTCCCTTCTTCCCCTTCCCCCCAACGCGTTCATTCAGACGCAGAAATACCCAGAAAAGAAAACGTCAAAAACAGAAACTCACGCGATCCACCCCCTCGTTCTTCCTTTCTGCCTCGTCCAAATTTCCAGGACGAAGAGGCGATTCCCAACAGAAATCCCCACGCGTTCTCGCCCCGACCACGCTTCTCTCCCCCACATCTCTCCCTCTCTCTCTAGCGGGTGGAAGAACGAGATAACCCAACGGACCTCTACAGCCTCTGCGACGTCTCCCCTTTTTCGTACGACTTGCAATGCAAAACGACACGGATCCGTCCTTGCGATGCGAATTCGAGCCACGCAAGGGCAAAGGGACGATGGAATAATCTCGTCCCTCCACCTCAACTCGATTCCGTTGGGAATCTTGGCATCACAGTGGCATATTCCTTCAGATGCGGATAATTTCGAATTTCGAATTCGAAATGGGCTGAAATCGTCTTACCCGCTCCCCTCGAAGCCCGAAATGGCTTCCTTCAATTTAAACCCCGTCTTTCTTCAGTTAGGGGTTAGATTTTTGGGGGTGGAAACTTTTGTTGAAAAAATTTGAGGGAGGGAAAAACACGGAGTCGAGAAATTCTTAAGAAAAATTCTTTGAGTGTTCTGTTGGTTTCCGAGAGAGACAAAGGAAATCTTGGCAGGGTTTTCGTTGCCATAGTATAGATAGGTATAGCGGAGCTCCAAAACAATAGAGAAACTTGGACTCGCTTGGTTGTCTTGCGTTCCACTATCCCGTTTCTGCTCGAGGGGGTCCTTAAGGTCGTGTTTCGGTGGTGGAAGTTCGTCCTGTCTGCTCGTCGGTTCCGTTCGCTGCCCCTCAACAGGTAAACACTCTTTCATATAATTTTCTTCTTCTCTCGATTTCAATAGGGTGAAGCAAGTGTTGGAAATCTTTTTCATGTGTGCCTATTGGTCATGTTGTCACTGTTGGGTTTGATATTGCTGGATGCGTTTTGCTGAAGTTTGCTTGTTCCTTTTACATATATAGCTCATTTGTTCCTGTTTGTTCACTTGAGTGAAAACTTTATTTTTTTTAATCATCGTTCTGGGTTGTACAAGTTTATGGCTCTTGTTTGTAGACCTCATGTTCTGGTTATCTTCCTCGTCTAAAATGAAAGTTTTCCCATGATATAATAGCATGCTTGTTTGTTGTTGTGAATTCGTCTGATAATACGGCTTCAAGCTAATGCAATCAAAGGGCTGTCTCTTGTTTTCATGAATACATTCCCTTGATTTTAACCACCACCCCCCCAGAAAATATTTTCTGTTTTGATCTTTTGTATTTTGAACATGTTGGCTAGTGTTTGTAAGTTTTCATCGTATGTATTGAAGATTTCAACTTGGTCGACGTCTATTTCATTCAATGAGTTAACTTGGAGCTGTTTCTTGACACTCTTTAAGCGCTTAGATTATATCTTGCTTTTGTTTGTTCGTTTCGTCTAAATCTGATCGAAGAGTTGTCGACTTTAGTTGTTGCTTAGGGGGTCAACAATTTGTATTCGTTGTTTATATAAAACATTCGGTTATTAAGCTGATCTACTGGCAGATTTTCCTTCCCTTGAAATTTTGTTTATCCCTTAACTGATAAATGTGTGTTATCCATGTTTGATTCGGAAAGGCGTAATCATTTGGTCTGAATGAATTAAGATATCAATATTTGAGTTTTGTTGGGTGTCTTAATCTCTGTGTTTTCGTTATTTTTTTTATTTTATTTTATTTCATTTTAGCCTACTCTTTTCATTTTTGAGAATCTAAGATCCTTAATCCTTCCATTTACTATTGCTTGTTGCCGCCAGTTTGTGTATATGCATATATATATATTCCTTCTGGAAAGCTTTCTGCTAAACCAATGTAGATTCATGACGTTTACACAATTTGTTGTTTTGCTCATAGCTTCTCATAATTCAGTACTTATATTTTTTTTTGTTCGCATGAAAAATCCGTGTGGGTCCTCCTGGATGCCTTTATCCCTTGCATCGTGAGAGAGTCATTAAGACTCGATCTATTTTCATCAAGCCCCCCACCCCAAATCCGGAGTATGGATCCGAAGTTTCAAGGACTGAACATTGAAGAAGTCCAAGTGGATTAGAAGACTTCCTTATTTTATGTATTTTTATTTGTTTTTTTGTAATGGGCCTAAGACCTTGTTGTTTTATTTTTCTTTTCTTGTATTTTATTTCGTATGTCTAGATTAGGACAGGTGGAAAAATGGGTCAAAACCCAAAAAAACAGGTGGGTCCAAAATTCGGTCAAGGCGAACAGAACCCGAGTTTGGACCCAAACCTCTCTCTCTCTCTCTTTATTAGTTGATTTACATGTTGCTTAAATATCGTTAGTTTAGGATTAGAAACTCCAAACCCCATCGACGCCTTTTGTTTTATCAAACTTAAAAAATTAAAATTGAATCTTAAAACAATAAAGTTTCAAACTCACGAATTTGCTTGGAATTAAGGTTTAAAAAGGTTTAACTTTATCGGGTCTTAAAACAATAAATATTGCAAAAAATTCGTAAAAATCGTCTAGAAAAAACCTTAATAAGTTTAGCTTCAAAATAGATTCGCAAATTTAAAAACAAAAATAGTCAAATAAGTTAATCGTCGGAAAACCGTAAGTTAGCGGAGCGTCTTAGGCCCTTTTTTTTTGAAACCTTACTAAGACGCTAATAGGAATCCCGAACCCCTTAAAAATGCTTCAAAATAATTTTTCTGTTTAAATTGTTTAGAAACAAGTTTTCTTAATTTTCCTTAAAAATTAAGTGGCGACTCCTAAAAGTCAAAAATATCTTTAAAATAAAACAAACTCTTTTCGATAATTATATTTTCGATAAAACAGAATGGCGACTCTACTGGGGACGGAGGATTCTAACCCTAATATTAACTCTCTTTGACTAACTTGTAATTGATTATTGAAATTGTTAAAATGCTTTAGTTTTTGAAAATTGCATTTCATGGCATAAACTCCGCCAAACGGCAAATAGTTGCATTATGAAATGGAAGTTACGCGGCTTACCGCGACTTCTCTCAGAAATACCACAAGAAGTCATTTGGGAGTATCGAACAAATAGTCAGAATGCGGTCATCCGGCGTTGTTCGATAGCTCCACCCCGATGTTTGTCCGACTCGGGTGACCGTCTATTTGAAAACAAATCTAGAAAGCCTAAGATAGAGCGAAACCAAAACCGAATTAGGCATCAGCCTAGGACGACTTAATACCCAAGGCGTATTAAGTCCATTTTAGTAGAAAATCTGCCAAATCGCGTCTAAGGTCTTCGACCTCACGACGCATCATTCGAATGCGCTAGACTACCCTTGACAGAAAAAGTTCACATATCTGTTTAGAACGCGCAATATTTGTCTATGTGTTATAACTCCTTATGTGAACATGGTGTTTTATCTGGAGATATTCCAGCTCACTCTTCTTCAAATACTTTTAGAACCCGTAAGCACAAATATCAAGTCACTATCAAAGTGCATCCAAATACTCTTCGAGTCTTAAGTTTCCTAAAAAAAATCATTTCTCTTTAGTACTACTCTAATATCTGAAAAAGATTCAGCATTTCAAATCAAAAGAATCTTGAGAAATTTTATCTTCTTCAACTCTTATAAAGAAATTAGAGTTACAAAGTACGGTAATGAAAGATACCGTCAACTTTGTCTCGACTCAAGTCGATATTTTTTCCCAAAGTCAACTAGACAAATTCCTGTCTATTTAGTCATTTCTCTATGTCGCTGAGCCAGTTTATCTCCGGATAAAGCAACTCTTATGTGTTTACACCTATATGTGATATCTTGTATTATTTACCACCTCCAGGCACTAACATATTGGTCTTTTGAGTTTTTTTTTTTTCATTTGTCAGGTATTTAAAATTGATCTGTGTTGGTTGATCATCCGTATTTCACAAAGTCTAAGGCCCCTAAAGACTCCTTACCCGATCAAATTTGCGAAAAGAAAGGACAATAATGGGGGGTAACAATGATGAGGTTGACATGAATGATGTTGTCGTGGCTCAACCCACCGCCGCTGATAAAAATGAATTGATTATGCAGTTGATGCAACAGATTGCCGAAATAAGGTTCGAAATGCAAAGAATGCAAGATTTGCTTAATCCAATTTCATCCTTCAACCCTCCAAGAGATGGAAGACCTTCACTCCACTTTCCTCCACCAAGCTCGGAACAGGTTCAAAACCTTCTCTCTAACCCAGCTCAAAATCCTCCTACCATTGACTTAACTACCCCCAATCCCCGTCACGCCACATCGTGTCAAGCACCACAACATCCTCAAAATACTAACCTTCAAATCCTCCATCTCCCTCAAAACCAAAATACAAACAATGCTCAAACCTTCCCCCATCTTCAAAACCAAAATACCGATCCTCAAAATTTCCCCCAATCAAGCCGCTCGAAGTACCCAGAATCCCTCCATTGTTCCACCCATACCTCAAAAGACTACTTTCCAAATCCCAACTTCAAATGAACCTTATGCCAACTGTTCCGAGCTTGATCACTATAAGGAACAAGAGAGAGAGTGGAGGTCAAAAGAAGAGGTAGTCAAGGTAAATATGAAAGAAGAGATCAGGAAAGCCATGAAGGAGTTGCACTACATTTCCGAAGTCGATGGGTTGAGCTATAAGGATTTATGCATACATCCGAATCTCGACCTTCCAGAAGGGTTCAAAGTGCCAAAGTTTGTCATTTTTAACGGAACAGGAAATCCTCTAGCACATCTGAAAGTTTATTGTGATCAACTCGTGGGGGTTGGCAAAAATGAAGCATTATTGATGCGTCTCTTCGGTCGAAGTCTAAGTGGAGAAGCTTTGGAGTGGCTTACATCACAGGAGCTGAAACAATGGAAAAGTTGGAATGCACTCGCAAGGGATTTCACAGAAAGATTTGGACATAACGTAGAAGATGCCCCAGATCGCTACTACTTGGAGAAGATCAAACAGAAGTCTACAGAAAATTATCGAGAGTACGCTTTTCGTTGGAGAAAAGAGGCCGCGAGAGTTCAACCTCCAATGTCCGAACGTGATATCACTGAAATGTTCATTCGTACTCAAGAGCCTGAGTACTATGAAAGAATGTTGTGTATGATGGGACAAAAGTTTGTCGAGATTGTCAAAGTGGGAGAAGCTTTGGAAGATGGTTTCAAGACTGGAAAGCTCACCAAATTTACCGCATTGCGATCTAATGGAAAATCTGCCAGAATTACTGATATGGGTAAATCAAAAGGAAAAGTGGAGGAGGTAAGTATGATCACGGCTACTCATATGAGGTCAGCTCCTCAAAGGAAACATCAAAACCATAATGTCAATCAGGAAAAATTTCCTCGCCCAAAATTCAGGAAGGCTCCTAAAGTATTTACACCATTAAGGGAATCTCAAACTCAACTTTATGAAAGGTTGAAAGCAATGGGTATGCTCTATCCTATAGAAGGAAGACCAGCCAATCCTTTGGGAAAATTTTACAGAGCTGACCACAGATGCACTTATCATTCAGGAGCCGTTGGACACGACACAGAGAATTGTTCAACTCTGAAGCACAAGATACAAAACATGATCAACAACAACTTGATCAATATTGAGGAAAACCACCTGAATGGATGACATATAGGATGCTCAAGAGTGAGTGCAAGACATTTCTGAACTGAGTCATTTGAAGATATTCATTCAAGAAGAAGAATGCCCAACATTGGCCAAACTTTGCAAATGAAGTTTTGTTACCTTTCTTTTGAAAATGTATCGCACATTTCTTGTTTGAACTACGTTCGACCTGATTTCTCAAGAATGAGATACGTAGGCGGCCTATGTCGGCCTCGGTTATTTCATTATCAAAACTTCCTATTTTCGTTAATCCTTGAGAGGGGAACTATGTTTGCCCTGATTCCTGCCCCAATGGGATACGTAGGCGCCACAACGGCTCGGTCATATACCCAGTAAGATTTCCATTTCTTTTCATAATGGAAACTGGGACAAAATTTTTGAGAGGATCTCAAAAATTCATTTGAAGTTGGACTTCTTTAACAAGTCAAAACAGAAGACCAAAATTATACGGAGTTACCTTTGGGTGGATCTCAAAACTACGACAATCTAGTTTGCAACTGGGACAAAATTTTTGAGATGATCTCAAAAATTCCACAAATGTCATTTGTTACTTATCGAGGTAAATTGGGACAAATTTTGAAGCGGGGCCTCAAAATTCCGGAATGAGCAACCTCAGAGTTAACAGAGCAAGTTAAGAGAGTTCTTATGTTATTGTGGACCGGGAAAAACTTTTGAGGAGGGTCCTTAACTGATAAATGTGTGTTATCCATGTATGATTAGGAAAGGCGTAATCATTTGGTCTGAATGAATTAAGATATCAATATTTGAGTTTTGTTGGGTGTCTTAATCTCTGTGTTTTCGTTATTTTTTTTTGTTTTATTTTATTTCATTTTAGTCTACTCTTTTCATTTTTGAGAATCTAAGATCCTTAATCCATCCATTTACTATTGCTTGTTGCCGCCAGTTTGTGTTTATGCATATATATATATTCCTTCTGGAAAGCTTTCTGCTAAACCAATGTAGATTCATGACGTTTACACAATTTGTTGTTTTGCTCATAGCTTCTCATAATTTACTACTTATATAATGTTTTGTTGTTCGCATGAAAAATCCGTGTGGGTCCTCCTGGATGCCTTTATCCCTTGCATCGTGAGAGAGTCATTAAGACTCGATCTATTTTCATCAAGCCCTCCACCCCAAATCCGGAGTATGGATCCGAAGTTTCAAGGACTGAAGATTGAAGAAGTCCAAGTGGATTAGAAGACTTCCTTATTTTATGTATTTTTATTTGTTTTTTTGTAATGGGCCTAAGCCCTTGTTGTTTTATTTTTCTTTTCTTGTATTTTATTTCGTATGTCTAGATTAGAACAGGTGGAAAAATGGGTCAAAACCCAAAAAAACAGGTGGGTCAAAAATTCGGTCAAGGCAAACAGAATCCGAATTTGGACCCAAACCTCTCTCTCTCTCTCTCTCTTTATTAGTTGCTTTACGTGTTGCTTAAATATCGTTAGTTTAGGATTAGAAACTCCAAACCCCATCGACGCCTTTTATTTTATCAAACTTAAAAAAGTAAAATTGAATCTTAAAACAATAAAGTTTCAAACTCACGAGTTTGCTTAGAATTAAGGTTTAAAAAGGTTTAACTTTAACGGGTCTTAAAACAATAAATATTGCAAAAAATTCGTAAAAATCGTCTAGAATAAACCTTAATAAGTTTAGCTTCAAAATAGATTCGCAAATTTAAAAACAAAAATAGTCAAATAAGTTAATCGTAGGAAAACCGTAAGTTAGCGGAGCGTCTTAGGCGCTTTTTTTTCGAAACCTTCCTAAGACGCTAATAGGAATCCCGAACCCCTTAAAAATGTTTCAAAATAATTTTTCTGTTTAAATTGTTTAGAAACAAGTTTTCTTAATTTTCCTTAAAAATTAAGTGGCGACTCCTAAAAGTCAAAAATATCTTTAAAATAAAACAAACTCTTTTCGATAATTATATTTTCGATAAAACAAATATTAGAAAAAGCATTTTTTTATGTGAATGTAAACTCTATTTTTTTTATTAGCGAAACCAGTGAGATTCTTAGTAAGGCTTTTGGTTACTCGAGGGAAATTTGTTAAGCACACGTCAGAGCCTATCCGAAGACAGTCCTTAAACTCAATTTAGAAAAATATGATTGGGAAACTTTTTTATTATTTGCTTTACAAAATGATAAGTTAGTTAGTTAATTTAAAAAAATACAAGGTACGACATATATATGTCTTATAAAATAGATTTAATAGTTGTATTTCTATTATGTGATAAAAATAAATAAATAGATAATTGTACTTAAATGTATGATAAATTTATATGTAAACAAATATAATTGTATCATAATAAACTTATATTAAAAAAATATAGATGTTAAATTTGTAAAAATTAGTCACCTTATTAAGACGTGAAAATAAAAATATAATAGTAGTTGGGTGAAATATGTACTAATATGTGATGTGTAATGAAAATATATGCATAGAGTTTTCAAAATAAATGATACTAGGTGTTTAAAATATTACGTAGAGTTTGTGATCTTAAATATATTTATTATAAAGTGTTGTCTGTAAGTTTGTTTAAAACATATGAATATTTATTATTTTTGTTTACATGTAGAGATAAGTTAACAATAGATTAAATTTAAAACAA